>JANXJC010000078.1:63637057-63661483 GCA_027564655.1 Leptodon cayanensis | reverse complement strand
GCAGAACAATTGCTTGCTTTCTTCAGAGGAGGACAACATCTTCCATGAACAAAGACTGTCTATAACCATTAACTTTGGCCCCACTAAGCAAGAGGTCAGGTTTATTTTCCATACACTGTGCCTGCCAGACCTTTTTTCCCTTGTTCCATTCTATGGCTTTTCATCAGGTCACCCTTATTATAATTCATCCGTGAAAAAAAGGGAGAAAAAAATCATTTCTTTAAAGCAAAGTTAATTCAAACATCAATATGAAAGAAGGAAAGCAAACAATACCAACCAAATTTAGGAATAAGCTTCTTTCTTTGACCAAGCAGAACACGTCCCACAGCTATAACAGGACAAGATCAAAAATTTTTCTAAGAACCCAGAAATTAGCAACAAAAAAGTATGACAGTTTTAAAGGATGGAGAAATTTGGATTGAAGTTAGTTACAACTTGCTTTCAATATAGTGTCGTCACAGGCAAGGGAAGGACAGAGGGAGTAATTCAAGATTTACTTTTGTCACCAAATTTTACTCTGAGCAGCCTAGATTTTGGCATTACATCAAATGATTAGTCCATTAATCACATTTTAAATAGTCTTTGCTTTTACATTTTCCTTTTTTGATGAACAAGAATATTTTGTCAATGACAAAGATATAAAGTCCCATATGTAGATTCACTTAGCAAAAGAAATCACGCTGACAGACTGTTAAATTTATTTGTGTCCAAGGGAATACAGTCTTAAGATTCCTAAGAAAACCTGCAGAAGGAAAGATTATCTCACACTTGAGTATCTTCCAAACTCTGCAAAGAGCAAGCTGGGCCAGTTTTGGTGTTTGGGGCATATGAGTAGCAGTTCTAACTCAGCTCAAAGGCAGGAGGACACCAGAGGTCACCTTGATCCAGTGCAGACTTGACTCTAAAACTCACTGCAATTACTAGAAAGACTGTGACATCTCGGAAGCTCTAGTGCAAGTGGTCCTGGGCAGCTGTCTGGCTAGCTGAGACCCATGCAGCCCACAGGAGCTGACGCTCCATCGGTGGGTGAGCTATTCTTTGGTATTCCCAGGGGTGAGAAACATCCAGCTGTGGGCATGAAAACAGGTTAGACTGAGGCACTGACTGAAGTCTCCTTCTTATCTGGCTGAAAGACGGCATGCCAATGGTATCGCTCTCATCAGAGCAGGATCTGGCCCCAGAGAGAGGAAGATGAGTGAAAGGCAAAGAGAGCTCCAGCCCTTTGCTTAGGCACACAAGCCTCTCCTTGTGCTAAGCTCACCTGAAAGAAGAAACACATCACCAATGCGCTGAAGAATAACTCATCTGAGCTAAACCACAAGCAAAGCTAAAAAGAGAAGGCTGGGATAATGAAAGGCAATGTGCCCATCATGAAATCCAGATATAGCAGTGACATTGAGGAGGTTGTTTTCTTAGCAAATAAACCATCAAATCCCAGCTCACATCTTCCCCTTCAGAAATAGGTTGCCCTCAGCCATGGGCCTGTTATTCCCAAGTTCAGTTTGTTTTGCTCAGTTTTGTTTGTTCTGCAGTTTGTTCACAGTTTTTCTGAAGAGGACTTTAGCACACAGACACACACAAAGGGGAAAAAAATAAATGTTTTGCTTTTGGAAACCCCATGGCTAAGAACAGCTAAAATGTCAGCTGCCAGTTTATTTAGACATGACAAGGCGTACGGCTAGACATGGGACACAGCTGAGACCAATTGTACTCCTTTCTTGTTATTATATAAATTCCTGAAAAAAAAGAAGAAAATTGGCAGGGCATTGAACTGGGGAGGCCTAGCATTTCTAGACCCAGTCTTCTCTTGCTCTTTCCTTTCCACATTCATCTTCTCCCTACAACCAAAGTTGGGGTTTACCTATATCCTCTTTTCCTCTACATTTCATAATTGGTTAAAATAATTTGAATTATTACTTCTTCCCTCCCCATACTACTGTTATGCAAAAGGACTGGGTGTGGAGAAAGAGGAGATATCTGCCCAGTCCTTTGGTCCACTCACATCCCAAACCCACTTGTGGAAAAACTCCCTGTGTTCCAGTGGACACGGAGATGATAACTTGAGCTCAGGTTTCTCTGCTCCTTGACTTCTGTTTATAGCCCTGGTTGGCTGGAAGGGTGAAGCAGGGAATGCCCCTGGGAGGTGAGCTCTGTGCATCTAGCGGGACATGGCTCCAAGCCAAACCCCAGGAAGGAGCACATTTCATCCTTGCTCACTGAAATTATCTTAACTTCTTATTTTGAGATCCATTAAAGGAGAGACTTAATGCTAGACGGCAGAGTAGGAACAAAATGCTTCTCTACGTGAGCTATTCATTGGGTGATTAAGGTTGTCTCGCGCTAGTAAGCAGGACATGGTGATGCACACAACCTAGGAAGAAGATGCTGAAGCCCCTTAGGGCAATGCAGGCAAGGAATCCCATCTGCTAACAGTTATCAGAGTATTACTTTTCACTTCTTAGATCCTCCACCACTGTGGCAGGACTAGGCGAGCTGCCTGGCTGCTGCCGCCTTTTGTGGGGTAAAGCCCTCAGCCATCACAGTGGCCAAAGCAAGGGTGGGTCTTTAGCTGGTGTTTGCCCAAAGACCTGTGGAAGGAAGAGACAGTTTCTGCCCCTGAAGACTGCAGAACATGGCAAAGAGTCCCTGTAACTGGTCTCTGCTAAAACGCAGGAGGAGATGGGGCCAAAGGGCTGTGGCAAGAAAAGTCCTCAAAAGGTCTGCCATTGCAGAGTACAAACAGGCACAGCAATTACAAGAGGCCACAAGTTATCAGAGACTTTGTAGCTCAGTGGCAGACCCTTGAATTTCACAGGGGAAGTTATTCTGTCCCAGATGTGAAACTGACTAAAGAATTACGGAATTTCCTAGCAACATCCCCTTTTTGTGCGTGTACTAAACCAGCACTGCCACATGAAGTGAGAAAAACATAATGTGTCATTTTGAAGGATATATCAATGTGCTAAAGAGCTGCTGGCTCTCAGAGCCACTGACTGTGTTATAGCTGGTCGCTTCCCCCAACGAGGGGCCCAGGGCTGACTGCTGGTAACGCGTGGCTGGGGTAGTGCAGGAGGTAGCTGGTGCATGACCTTTAATTCCTCAGTTAGAGGAAACTGCCTGCAAGAATGCGGGAGAAATTAGAGGAATTAACTTTGTTCTGTTAATGCTAGATCTGTCAATCTAGTTCTTTCAGGAAAGCGCACGGCAATTCCCATAAACAACCAATGGCTTTAAAGGCCTTTAGCTAGAAATCTGGTCACCTTCCATCCCACTTTCCCTGACCTTGAGTCTTAATTAGAAGGTCTGTGATTCATGACTAAACAGCATAATTGCATAAAGCAGAGGAGAAAGGCATCCAGACATAACTGGATTTGCTCTAAATGTGAACATTTGTGCATGTACTGATCAGCACCAGGGCAATAAGGTGGTACATTGCAGATCTCTGTATACATTAGTGCAAAGCAAACGGCCCCAGGTGGTTTCTGAAATGAACAAAATCCAGCTCTCCGTCTGGAACTGTTAATTGTTAACTGCTCAGATAGGCTTACATTCCTCTTACTTCAAAAATTAAACCCAATTGTCATCTGTTATTGATTTCACAGCTTTAACATTCAGGGAAGGAAAACAGACTGGGGAACAGAAAAAAGCAAATCTATGTCCGGATGTGCTCCACTGTGTGTGCCCTATAATAAAAGACCTACAAACAGCCGGTCCCTTTGGCATTGGCCAGCCTCTTTGTCCTTCACTCTGGCTCCAAAGCAGCAGAGGAAAAAGGGGTTGTGATTTGCAGAGGCAGATGAGCTCTGACAGGAAAGCCTTCCTCCCGTGACCCCCTGAGTGTGTCTCCACTCTTTCCAAGCAGCACACATACGGGCAGCACTGAAATGTGATTACTGAATAACATGGCATAAATCTCAGTTCAAGTTTTATTTTGGCACTGGGATCCACCCTTCTGCTTCCACATGCACCTGCTCCTGCCACGAAGGGGATAGGGGGTTTATTCTCCAGTAACTCCCGCCTTACAGAGCAGCCTTACCTGCTGGGTGAGCTCTCTGGACCCTCGGGACATTCTGCAGATATCTGGCTTCTTCAAATAGAATTTTGAGTACAACACAAATGTTGCTCTTCTGCCAAGCACTGCAACCTCTGAGAGTCAGGATCCAGCCCATAATTTTCTTCAGCACATTTTTTTAAACATTTTGGGCAAATATAACTACAGAGTTTCTGAAGTCAGATGTAATCCAACAACCGGCCACCCTGCGAGTCCAGACATCTCCCCTGTATCAATCAATGCACACAGTAATGCCCATCACCCTTTTACTTTCATGAAGTCCAAGGACCAACATTCAAGTTTTCAGTCCTTTACAGCAAGGAGGTAGGACACCCACTGCCCGACAGTGCAGGGACTCGCAATGTGGCATCTCCTCACTACCCTTACGCCATTGCTATTTCTAGAAATCCAGGCTTAACTCCTTAAAATGAGATCCCATTTCTGTAGGCAGAGTGAATGCAAAAGGAGATGCTACCAAGGAGCATGTTATTAGCTGCAACACTTTGGAGACAGCTTCTGAGGTTGTATTTGGCCTGCAATTAATACTTGATAAAATGCAGCATTTATCAAACCTAAATGCAGTAGGAATATCCCTCCTTTGATGAAGCAGGTAAATTTTTTAGGTACTGTGTACACATCCTAGCAGTACAGGATCAAGGGAGGGGGAATAAACAAAGTTGATGAATTAAGCAAAAGTGAAACCAACACTTCAACTACAACCAACACAGTAAATGTAAAGGCAGCAGAAATGCATGATCAGAGAAAAGACACGATTATCTATGTAATACTACCTGGCTGCTTAAGCTAACTTAGTAGTTGCAATGCCAACTGCAGGGTTTGTTTTAATATATGGGCTCAAATTTTTTGCAGACCTTCCTCATTCCTTGAGGAGCTTTGGCATGGGCTCATTTGCCACCTCTTCTAGTCTCTCTCTGGGGGTAGAGGTCCACGGAAGAGGGCAGTACCGAAGCGCAGGTCCAGACTGGGTGTCCTTGCCTTGGGTCTGTCACCGTGGAGTGGTTGCCTGTGTCCACACCTGATGTAACCACAGGGCTTTCAGTAACACAACTGGCAAGTAAAACATCACTATAACAATGCTTTAATATTTTGAAAACGTTTTACTGGTGAAAGGAAATAAATTCATCATGTGGAGAGGGTGTTGCCATCTCTACAGGAGGAGAGTGAGCGTACCTATACAGCATCAGATCCAAATAAGTAATGATATCCTGTTGGAGAAAAGGAGAGTTGGATGTTTTCAGGATAGCTTGGGGAACCAGTTCTCTCTTTTAATTGTGAACTATTTCAGATGCCATTTGCTTTTGATAACTAATTTGGACCAAATTTATTTGGTTCAAAATCATGGACCAAAACTGACAAAAATCATGTCTCTTTCAGAATGCTTGTCATCCACAGGGAAATGTTATGCAGCTTTGCACTCAGCAGCATGCATCAGACTAACTGGTAATATTATGTAGGGAATGAGATTGACAGGTTAATATTCAGGCACACACAATGATGCCACCATTTCCGTCTCTGCCGATTAGCCCTGCTCTCAGGGTCTGCTGAATGGTAAAACAGACACGCAAATGGCTCAGAGTACGGGTCCCTTACTGTCTGGCAGCTGTCCTTATTTCTGCCTTCACTGTGCACTGCAGGAGAAAGCTGTTAGTGCAGAGCTCTCAAGACAAAAGCATCACAGAGGAAGGTTATTAACCTCTATTGTGTCCTCCAGAGAGCTCCTCCCTCCTAAAGGTTAATTTACTGACTTCACTGTTTTGCACTTGCTCTGTCCCCAAAGGGGAAGCGCACAGATGACTTCTTAAATCAACAGGAACCTAATGAAAATATGCATACCTTTGGAGACATCGTTGTGTTGCTCACAACTCCCAGCTATCCAATGTGCAAATCTAAAGCAACCCCAATGCAGCCAAAGGGTGAAATCCTTGACATATAAAGCTGCTAATTTTCGCCAACTTCCAGAGAGCATCCCAAACTCAGACTTGCCGTGAATCTGGCCCAGTGGCCTTGGCAGAGAGGAGAGTTTCCCATGTTGCTTTCTCTACCAGGAGCAAATGATGAAGAGGCAATGTCTCCTATTGGACAGTATCTCTTTTCTTCACCAGTGAAACCACTCTGGCAGTTTGAAGGCTTCAGCAGATTATTGTGGTAGGACTACAAAGTTTTATTAATTTAATTTTTTTTAACACACATTTGCTAGTTGCTTCCTATATTTGCTTGTGTTTGTATTTTCATACCACAGCCAAAGGGTTTTAAAATCTGCTTTATCTACTCTGATGTGCTGAATCAGGAAGAGGTGTTGGCATGTTTGTGGTGACATTTGTGAAGGCAGCAGGGGTACTGACAACTCCTTGATGTACCTCTGACTCAGTTGATGTGCAAGATGCATAGGGCTCACAAAACAACTTTGACTCCTTGTGTCAAGTAACCTGCTTCCCTTACTGCAATAAAAATAAATGTAGCAGGGAGCTGCAGTGAGTGGTCTTGAGGCTGATGTGACCGAATGTTTTGTTTAGCAACAGGACTCTTTTTTGGCCACAAAATTCACGCAGGCAAGTTGCTTATTCTGACCCTTGTATAAGTGGTTTCTAGCTGTGTTTCCCTCACTTCTTGTGCCTGATTTGAGGCAGAGCCTGGACGCAGGACTGCCAGACATCCAATCCTGTAATTATTCTTGGACATGTTTCCATTATGACCGCAAGCCAGCTTTAGAGGAGGCTGAAGCTAAAAGTGACAGTGTCACCTCCACACCTCCTTCAGCTCCACATTCCTGCCCTCTGCTCTGTGCCTAGAAAGCTCACTCAGGCAGAGTTATGTCTCTGCCAGGCTTTGACCAACTTCAGATGCCAGATGCTGGATTCACTGTACTCTATGTTGCTTCTCCTCTTGATTTTTCACAAGAATAACCAGTTACCAGAAAACTCAGTGATGCTGAAATACAAAAGCCAGGCAACGGACATTAGGAGTTGGGACCCAAATTCAGTCTTCTCTTTCAATCTTAATCCCCTCTCTGCTTCCAAGTCCCTTTTGTAATGTCAACCTGAAGTGCAGTGACAGCTAGTGATTAGCAGGAAAATGATTCTGTGAAAAATAACAGAAGTGTCATCATTGATTAAAGACTAAAGCAAATGGGATCAAATTAAGACCATAAAAGAAACTTGATTTCTGACATTTCCTAAGATATCTGTGTTATATTTTATAAGTTTATCTTTCTTTAAGCATTCATCTGTATTTCATACAAGTCTGTTTAGGAAAAGATATTCTGAGAGAGTACACATGAAACACATACTGCTTTAGTCCTTCCTACGCCAGTGTCAGGGAATATGAAATGTGAATGCAAAAGAGCATTAACCTAGAGGCAGGAAAGAAAGTCCACTCCTCCTGAGACCTGTAGAGGCAAGATCATCTTCTGAGTCAGGGGAAAACTGCAATTATAGGGATCCTCTGCTACAAGACAGTTACTTTGGGTTTGGTCAATGCTGATTTTGTTGCTAAAAATGTCTGGACTGTATTATGAAAGGCTGCATGCACTCACATGTGTATGTAGGTGTGTGCCTTTGTATACACAGATATAGAAAAGACCAGAAGAGAAAGTGAGCTTTCTCCTCCTCGCAGAGTGAGTCACAGTCCAGAGAGTGTGGGAAAGGTGGGACCACTGCCCCAGCCACCACCTTGCACTGCAAGTAGAGCAGGGCCCGGGCAGGGATATGGTGGGCTGCCACTTGAGTGTACCTTGCCCAGGCTAACTGTGGCATGGCTGTGCTGTGCTGTCCCGAGGGAGTCTGGTCTCCTGCACATGCACATGCACACACACACATACACAAAAATAAACACACACACGTTCAGTGCATGCCTTCTCTGGTGCAGGTCATATTTTATAGCCACAGTAGAGCTCTGGATTGCTAAGAAGATTTTAAAAGTTAGTCAGCTGAATTTTTCCCAGCAATCACAGCTTATTCACTCCCTTCCCTTATTTGCAGCCTGACAGCTGCCCAGACATGTGGGATGCTCAGGACTGTGTGGCTGTGACTCCCTGTTTGGAGAGAGAAGCCCTGAGAAAAAGCTCTTTTGCAGGCTCACTCCTCAACCACAGCACTGCCTCTGCATGGAGAGGCACATCCCTGGGGAGGGAATGCCCTTACCACTTAATTTTGCCATCACTGATGAGCAAACACTAATAGAAAATACTAGCCCGGCCTGCAAGGATGCGCCTGTACTCTGAGCCTTGTCCTCTTCAGCATACTCTGTGCAGGGGAAATTTTATCTGTTGGTGCTGGTTTGTAATATCTGACCCATTTTCTCTCTGATGACTACCTACCTCCCCCCTACAAAAGGACACTTTTTTTTTTTGTTAGTATCCTGAAGGCAATAACCAGCAGAGCCCTGCTCTGTGAAAATAGACCCAGGTTTCAACATGCATTACTTCTGTCCCATTTCAGAACAGTTCGCCTTCAGCCTAGTGACTTGCAGCAGCCAGCCTGGGTTTGTCCAGTTGCTTGTTCAGATCTTAAAATGACAAGAGCCTAAACACATTTTTTGATTCAAGAGCTGCAAAACTTTGACATCCAGGGACGAGCTGCTGTTAAATGACTGCTATCGCTGCATCTGCATGGCGGCGGCTGGGTTTCCATCTTACTTTGATCAGCTCCAAAACCCAGTCCATTTCTTTCAGCCATACACCAGACACTCTGCTCACTTGTGCCAGTTTGCAGGCAAAACACTGGTGGCTTCTTGGTGAAAAGCTATTCTGAGGGTTTCTGAAATAAAGCCTTAATGATATATGGCTGCCAAAGTTAGCTGTTTCACAGCTGTAATAGCACACTGTAGGCTGTGTGGCAGCCAAGCTGTCTTTGTTACTGTATTAAGTGAGGTGCGAGCGCCTGGAATGCTACAGGCAGCGAGAGCCGTCGTGGGTGGCAGCTGCCTTCAGAGTCCTTGAAAGGATATGCTGTGATAACTTGATAAGGTGTTTGCATGTGTTAGAGGGCATGACATCCATGCAAGACTGGGTGATTAGAGCACAATTTTCTTTGGAAGTGAGGTGCTCCAAACTGCATGGAAGTTGGGTGGAAAATATGAAACACGCTGTGTTTTTTCCACAGGGCTCTAATTATTTCATGAGAAACAGCTTTCGTCCTAATGTCTGTTTTGGTTAATGTGTTTATGCCCTCTTTTAGACTGTCCCTGAACTTTCCCAATCAGGATACACTGTGGTTTGTTAGAGATCCTGGACAATTGTGACACTGGGATGTGGGGTGACATTCCCAGTCTCGGGACTGGTCTGTGTAAATCACCCAAAATTCCACTGAAGTTATTTTGGTGTAACTATGGGGTAGGTGAGATGAGTCTTAGACATGCTGTTCTTATTCTCTGCATCTACATGAGCCTAAACTCTCCAGATACCATCACAATTCGATCACTGCAAACGGCATTCTCCCCTTTCTTCCTGTTCAAAACTTGTCCATACATTTCTTGAATAGAATTTGCACTTCTGTCAACAACAGGTAAACCCTTTTACATAAAGGAAAGACACAAAATAAAGTCTTTTCATAATCAGATGCTCTCCCCTCTCTGCTTGTCATAAGCAGAAAGGCCCATCAGCCCATCCATGCACTCAGGTGCCACTCAGCTGCTCTTGACAGGTTGCTGTGGTTCTAGTTCATCATCACAAGGCACGGCAGCTCTCTTTTAAATAAGTGCATAGGATCCTATAACTAAGGGTTTATGTTAGCGTACATGAGGGTGGTTCTCCCTTCAGTCACCTCAGTCTGCAGAGCTATGTTAGCACAAGGGGGTGAGAGGCAGGATCCATATATAGTGTGAATACTGGCATTCCCTGGAGAGGGGTAAATGGCATGCCCAGCTTCTTTAAATTGCCTGTAGTCAGTCAGAGGTACTGTGGCTGCATTTTCCAAATACCTGAGAAAGCTGATTTTAACATGGGTCTGTTTTTCAGAAATGAGGATTACACCATATGACTGACTGGCATGCTGAAACGAGATGTGTATCCCATAGTGATACAGTATTTTAAGACTGCATCCTGCCCTTGATGCACAAACTTAATACACACGATGAACAGGGTTTGGTCCCATTTCCTCTTGGTGAAACCACATACCTCATGAATACAAGTTCTCAGGGTTTTTTTCCCTTATGATTTACTTGTCTAAATTCCACTGAAGTTGTTCAGTTATGACAGCTTAGCAAGAAGCAAATGAACTCTTAGTGATTGTCTTGTGAAGGATTGAATGATTTAATTTTATTAAACCAGGGGTATAAGCCAAATATGTCTGGTTCTGAGATGCAGAACGAGTTGTCAATATCAGTGAATGATTTCCATGGTAGGAACCTGAGATGAGTGATTTCAGTACATGTAGCTTGTAGCAAAATCTGTAGTGCTTAAACTTGACAAGGCAAAACCACATACTCTCTTGCATGTGACTGCATTTGGATTTCCAATTATATTATGCTAACAGAAAATACAAAAATCCCTCTTTCCCTTCCAAGAAGTCTCCAGCAAGAGAGAAAACTGTAAACACCAACCATTGGTAGGTTCCTTTTTTTGTCTAGCAGCATTTAGAAAATATTTCTCTCTTTAGCACAGGTTAATGAGGGCCAGACCAATCGCAGCTAGACCTTCAGGAGGTCTTTTCAAATACCAGTAGATATCCTCTGTCTGCAGTGGGGCACACAAAAAAGTTACTGCAATGTAAGGCAGGGTGCGAGACGAACTCACATCATTGTAAATGTGCATATGATCAGCCCACCGTGAGCACAGAGTACCTTACTTGTTTCTCACTCAGAGCAGGAAAAGCTGCTTCACATTTACTGCAGGCTTTTGTGGTGCATGAAGCAAGTGGTGTGCTATAAATTCACATCTTTCCTTATCTTCCAGTACCTTGTTCTTATGCCCATGGCCCATAGCAGTTCCCTAATCTCGTTACTGAATAATGTGGTGTATTGGGTTCCTGACCTCCAGGTTATTTCAGGATGCTTCAGAGTGGGTGTAGCTGGAAATCTTGGGCACAGGCTGCAGAAGTGAGTAGATATTGAACTGAGGTTGGTTATAGATTAGAAGTCAAGGAACATAGAGCTAAATTTCCAAAATTTGTCTAAAGAACTCTGGAATTCAACACTTCTTTGGACCAATGATTCCATGCTGCATAATCAAATGGGTTGTAGTTGCTCAGTTGCCCTTCATGAAACTGTTTTCATGCTTCCTGAAGTTGCTTTTGTTCTGTATGTAGGTAACCTGACAGATGAAAAGAGTATGTTCCACTAACGTCTTCATATCATAAGCACAATAAATGTGCTGAAGATTCGGATGAGCTGAGAGTAAGTTAACTTTTAACAGGTGGTTTCTAAATAGACTTACAAGTTGCAGCAATGCTGGTCTATTGATGCACATTGGAACTTGCCATTCCAGTATGAAATACCTCAAGAACTGAAATATCAGGAGGTACTGAATTCCATCTTTCTTAATAGCTTCCCAAACTGTGCATTAGCATTGTGTTTCTAGCTGAATACCACATATTTTTATTATTTCTTCTTCTACATGAACAGAAAACCTGACCTTGTAGGCTCTGCTACACAGTCCTGCCTGTCGTACGTAGAGTGAGTGAGTGGGTCAGACCTATGTCAAAACTCATGTGCCTGTTTATCTTTTATTTCTTTTTTTCAGTAGCCAGGAGTATGATGGCATAGGCAGATATTGAGTTTCATTCCAGAATCCAGGTCCTGGATGACTGGCTGGCAGCTCTCCTAGGGCATTCAACCCTAAATTACAGAAACACCAAGACATGAAGTGGAATTTTTGTTCACTGCAGCTATTGCAGCATTATTATTTTATTATTACTATTAATGCAATGGAGCAGTTAGTTTTCCCCTTAGTAACAGGATGAGGTGGCCTGAGGAACAGCAGTTCAATGAAGGTTCAAGTGGTTACTCACCTAACATGCACAACAGATCTGAGATGTGGAACCACTTAGAAATGATAGTTACACCAAGAAATCAATGAGGAGGTGATGAATCTTGGGTGCGTATTAGATTTATGTGTTAAGCCAGCCATCTGGAAGCTATTTAAATCAATTCAAATCATTTTGTCAACAGATGAAGATAGCAAGTAATCATTCACGGTATGGTTGTTATTGCTATTCAGAGAGCAGTTGGGTTCCTGTCTTGCCTGTTTCCCCTGTCACATGGAAAACCTCATTCTGAATTTGTGCGGAGAGGCATAAGCAGAAAAATCAACCTCCTGGGAATTTACTTTTTTAATAGTCTGTGAAAAGGCTTCTGGAGCCCCTTTTGAGACCCTCCACTCATCCCCTCCGATGGCTTTCCCTTGGCCTTGTTCCCTGACTAAGCCAGGTGGTTGTGGGAAAGACAGTTTCATGCTGGTCCATTCTACATTTAGATATGGGTAGAGAGCAGAAGTGATACTATAAAAAGTTTCAACTCTAGTGAGAAGCTCAAATCTGCTGCTCATCCTGTAGAATCCTCTAGAGTGCTGCCCTTCCTCCTAAGCCCCCTTCTCCCCTCACACACAGGCAGGAAACATTTGCAGAGTCTGAAACAGAGGTCACGCCTAAGCCCCAGCGACTTTATTTTGCAAGCCCTTCATGTACAATGAATAAAGTACTAATTATAGGTTTTTCCTCCAGCTTTGTCAGAAGAGCAAATGAAGGGACAGGTGGGGTCCGTGCCGCAGGGGGACAGCAGAGCTGGGCAGCTGGAGGATCAGCAGAGCGAACCTGTGGAAGTCACTGTCTCAGTGCTCAAATGATGCAGCTCCTGCATGTAGGGAAGAAGCAGGGAAAAAAAAAGCTCATAGACTGGGAAAGGACTTCAGAGGGGATGTTCTCTGTTTCCCACTCCCCATAGCTGCTGCTTCCAAGGGAGGAGAAGGGCTTTGGGTACAGCTGTCTTGTCCAGACTCTCCTTTGTTCAGTAGGTTCTTGCTAGCTTCATTTCTCCCTCATTCAGCAGAAAAAACAGTGGACTTGTAAGGAAAAAAAACCTTTGTGGACATCTTTGATACTGCCTATAAGTGCTCTGTGTTGGCTTCCCATGTGATGAAAATCATGCAGTGTATATGTGTGCGTATATATATATATATTCAGTGGTTTCGCTGTTGATTAGCCACCTTCTGGCTAACCTTGAAAAAAAATCACTTTGCCAAAATATTGATAGAATCATAGAATAGAATCATAGAATCATTTAGTTTGGAAAAGACCCTAAAGATTATCAAGTCCAACCATTAACCTAACACTGCCAAGTCCACCACTAAACCATGTCCCTAAGTGCCACGTCTACACATCTTTTAAACACCTCCAGGGATGGTGACTCAACCACTTCCTTGGGCAGTCTGTTCCAATGCTTGATAACCCTTTCAGTGAAGAGATTTTTCCTAATAGCCAATCTAAACCTCCCCTGGTGCAACTTGAGGTCATTTCCTCTAGTCCTATCACTTGTTACTTGGGAAAAGAGATGTCCTCAGAAGACACATTCTCTAGACCCTTCACCAGCTTCACTGTCCTTTGGACACGCTCCAGCACCTCAATGTATTTCTTGTGGTGGGGGATCCAAAACTGAACACAGTATTCGAGGTGCAGCCTCACCAGTGCTAAGTACTGTAAGGGGACAATCACCTCCCTGCTCCTGCTGGCCACACTATTGCTGACACAAGCCAGGATGCCATTGGCCTTCTTGGCCACCTGGGCACACTGCTGGCTTGTACGATATGATAGAACGAACAGAATCTCTCTCCCCTTCTCTTGCTTTCTTTCTCTGTTTCTCTCCATGCTTGTGGTCAGTTCTTAAAATGCCCAGATAAGAAACAGTCTAAGCCTGATTTTCTTCTTCAGACGTCAAAGGGAAAAATCCTTGTGACGATAATGAAATCAGAATTGGGCTCCAAGTATTAATGGAAGATGAAATTTTTTGAGAAGTTTCCTGTATAGTACCTATTATACCTAAAATGCATGCATTTCTGCTGTGATTTGTCAAAGCTGCTATTTCTCCCAAGTCAGTACCTGTCTCAATACTTTAAAACAAATTAATTAAAAGGAAATTTTATAGTGATTTAAATTCAAATGCTCTGAGATGTGGTCTGTTAAGTAAATAGGCTTTTCTTTCCAGAATACATGCATGATTTTGCTTTTATCCTTGCATGGATATGTTTAGCTAAAATATTTGTAATGGCTTGTGCATATGACTAGGCATTCATCATGGAACAAAATCATAAATACAAAGTTTGCGCTTTTTGAGGAATGTTGGTATAAAGAGACATGAAGAGTTTTAAAGATGAAAATAGACTTTGATCCCTGCCAACATGTAAAGAGTAGTGTGACTGGAAGATTATCTTCACACTAAATACAGTTCTACACACCTACAAAATGATAGCTATTAGCTATTAGTGGAAAAAAACCTTTTTCAATAACCGTAAAAAAACGTAAAACCAAAACCTTTCCTTCTAAAGCAGCACTGTTGTTTAAACATGATAATATTAGAGACTTTTTGAGTCCCTGTAACAAATTGCTTGCTTTTGTGCTGCAGCTTAGAAAAATCCATGAAACAGACTGAACCCCCCTGAACTGGGCCTCTGGAAGGAAAGAAAAAAAAAAAAGCTTTTCCATATTTTAAAGTGGCTTTTTAGGCCTCCCGAGTCTTTCTGGCACATTATTCTCAGACCCTTATGGACTGGGATGCTGCCAAACAGCTTTTTTCCCACAAAACTTTAATAAACTTTGAGTGCTGGACAGAAGAGTAGTGCAATTCCCAAAGAGAGATTTCACTACAGGATTCCAAAATACCTACAATATAGAAACTAGCCTCTGAATGAACCCAGCAATATTTTTCCTTGGTTTTCTTACAAATACAAGAAATTCAGTTCTGTGTCTTACACTGGTTTAGCACTTTCCTCTGTTTAAGAAATTGTTTTCTTTTACGAGCAATATGATTCCTAATATTGTTTTATAAATTAGCTATGCCTATTCTAATGCAAGTATACTTTGATTTTGCCAGACACTAAACCATACTTACATTTACTTACAACCACATCAAAATATTTTATATCTACAAAGTGTTTAGACACACATTGCCCAGAAGGAGAAACGTACTGGAGGAGTCATGGGCCAAATTCAGCTCTCAGTTACCATGGCTAGAGGAAGTGAATCCAAGCGAGTCTGTAGCATTTCTTTGGACTGTTATCCACTGCTAGACCTTGTCAAACTTTAGCATTCGCTAACTTCCATTGGAAACAAGAATATCAGCTGCCATTGAAAATTGAGCTTTTCAATATAATTGCTTTTTTTCTCCTACACTTGCCTCTAATGCCTGTGCTGCTTGGAGTTTGGCATAAGCTCATTTCATGTTTCGGGTAGGAATATTGCTTGTTCTGTGTGTGCTTGAAGTAGTTCAAAGCTAAAGTAACAGGAAATTTCTTCTGGTGTATTTTGAAGGAAGTCCATAGGAGGTGGAAAAGAGAGAACTACAGCAAAAAGGTTCACATTAGTCATCTCAGACTCCTAGTGTGCTACAGCTGGTATTCTGGTCGTGGGGCAGGAATACTGAACTTGATTGTTTCAGTTAATTTGTAGAGTGTTTTTACATCAATAAACATAGAGCATTTATATATATCAGGGGATCATTATCACAACAGTCTTGGTCCTATTCTCTGAGCCAGCATTCCCAGGTGCATGTGAGCACCCCCATGGATTTGGCTGGGAGTGCTTTCACATAATTCAGAACAAAATTTTGAGTCAAATGGTTAATTCAGTTCTGAGAGACGCTCAGACAATAGCTGAAAGAAGAAATCAACTCACGTCTTAAGTATCTGGTCCTTACCCTGCTTACTCAGACAAAGCTTCCACTGACTTCCAAGAATCCAGTTTAGCATGTAAAACAGCAGTTAAGTCCACTTCAGTGTGAGTTTTGCTAGAGTAAAGCATATGTAATTACCTTCAAAATTACACACTTCCCTTGAAAAACACTATTTTTATTTACTTCTATGATTCTGCAGTAATACATTTTGTAGACAAAACTTCCACGGTTTGTCATCTCCAAGCATATTCCTTTTGGAAAGCTTAAAGGAAAATTTATTCAGCTACAGTTACACATACAGTTAAAGAAAAAATATATAATCAGCTTCAAAAATGTTCACTTTTATGGTTTTGCAGTATTCAGAAACCAGACACCCTTAACACATCTAAGTACACTTCATAAATTGAATTAAGCAAGGAGAAATACCCTTTTTATTTGTGAGAAAGATGCAAAGTCCCAAATAAGTACAGTTTATGTGAATCCATGTGCAATTCTGGAGCATATAGAGGCAGTTGTGAACACTGTACATGTATGTTCAAGTATCTACATACTGTAATACACTTGAAACAGGATGGCATGACAAATAGCACTGGACTATTGATACTACTTTTTGAAGAATGCAGTCATTCACTTAGCAAAATACAAAGTAGACAGATCTTAGCCTTACCGGTTGTCAACAAGTCCTCCCAAACATAACTGTCCCTAGAAAATATAAAAGAACAAACCTTTACGCTGTGAGATGCCTATTACTCTGAGTGTCATCTGTGATTAAGAGCCCCAAACAGAGCAATTTAAAAAGGAGTTACAGTGAAAAAAAACCCCAAGAATCAGCAGTGAAAAATTAAAGCTGCAAAGTTTATTTTTTAAAGAAAATTTTAAAAATAAATCTGTGAGAGTTTCAGTGGAAACGGTGTCTTGGGGATTCTGGCCCCTAAAACCAAAGGCATTACTAATGACTTACACTGATGATTTTCCAGGTAATTGTACTTTGACCTGCTTTGGAGTTCCACAAGGCAATGAAAGTTGCATCCCAGAGACACCATGCTACTGTTAAGTACCTGCTTCTAAGTATCTGAGCAAGAACATTGCAGGTGAAAGCCTGATAGGACTTGTAGACATGTTATTGGAAGAGAATGAGTGATTGTTGATATTTTCTTGTAAGAAAACACATCTTTGACATAAGGAAGATGACCAGCATGAAAAAATTTGACCCAAACAATTAGTATGCAAGTTTCAAGCAACTAAAACTAAGTTTTACAAAAAACTAAAACTAAGTTTTATAATAACTGTACATAAGAATCATAGCATCATCATTTAGGTTGGAAAAGACCTTTAAGATCATTGAGTCCAACCGTAAACCTAACACTGCCAAGTCCACCACTAAACCATGTCCCTAAGTGCCACATCTACATGTAAGGAAACATAAGAAAATGTCTGAACCTAAGGAATTTTTTTTTTTTTTTTTTTTACTGTAAGGGTGACAGTATTGCAGCAGATCATCCAGAGAGGTTGTGGAGTCTCCCTCCTTGGAGATATTCAAGACCTAAATGGACATGTTCCCAAGCAACCAGCTCTAGGTAGCCCTGTTTGGGCATGGGGATTGTACAAGATGACCTCCAGAGGTCCCTTTCAAACTCAACCATTCTGTGAGCCTGTGATTCTGTAATGTAGTGGACAGCATAAATAACAAGCAGGAAGAACAGCCCCTTCTATGACACCGTTAACAATTTCTGAGCTGGTTGTTTTAAGAGATGTGCCTCTATTCGGAGATTGCAGGGACAACATGAATAGTTTTGTAATTTCCTTCTACACGTGGCCTTGGCTGGGCTGGGTAGAAAACTATGCAAAGGTGACATTATTATGGTGGAAGGAGCCTTGAAGTGGAAGGAAAGCTAGCTTATATATTTCATGATTAAATATGATGACCCTGAAGCATTTCCAGTAGAATTAGCTGCAGAAATGCACTGGCATTCAAAGAGACAACTCATGCAGACCTTACTCTTTATTTTCTCCTTCTTAACAATTTCCCATAAAGTTTGTTAGTATACATGCTGTAATGTGAAGTTCTATCTTAATAATGAACTTTCACAGACTTCTCACTATGGACACTGAATAAAAATACTACAATGTCTAATACCAACAGTTTAAAAGAAAAGAGTTATGTGTGTCTTCAGGTGATAGCTTCTATATAATAATACTGTTAGGTAGGCAATGCACAAATTTAACACAAATAGTCTAAACAGAGTACTAAAGCATGGAAAAGCAGGAAATCAAACCAAACTTATACTGCTTATGCAGGAAGGCAGTGAGATTGGAGAACTGGAATACCTGGTTTTCTGCAATGATATTGCCATAAAAGATCTATTCAGAATTTGGTGGAAGGAAGATAATCAATAGAAATAGTGGGATGTCTATGTAAGAAAAATATAATGGGTTCCGTCAAGGGAGAATTGATGTCATGTGTGAAATCAAAGATAAACTGTATTAACGAAGTAACACTCCCTCTATACTAAACCTGCAAATCTAATGTACAAATAGTGCATAAGTAGCATAAAGATAGTAGAGAGGTCATTTTCTTACTGGCTGAACAGTATGGCCACAATGACCGACATATTGTGGGATGTGGGAATGCTGTGAGGGTATGGACACACTAACAGTGGAGCACTTCAATTACATGAGGTCGAGTGCATACATGTAATGCTGGGACCCAATGCTCAAACTTCCTATGGTATTGTACATGGCTGCCCTGGAATAGAAATCAGGGAACCCACAAGAGGAGAAGTCTGAACTTGATTGTGGCAGTTCACAGGACTTGGGTAAAATACTGCTATCCAAAACAAATTACAGGAACAACCTGATGAAGAGTAATAAATACTTTTTCAAGCACATCAAGACCAGACAGATAGCGAAGACTGATGTGTGTCAAAGGTATAAAAGGAAGCTTAGAGAAGGTAAAGTCATAGCAGATTAGCTAAATCCATTGCATCTACACTCTCTGTATTGGAGCGTAAGTAGCTTTCCATAGCAAAACTGTCTTGATAGTGGTTCTAAAGATCTGATTTAAACCAAGGAAGAGCTTATAGGTCAAATCAACAAAACAGTAACAAATCCCTGGTCAAAATGGTATTTACCTAAGTATTCTGAAGAAACTCGTATGGTGAGACAATGCATAGCATACATATGCTCGGGGAGTAGGGGAGAGAGAGATTTCTGCATGAAACTACAGATCAGTAAGCTAAAGTCTGTATTCAGGAAACCAGTGGAACCTATAATGAAGAATAGAACTCACGGCTGCATTGCTAAACATTACATATTTAGAATAATCAACAGGACTTGTAAAGGGAACTTACAGCTCACAAAATTATGTTCTCTGAGAGTGTCATTGAACATGTTCACAAGAGTTGTCACGTTGATATAATCTATTTGGATTTCCAGAAGGCTTTTTACAAGATCCATCTTCAAAGACTTAAATCAACTAAGTTTTGATGGTACAAATACAGTGTTAGGAATTATTACAGAGGGATAAAGAACAAAATAGATCATGATTATGCTGCTGCATCTAGGTCACATTGATCTCTCTTCCATCCCTTCCATCTTGAAAACAGCATAGTAGAACTCGGGAAAATACAGAAAAGGGCAAAAGATGATCAATGGTAGAGAACAGCTTTCATACAACATCAGAGTAAACAGACTAGTCAGCCTGGAGAAGACATCTGAGTCTATAGAGTAGCAAGGTAAACAAAGAGCAATTGTTTACTGTCTCTTAATGCAAGAACTAGGGGATATTGAAGGAAATTATCAAATGGCAAGTTCATAGTGTAGCCTCACACAATGTAAGTTAAACCACTGGATTCATTGCCTCAGGATGGTATGAATACTGAAAGATTACACTGGGTCAAAAAGATAAATTCATGGAAAAATATCCATCATTTACTCCAAATGTACCAATTCTCACCTCAGTTTGGTGAAGGCTTGGACAGTCTACCAGTGAAGTATACTTGTACTTACACCCTTCCCGAGGTGTCTGCTATTGATCATCATGGGTGACAGGAAGGTCTGACTCAGTATAACTGCTTTAGGTTCTTAGATTCCTATGATCATTAATACAAAGAGAGACTGCTCATATATATACAAAATAGAGCTGACTCTTGTGCTGGACAGGAATGTGTTAATTTTATATAGAGAGTTTAAACTCATCTATTTTTATAGCATTATTTTTTTCTTGTATCATTTTTTTTTAAATTATTTTTACTTTTGAAGGACCTCTCAAGAAATTGGCTTGTCCACTCCCTAAACTATATGCTACAAAAATGAATGTTTTAAATCATGATTGTATATTCTGAATGCAATTATTCCACCTATAATCGCACTACAGTCACATATTAAATCCCTACCTTGTGACACTTAATGTCTCTATGTATTCATCCCAAACTGCATTTCTCTTTTTTGCTGCCGTATTTCGATTGCAAAAACATCACTTACTTGGTGATTACAGTCACCTGGAGCTCTGTTTCCATGATTCCATCTTCCCATTAGAGAGCAGCTTCTGAGTATCTTCTTTAGATGTATTCCTTTCCTTTTCCACAAATTGATACCATTTATGTTCTGTCTATGTTTATCTCCTTTTAGGGTTTAATCCATTCTATGATGTTATTATAAAATTAAATTTATTTACTTCCTTGTTTATAGTAAATCCTTCATCTTCTAAGCCCTTTTTCTTTTTAAAGTAATACTTGTGAAAGGTATCAGGCTGATTGACCTAAAATGTAAATTCTCTAGCTATGCTGGGATCATGAACAATACAGCAAGAGCTGTAAACTCCCACACTGTTAAATTCCACACATTGCTCTGTTAATACACTTCAAGTTTGACCTGAAAGAGCTTTTTCTAGGCAGTGTTTATATTGGTGAAATTTCTCACGCAGCACTCCTGCAGCTCTACCGGTAGAAACAAATGTTTTATGGTTGGGTTTTTTTTTTCTTTTTCTTGTAAACCTGCAATTTTGGGACAAGGTAGTTTATGTTAGATTCCTCTTTAAGGATGAATTCTGTAATAAGAGTCCAGAATAGATTTCAGTTTGTGGACCTTTGTTTCTTTCCTAAAATTCATAACAGAAATCATGACTGCCAAAGCTATGCTTGATCTAGTACTAAATTAATTCATTTGGGTACCTGTAACCATTAATAGTAGTAGTACATTACATTGTTCACTGTGCTGCTGAGTTAAGTTTAGGCTGTCTAGGCTGAGCTTTTTGTCTGTGTAGTGAGATTGCAAATACCAACTCTAGATTAAAGTTAATTTGGCTGTATCTGTTTATATCCGTACTTTGACAGCTCTCAGACTGTTTGTAATGAAAATACTAATCCATTGCACATTAGACTTCAGAATCTTCTATACTATGTATATCTATAAGTTATTTTTTTTGCTTATTACTCTTAGCTTAGTATAAGGATTGCATAAAACCTTTTGCTTCCTTGATGTGACACAGAAGCATTCATCTTTTTGATTGTGATTCTGAAGAGACTTTGAGAGAAAACTTGTGGAAAATTGATAGAAAGCCTTTCCTAAAGATGGAAAACTCATTTCAATACCAATATTTAATTTTTTTTTTTTCCCCACTAATTTTATCCTGTTTCCAATAATCACCTGCCCTACAACTGTTACATTTTAATTACTTTATCTTCAGGAACTACCCTGACAATTTAAGGGGTGTTTACATTGGAACTTTTGGTATAGGGCAGTAATACTGAAGGCCAGTGTTAGGCCCGGATAACGTTAACATTTGAAGTAGTGGAAGCAGTCAAGAGTTCAACATAAGTTAATTCATGCTGCTTATTGGCACTGATAAGTCAGGGACAAGAAAGGATCTCAGAGAAAAGGACAAAAGAGTGACGGAGAGGTCAAGGACAAACTGTAAGCACCAAGTCAGAGAAACTGGAGTTCAACACACAACTTCCAATTTCTCTAACCTGTGTATTAGACTATTTACAGAAAGTTTCGTTATCTTTTGAATTTGCAGATTTCTCAGGGTTCTGCAGAATTTGGATAATGAAAAATGTTAACGCTCCAAATTTGTTGCAGATCACTACTCATCATCAAACTTTAGTATTAAAAACATTACAAAGTTTCATTTTTAATGTTTTATAAAATTGTTATGCAACCTATGTTGCCATGGGCTTGCAGAGCACAGTTTTGGAAAAAATTTTTTGAGTATTTATACACACGTAGTTGAAGCAGCATTTGGAATAGATTTTCAGCTCCCTGGTGAGCTCAAAATTGTCCTTGAATTGCATTGTTTGTTTATTTGGGGTGGTCAATGCCTTCCATTTTCCATCTTGGCACCGACTGTAACAAACTGTTGCTAACATGTCTGGAACTGTTAACCAGTTCTAGGCATAGCATGGCAATTTGGGTTACAAAGTAGTGGTGAAGTAATGTTACTTGAACTAAGACATAAATAGTATATTAAATTAATTATCTGTATTCAGTTTTGAGACTCAATAGGGAAAAAGTTAACCAATTACCCAATAAATTAAGCATTCTTATTTTCAATTTAAGAGAAGGATTATTGAAACTTACTAGCAAATTAACTAAAAAGTAATCCACTATTACCAAGTGGAGCTTCATAAGAAGTATATCAGGTTGGCTTAGTTATAGAGAGCTCCTTTTCTTGTGACATCTAATTCTTTTTCATGTAATACATTTTCCATATTATTTTACTTGATTATTTTATTTGCATACAGAACAACATTTATGAAATCACAAACCTGTGGCAAAAACTGCAAAGTGGGAATGACTGTATGTGGCAGTTCTCATGCAGTGTTTAGTTGGTGCAAACTGTGTTTTCCCACAGCCTAGAAAATACATCCTTGGAACAGCTAAATATGTAATCAGCTACAGAAGATGAAATCTTCTGAAAGGAGGCAGATCCCAGAGGTCTGTATATCAGGAGAATTGTAAAGGTTTTCAGTTTGACTCAGCAGGGTAAACCCCCACAGAGATACTTTTCTCTCGTATATATCAACTTCTTCAGGAATACAGCATACTACATCCCCTGCAGTAATAAAAATTGATCCTGTGGTTCCTCTGACATAGGATTGCTATATTTCTGAGAGATATGTGCTCACACTATAATATGTCCACATTGATTTCAGTGTGCACCAGAATTGTTTCAGTAAAACTGATCTGCATAATTGCAGTAGGCATGTCAGGGACTCGTTATGGTAGGATAGTCCAGCCAGCTGTACATTTCCAGTATCTGCCTGAACAGTGAAGAGGACACATGCAATAAGTGCATTGACATAGAGCATTCTATTGATATCTGTGCGATAACTTGTGTAAGAGTTACATCTTGGAGTAAGGACAGGATCAGGACAATACTTTGGATTTTCAGAATATCAGTATTCTATAGTGAGGATTGTTCCCTGCAAGTAGACAATCTTCCTGTTCTCCTATTCTGCCCACCTGTCTCTGGTGGTGGAGTGGTGTTAGAGGAGAACCCTGTAACATCTAACTTCCTTTATTAAGCTGATTGTATGGGAGGAAAAGCGTGCCAAAGCTTTTCTCACCTGGGCGTATGAGGAGATGATAATTTCGCAATTACTCATGCAAGCCCCACAGAATCTTTTACTTCTGTCCTGCTTAGCTCTAATGGGCTTAGTCACACTGCCATTGTTACCATGCTGATGGGGCTCCATCATACATTCTGACTGAAATCCCAGCCCTACTGAAGTCTGTGGGAACTTTATCATTTACTTCAGTAGATTCAGCATTTTATCCCAAGTTATTCTTGAAATTTGAAAGTACTTTAATAGCTCGATTTAACTTTGATTGAGGTGATACCTTCAGCCAGTGAATAAAATAACATCCTTCTTTATTTTATTGTTTCAATCAGCGTAGATGCATTCAGTTCTTATGTGAGCAAATCATAATCTGGGGTAAGTAAGGGTAGACTGGCTAAGTCTTGATGCCATTTTCATACTTTCCAAGCAGATTATAAAAAATAAAATAAACCAAAATTGATAAAATGTATAAAAGTCCTTAACTGGAAACATAAATTTGTTTCAAAACACAGAACTGGGATACAGTTCATATGTAAGACCACTTCTAGTCTGAAAAATTTGGAAATCTTAGAAGTGAATTTGATCTTTCCATAGCTGCTTTTTTATACTGAAGTTGTAGCCAATAATTTTATTTGTAGATTAACCTCATGCCTTTATCCCTGTGGTATTTCAAACATAAGCTTAAACAAATTTGGGTGTCCAGGCTAAATTCTTGTATTTGTTATCAAGTGAATTTACCCAATTTTCAAATTTACTACTGTGCTAGTCTCTTTTCTAGAATATTGAATATTGAAACAAACTTTGATTATTATGAAAGTATTCATTCTTTTCTATTTCTCAGCAAGCACTTCTATGTTAAAACATTGCAGTATTTGATTGCCAAATGGGCTATTCACATCTTTGGTTATCATAGGGTAGTTATATCTGGTATGGAAGTGCTTATAGTTAAACTACACTTCCACTACACTTCCCCCCCCC
>JANXJC010000078.1:63619626-63636957 GCA_027564655.1 Leptodon cayanensis | reverse complement strand
TTTCCAGCCACTCTTCCCCAAGCCTGTAGCGCTGCATGGGGTTGTTGTGACCCAAGTGCAGGACCTGGCACTTGGCCGTGTTGAATCTCAAGATATCATAACTTTTATGATATCTTGATTTAGCCCTTTACATAACCTATCCAGTGTTTGCCATAATGGTCGGATATATCTTGGCAAGTATTGACTCTTTGTAGCAAAGATGGTACCTGTTGTGTGCGTGCCAAAACTGGTGATCAGTCAAATCCCTAGTGATGCATACAGACCAGGCTCCTGAATTTGCTGCTAAGGACAACTATTTTTTGGGGTTGTGCTGTGGAGCTGTTCGAATTGCATGCATATCATATTTCATTTAGCTCTCAGGCTAACTTGGATTTGTTTCTAACTGCAGAATTAAACGTAATGCATTATTAGCTCTTAATAATGCAAATGTGTGAACTGCTCCCGCTCTGTAAGCCTGAAGGTTAAATGCCTGCCACCCTCTTGACTGGAAGAAGAGGATACTGAGAATTTTCAGAGGTATCAACATTTAAAAGACTTGATCCAGAGGTTGTGAGGTGGTTACTTTGAAGACTTGCTTTGGTTAATTCAGTGTGCAGGGCATCATTGCTTACACAGTGTGTCCTTGTACCTCACCTTTTGCAGCACGGCCACGACCAGAATTCACCTTTTCCCTCTTACGGATGAATGTTAAAGGATGTGGTCAAGAATGAAGAACCGCTGACATGAATGAGGCTGCAGAGGCTTTACTGTTCGGTTGCAAACTGACCTTTAATCTGACTTTGTAAGTGCCTGGGTGGTCTTGCCTACTACAGTGTCTAAGAAAAAAATGTTCCTGTTCAGAGACAGAGTGAATTTGCATCCTTGTTTTTCCTAAAACACTTTAGATATATGTCATCAAGCACCACAAGCCAGCTACTTTCTAATGTCACTGTAGCATCATTTACAGTATTGCAGCCAGACTGATTTTGCTATAATCATTAATCATGTAGGACCATTTGCTGCCTTCCCTATAGACCTCAGTTATTTACATTTCAGAGACTCAAACTGGTTTCCAAATTGCAATTTTGTTTTTCAAACAACAGATGAGACCAAAACAAGTTTTGAGCTTCACCATTAGATATGGTAATCCCTTGTCTATTACTTTTAAAGCAGCTGCTATCCCCAGGACAAGGCACTTAATTGCTAGGGAGAACATCCAAGCTATGGTAAGTCTAGACAGATTTGCGGGACACAGATCTAGAAATTTAGCAAAGTAATTTCAGACTGTTTGTGCTAAAAACTGGTCTAACACTGATTGTATTTAGGCTGATATAAACACATGCTTCCATATGGCTTTGAACAGTTAGTACGGGATAAATACTAAAATAAGTTTAAGTCTCCGACTCTAATTGGCCATTTCCAGCTATCTTTTTCTTTCCTGAAAACTTTGTATGTGACAGAACAGCAAAGCTGGCAACAATATTTGATGTCTTTATATGCCTTCAGAAACATGGATATTCAAGTGTGGTTTTCTGTGTGACTCCTGGCATCAGCATTGATAATAGGCATTTCAGAGAGCCATGATTGTGTCCAGATGTGTGCTCACCTTCCCTGGGTGAGCACAGGGGCTGTGGAAAGAGATGTCAGGGATGTTCGTGTGAACACCTGCACTGGCTTCATTTGCCACTGTTTTGACAGAAAGTCCCAAATGTCCCTGGTAATTTGGAGAGGAGACAATTAATACTGCTCCATATGGCCTCATGCCATGAATAACTTTTAAAATTTACAAATACTGTCTTTACAAGAAACAATTCTGGAAAAGTCTGGAAAATTGGTTTTTACGAGGGACATTTGGACACTGTGTAAACGTGACAAGCACCATAACAGTTTCTGTGGCAGTAGGCAAAGAGGGAATTTCAGTTTCCTGAACCTTGAAAAAAAAAAATCTTCTCCTAAAGAAAGACAAAAAGGGAGGATAAAACAGTTTTTTTGTAGCTTTAGTTGATATAAATGTGAAGGATTTATTGAACTATTTAATTCTTTTTGCCCCAAAGGAATTTTATTCCATTGTCACAGTCATTTTGTGAGCCCATTTTGTGGTTAAGGTTATCTTTCTAATGAGCCTGAAATTTCGTCTTGAGTAATGAACCAAGGCTCACTCAAAGTGATGTCTGTAAAAAGGTGAAGACAGGTGTGGATGCAGCTGAGAAAACTTCCACTAAGATATCTCCAAATGTTCATTATAATTTATCATTATTCTCTCAGGCCTACTTACGATACAACTGTAAAGCTTAGTCCTCAGCACTTGTAAGCCTGCATGTCAACTGTAAAAGGTAAGTAATTTCACAAAGGCATGAAGTTACTGTTCTATTTTGATTTCTCAGTTGTATTATTGTTTTCTGGAGGGCTATTACCGTAGAGTTAAAATCAAGAAATAACACCTTCCTTTGCCTCAGACAGGACTTTACTGTGTTTGCTTGGGGTGATATTAATGTGTTGGGTGTTAAATGTCCTGTTTGAATAGTTCACACTGCTGTTTAGCAAATGTGGAAGAATTCAAGGTCTTTTGGAAACAGGCAGGTACTTACCTTCCTATAACAGCTTCAACAGTGCAGGTAAATGTTGCCTTCAATTTCTACAGGAAACTGAGACAGAAAAAAGGTGAAGGGAAGGAAAGAGACCACACTGACTAAAAAAGAAAATAACAGACATGGGAGAATGATAAAATGACACTTAGTATTTGTATTTAGCATTTTGAAAAAGAAACAACAAAACCAACAACAACAACAAAAGGAAAAAGGCAAGAAAACAGAAAATGTCCACAGTCCTGACACTGAAAAGTATCTTTGTCTGGCAGCAATCTTACAGGAACCCACAACTACCCAGGCAAAAATCAATCTTAACATAACTGCAAATGCACTAACACTATGTATTTTAAAAGAATAAGGTCTGTTCTTCTTGCCATTCCCATTCCCTCAGAGGGAATATCTTGTATATTTATTACTCTACTGACATTTTCACTTTCTTCTGATGAGGGATGAACGGCCTTGTTTCATCAAGAGTAGTTGTAAGTAGGGTGCTTGCAAATGGAGTATTTTTAATCATCAAAGAGAATCATTCTAGTCATGCATAACAACTCTGTTTCAATGTAAGCAATTAATTTTCATCAAGAACTTGGTTTATATCAGACAAGATTTTTCACTGTAGCTAAGTGGTTTGGTTGTGACAGCAGCTGCCACTGCTAAATATGTGGAGTTTATCCAGGGAAAAAATAAAAGACATTCCTTCTGGTATCATTTTGATATAAGCAATAGCAGAAAATAAATATGTCACTAAGCTATACTACAATAATGAAGTAAGTGGAGCTCCTCTTTCATATACTTATGAGTGCTTCAACATAAGAGAATAAACTAACAAAAATCACAAAAAAATCTGAGCCCCTATTTGATATTACTATACAAGTAAGCAGTCCTACAGCAAATCTGGGCAGAGCCTTGCTAACAGAAGGAAGAAAGACCATGGGGAAACTTCTTGTTGTTCAGAGATAGGAAATTCTGTTTATTGGTCTGGCTGAAGATAATCTATTTAAAGATGGCATCTGGTAGTTCAATATGAAGTGACACAATCCAATTTCAGGTATGCAGAAACATGGCAAAATATCCACAGGGACCTGTGGTAAGATACAGCTTCCCCAGGGGAATAAGTGTGCTTACTTCCCATGAAAAGCAAGGACAATTTATCAGCTGGACATACATAAGTAAGCAAGTTTCCCCTCTGTCTCTGGCTTTTTCACAGGAAGGAAAGGAGAAATATTGTCTTCACAGGTAACAATTCTGGTTGTCTTGTAACTGTACATATGTTACTGTGCTAAAAGCTCACATAAAAATGTGTGGCCAGAAACTGCTGGTTTGAAGGGGCCTGGAGGGAAAGCTGGGGGACTCTTGGTCTTCGCAAAGGCCAAAGAAGCTTAGTCCTCAGCACTTGCAAGCCTGCATGTCACACACATAATTCTTTCTTTGCTTCCCACCCTAGAAAATACGTGATAATGAAGATGCCCAATTATTTCATTACTAACAGCAAAGAACTTGCAAGTGGACAAATTATTTTTGCTGCTACTCTACGCCTGCTTCTGCAGAGATGCCCAAGCTAGCCCTGAGGGAGGTGGGTCACACTGCGGAGCGCAGGACCCCACGGCGGCCCAGTGATTTCCCTGGCGTTCAGGACCCCTCTGCACCGCACTGCACTGTGGCATGCAGAGGGTTTGGGTCTGCACTGGGACTCCCAGCCAACAGTAGTGTCCCACGGAGGTGTGTCTGAGCATGCTTTGGGATGTTAAAGCGCAGCACCTAAACTAGCCCTATTACTATATGCAGGACAAGATAAGCCTGCCTCTTCAATTCCTTCTGCCACTTAATCTGTAGTGTATGTAGTGTAAGCTGTGGCTTAGCTTTAATCAGGAGCAGCTCCAGCATGATGTATGGGGAGCAGGCAGGTTTGCTGATATGATTCTGCCTCTGTCTTGCTGCCCTGGTACTAGGAGCAGCCACAAGAGCCTGCAGGGGCCCTGGCTGTCTTCAGTACACTCAATTTTCACACATACATTGAGCAACTAACACTGATGCCAAGCACAGTCTCAGGGGGCCTTTTTATGGCCCAGGTTTCTGCAAGGTTGTTCTCCATTCCCACGGCACATTGCTCTTATGGTTACGTTCTTGGCATTTCCTGAGACAGCGTTAGTTCTGCCCTTAGAGCAGCTCCTGCTGAAACACTGTTTTGTAGTACCATATTGCCATTGCCTAGAAAGTCTTCTCGGACCTGACCTTTTAGCAGGAGATATCCTGGTGTGCTGATCTGAAAGTAGTGCCTTTAATTTCCCTCAAATTCCTCCTTGTGCACTATGAGGTACCTCCAACAAACTGCCATACAGGGATGGTGGAGCAGAAGGTCAATGTGATAATTTCACAGGGCTGAGCAAAAAAGGAAAGCACTGTCAAGTGAGAAGTGCTGAGGTCCGGACACTTTGTTATTTCCCCAAACTGGGACAAAAAAATGGCATTTTCTGATACCCTCCTCATGAAAGAAAATATGTTTCTAAAAGTAGTATCGAAATGGCTACCTTTGACTTTACTGTTTGTATCTATTACACAATATATTGCAGAAAAATGGAAGTTGTTATGCTGGCATTGGCATGAAATGTCCTCATTTCTAACCAAAGCATTTCTGTGTCTCCTGGGACTGTCAGCAGTCACACATTCTTGTGGAGCATCTCAGTTCAGTCTTGCTTCAATAGCATTCACAGATGGAAAACTACTCTCAGAAAGTTTTCAGCCATGGCTAATCATACGTCTCTCCTGTTGATTAAGGAGTCTTTGACTCCAAGGCTTTTTTGGGTTTAATACACTTTCACAGATGTACACAGAAGAGCCTATGTCCATGATTTATTACTTAGAGGCATTTCATACTACCAAACCACCCCATCACTCTTCTCCCTCAAGACTACAGGTTTTTTTCCCTTATTAACATTTCAGTCTGTAAGCAGTTTGGAGGTGCAATGCTTCTCATACAGGTCAAGATTTCCAGGAATGACAAAAGGTTATGGAGACCAAATGACAGATACTTTAAGATGATGGGAATTTTAGTGGGTGTTCTGCACTTCAGGACAAGCAAGGTGGTTACATTGAGTCCACAGAAAAGAAAGCATTATACTGTATTCAGCTTTTTAAATCTTGGTGATTACTAACCTGTTGCAAACCCAAAACAAATCTTCAGAAGTCATTTGGGCTATGCAGAATTAACTGAGTAAAAAAGAGAAGGCAATTGCACTGTTTATTTGAACTGACAACTGGTGCAAATTTCAACTTTTTATTGAAAGGAGAGTGCTGCAGGGACCTTTATCCTGAGGATCCCATCACATCTACTGTTTCACACAAAGGCTTGAAAACCCAGTCAAAGGTGTTGAAACAACTCAGGCTGGAAAGTGGCAAAAATAGATGCAAAATTTGCAATGATTTCAACCCATGACCTGTCACTATTCTGCTGACATGGAGAAAAGCAGCTGCTCCAGGAGGAAGTAATGCCTCTTGCAGTCAGAAGAAGAGGTGGTTGACAGCAATCCTGGCAAGAGCAGAAATGTGCTTTTAGCCACAGCTAGTTCATTTTAGGAGATGGTGGCATTTTGCAGGCCAATCCCAGTACTGTGGAAAAACATGATCCTGCTTGCAGCGTGTAATAATTCTGTGCTGTTTCTTAATGTGAGTCAGGCCCATCCAGATTTCTGGCACCAGCTGAGGTCCTCCCAGAAGTTCTATTCTGAGCTCCTTGTACAATGAAGTAAGAGCTGTGCATATGTCAGTGTATTAAAGGTTCTGCAGGCTGTGAAACCCAGTTAAGGAAGTTTCTCACAGGCTCTCCATGCTTTTATATTTGGAGCTCCAGCATCCCTGCAATGACACAAAAGTCTGATGAGAAGCATGGCTTTGATTTCGGCTGACAAGTAATAGAGGTTTAAGCCAAATTTACCTCTCTTTAAAGCATAATTTGGCAGATTGCTCTTCACTCTTGTTATTTCAGTGATGCAGAATTGAAGAGCACCAATTCAAAGATCAGGGGCTGCTTAATTATGAACTCAACTGAAATTTCAGATACTCCCAAGCAACTAAAGGATGACTGCTCAGATGCTGTATCACAGATCACAAATAATGGAGTACAGGGAATTATCTCACACACTGGTGTTATTGATAGGACAGACACCTTCTGCACACCTTGAACTGGTAATAATTCAATATAAGCCCACACAGCTCAAGAATGCCTCATTGAATCTCAGGGTTGATTAAGAGGAGTTCATCCAAACACCAAAATAATTTTTTCCAAAATCAGTTTTTCCACTGAATAACAGCTTGATTGACAAACATGATTTAGAAGATGATTATTCCCTGTCAAAAAGCCTACAGTTTCAAGTAAGAAAAATGAATTTACTGATATACCATAACAAATATTTCTAGATACTTCTGTTTTATTTAATTCTACTCCTTCAGCACATCTTGAAGTGGAAAACTGGAATATCAGCACTGGACACTGCAAGGCTTCATGCAGAAATAGAAGTGGCTAAAGAAGAAAACTCATCACGCTGCACTTTTGTATGTCTCAAACCAATTCCAAATAGGTAAATTCTTAAAATTCAGAATCCATTTATATCTTAAGATCACTCCTGTCTCTGATAACAAGGATGTCAGTCAGGATCGTGAGTTCAGGACATAGATGCTTATCTACCAGAAAACCCATATTTGACTTGACAAGGAAAAACTAAATTTTCTCCCAGTAAAGTTGATTTTAAAAAAATCATCTAAGGTCTTTGAGAACTATGATTAAGGTAACTATTTTCCCAGAAAAAAATAATACAGCCGGACAGGCTGAATTCTCATTAAAAAGGAATATTTATGTTTGCATTCCAACAAATTTCTTCCTTAGTATTGCTCAGTTCTCACCCAGGAAGGAGAACAATAAGAGGTATTGGTAGATATATTAGTCAAACCTCAGAAAAGCTCAGGTTTCAACTACACCCATTTAATGGTACTTGAAGATCAGAATAAACCAGCTAAGACTTAATTTCCCAGTAATTAAATGCCATCTTTCTTTAGTCTAGAGCAATCAATAATACACTATTTTTAGTAGTCAGTACTGTCTCCCTCTGGCTTCTTACATATCAAAAAAGTATCAAAATACCAAAGCCACTCCTATAACAGTTCAAATTGAATGAATTATTGACATTAAGGAGCAATCCGTATTATTATTCACTGCCACAGTTTTCAGTTAAATGCAATGAGGAACAGGTCCTGGTGACGTTACCCATGTAAACTGGGCAAATTTAACAATTATTTACTTCCAAAACATGACAAACAGTGAAAAGTTCAGATCATTAACATTTTGTCAGATAGGCAGAACGTAATTTAAAAGCTGTTAACAGGATGCCAGATGTAATATCTCACTGTACCTTGCAAAGACACCGTTTTCCCTAACAATGCCATAAATAGGGTACTTTTAGAATTTAAAAAGTAGCTTCCACAATATAAAATGCCAAGAAGGCCAGTTTATTATTGTTACAAACATGTTACTAATGAGGAAACTCAAACATTATTTAAATGACTGTACCAATTCACAGCAGAAGACACTGTCAGATATAGGCTATGCTGTCCAGGAATGTTCCCTTGTTTCAGCATAGTGATCAGGTGAGTGGATTTATATTTCTCACTACCAGTATTTATTATTCTTTATCTATCTTTCTCACCTACAGTCCTCCAGAAGTATTCAGTTATAGCAGCAGAGAGAGAGAAGTAGAATATGCTGACTTCCATTTGGATTCCAGTCAGTGTTATCAGCTTGGTCCAGATACAATGTTAATTTCCTATCCACTGCTATGCAAGCAGAGAAGTTGTACAACACACCTCTTCTACTGGAATAACACAAAAGGATATTCACCCAGAGTTCTCCATCAAGAGTGGGATGTTAGCCCATCTGCAAAGTTGTTTCCATGCCACCTGAAAGGGGGACAGAGAAAAGGATTGACTCATAGCAGGCAGATCCATAAACAAAGACCCAAGTATCATTGTTTCAGAAGGAACAGTGCAAGAGCTAAGCTCCCTCCCAGGAATTTGTGCAGCCAGTACTTATGCAGCAGATAACCCCATTTGACCTTTCTTGCATTCAAGGGTAATAGCTTTGCTGAGATGAACCAGTATTGAACAATTTTTCCAGTGGGTCAGGCAAAACAAACTCTCGGTTGACACCATCTCTGCTGTCCTTCTTCATCTTACGTACCTGTGGCAGAAGCATGTGAACAGAGACCAGTTGCAAGCAAATGCCATGCTGTTTTTGTTCAAATTCTACTACCTCCCTCTTTCATCATATCTGAACAATATCTTGTTCTAAACTTGCCTAATGGGGGATGGGAAAAGCAATTAACCTTTAAAACTTTGGTGCCATAGTGCAGTTGGTGTCTCCCTTTCTCCCTTCATGAACATTTCAAATGCGTGCTATTAAAAACTCTTTAGTACCTCAGGATTTATTTCTAACTTATTCTAATTCAAACAGTTTCCAAAACAGGTAAGATTCCCAATGCCAACAGAGTAGTTATTTCTCAGTTGTTTGCAAACTCTGAGAACTCTAAAGCAGAAAAATTAAAAGTTAACTGCCTTCTAAACCTTATGTTGCCTAGGATATTACTTTTATCAGACATAGGATAATGTATATTTCATTACGACACAATTATCTGAACTCTGGCTCAGAAAAAGAAACCACTAGTTTTCTTACAGCCTCAAAGAATAAACATATTTCCCTCTGAAAGAAAAATGAAATAAGCACATACTGCTCAGCCTCAGCTGCATCCCCAGACACAAGCTTACCATATGCCTTCTATATTTTTATTACTGCTATTTTTGTATTTTGGAAAATGCCCAAAACAAGCACTTCCATCCCTGCCTTGGTGTGGTTTTGGAAGTCATGAAAGCTGACTTGACTGACTTCTGTATACAGGGCAAATTAACAGGACCACACCATAGAAACTTTTGATCTCTTATAAATTTAAGTGTAACCACTGTGCCATATTAATGACTGTTGTTTGATATGAAGGTAAATACAAGCTTCCTGATGCTGGGACCCCCTCCAGAAAGCACTTTCTGTGAGAGCTGAGCATACTGAACCAAAGGAATTCTCAGTATCTTATTATTGCACTACTGCAGCTCTGCTGTCCTTTACTGAACAAAAGGGATTCAAGGGAAAGAAATCTACAGAAAATTGTCCAGGGAATAAAAAACATTGTTCTGTGCCTAATGTAGATCATGCAGAAGCATCTGAACTTAGTTGCTTGTCTCAGGTGATTTCATGAGCTAGTCCTACAAGCATACCTTCCCTTGAAGCAGGTGTCTCGGGTAGATCCTCCCCTGTGCAGGTGTGGGGTTTGCAGGCGCCACCAGCGAGCTGAAAGCTGGGCAGAAGTGGATGACATCTGCCGTAGCTTGTGTTGAATGTCACCCTTGAAGTGCAAGTTCAACAAAGCAATTGTACACCTTGGGGAGAAATACAGATGTCCCCCTATGATGAGTCACTAGGGTCATAAATGCCATGACAGCGTGTCATTGTCCATACACAAGCATCATTGCATCATTGCACTTCATAATAATCATAACCAAAAAGCTTGTCATTAGTCTCAAGAATGCAGCAGCATTATGTGTATCCAGGCATAAGGAGCTAAAGATACTGGACCAGGTCTGCCAGAGCCAGAAATAGAGTCTGGAGAGCCCATGTTTCTGGTAACCCTTGCTTTCACACCGGTCACTCAACAACACCACTTCTTTCACCTGGGAGTTAGCTATTGGTGGCAGAAGACTGCAGAGTTCATGTATGCACTTATAGTTATCACCTACATCCTTCCTTTCTCAATCAAACTTCCAAAATATGCCTGGCAATGAACAGATGTCAGCGCTTTACTTCCAAGGTGTTTGTCTATGGCTTAACAGCTTCTTATCCCCAGTTTATAGCTCCCTACCTTAGCTTATTATGTGGAATGATGTCTACAGCAAGCTTTTATAGAAACCCTGGCTACTTCCTCCCACTCAAAACTAGGTCCACCTCGAGGCTGAGGCTGCAATGTGCCTGAAATAACCGGCACCATAGTCCTCATTTTGCCATCTCAGTGGCAGGTTCCCAGGTCCTCACCATATCAACCTTCCTCTGTTGATACGTGGGAGCGGGGTCCAGGTAGGTGGGAGGGGACATCTTAGATCATTCAGCATTGGACTGCAGAATAGAAAAAGCCTCCCCAGCCCATCATGCAGCTGCTGAGGGAACTGCAAAATGGGGGCAAGTAGAGGGGCTCCAATGTCAGTGTGGCATAAAGAACATTTCCTTGACATGCCCTTCTGGTGTACAAGATTCTGGCTCCCAGCACCCACTGCATGCCTGCCTTTTCAGACTGTGCTTCCCCTGCTTTGCTAGTGCTGTCCCCAGCCTGCCCTTCCACTCTGTCTTGCATTTCTTTTACCAAGCCAGATGCAACTTATTCTTCTCCATTTGAGGACAAACCGCGCATCCGAAGAGACAATCGCTCCCTACAGATTTACTCACAGAGCCAGGAAAACAGTCCTTTGCAGAAGGGATTTTTCAGTGCACAGTGTGCCTATGCCAAAATGCCTCAGCAGATTCTCTCGTCTTCTCTGCTGAACTAATTACATTGCTGAAGTCTGTTACTGTTGTTCTCGGGGAAGCCATGGAATAAACTAGATAATTGAAGCCATAGAAGTGGCAAATGTCCTGTGTCCTGTTCACCTGCTCTTCCTGCCCTAGGAAGGATGTGAGTTATCTTGAGAGGAAAGACATCAGAGCAGTTCTGTTTCTTTTTTTTCCAAAATCAGCTGCTAAGTGAAATAACAAAGTGTGCACAGGAATACTAACAGAGCTTTGTTTTTCCTCCTCGTTAAAAGCCAGCAGCTGCTTAGTGTTTCACAGAGCAAGATAAGCAATGTGACATTTGTGGTCATTCATATGCATTGATTTGTTTTAGTTTATTGTGTTCCCAACTGAATTTCTTAGTGCTTTGGGACTGGAAAAAAGCCCAGACAATATCAAAATGATGAAATTGATAGGAAGAAAAAAAAAATCAAGTAAACAAATTGCGAGTTAATAGTTCTTCTATAAAGTGGCTTTGCTGACAAGAGAATTAGAGCAAGATGATCTTGGCAAGCAGGATGTTGTGTTAGCTGAGCAAACTTTTTCTGTGCTCATATACAATCTCTTAATAGTTGGGTGGGAACTTCTTTCCACTTTTCATGGAAGGACTGATTTACAGGTTAAAAAGATGATGAGTTTTTTTAAATTGCACAGCATTTAAACAAAATTCTTTCAGTATTCTAAATCAGGTTTTCTGTTTACTTAGCAACTATCTCCAACTTTTCTTTATTTTCCAGAGATTTTTTTTTTTGGCAGATTCACTTCATTCCTTCCTTCAGAAGAGATGTATCCTCCCCTTGGGCTCTCCTTTATTTATAGGTCATTTGGAAAGAGGAATAATTAAAGATGGGGAGGGGCGAAGTGAGAGGAGTTGATACCATGTCTGCAGTTATAGTTTGACTTTTCTAGCTTTGTAAACTCATTGACACCCCTTACACTGTAGTTAGCATCTCTTGAACAGACCTTGCTCATCCTAGCTCCACCTCCACGAGTGAGGAATAGACATATTTCTATGGTTCTCCAGCTAAAACCACCTCCAGAATCAAATGGTAAGTGCCCTGAATTGTCACGTATCAAATGCACAGTGTCTAAATCATTTCAGCATATATGTAGATTTAATGGGAAAGGGAAGCTGATGGAAACCTAAAGAGATCCCATCACCTTTCCCTTCTTCCTTTTGCCCTATTTCTGTGCTCCCCTCTGGTCATATAAGCCAATATAAAAGTGCATGCTCTCTGCTCCCATGCCAGCCTACTCATGTTGTGGCTGTATTCATTCAGCCCTCATGCAACAAACGCCTAAGTAGTTTGGGTCCAAGGTATATCACACAGAGCAGATCCAAACCTCCTTTTATTTTTGAATAAGTAAGACCAACATTTCTGTCACATGACCTATTTTCCCCACAATCTGAGTCACTGGAATTAGAGTGGTCTGGAGACCAAAGCCAGAAAGGAAGATTTGCTGTAATATTCACAAACTAAAGAAAAGCCAAAATTAGTGTAACTTCTGAACAGTACACCTGCAAGGGATTAGGCAATCACTGACTTTCACAGAAATGTTTCTCAGTCCCTATTTCAGAAATGCCCCACAGAAGATGAAATGGATTCATATTGGCCGAACAGCCATGGGGTAAAGTGTGGCTCCCAGTTTGTTTATGCTTAGCACATAAAGCTGTTTACAGGGATATAAACTGAAGATGATTCCAGTAATGCTGCCCTCTCAGCTATGAAACAATTGCAGAGCCCCAGACCTCACTGGAGCTCTCTTGCTGGATCCTAGTTAATGCACTGGCCCAGGCGCTTTCTAAGCTCTGTTTATAAATTCCCTGTTATAAGAGCAGTGGTGCACATCAGACAATATATTTTGAGAGGATTGTTGTTCTACAAGCAAGACCATATCATTGTTTGTAGTCAGCTTTTGGACTTATGTTTTACAACATCATCTGAAGCATGTCAGAGTAGGGCAATACTGCCTGTCATTTCATATTATGCCAAGAACGAACCTATTGATATGAAAAAGGCACTATGTGAACTATTTTTTACTGATGTACCGCATACACAGCCCTCCACAGGGCTGGGGAGGCGAGCAGAGGAGACGACTGTTTACTTTGACCTGGTCGAAATGGTATTTTTTTATAAAGGAATCTATGTCTCCAACAACTTCTGCTGTGACCATAAAGGATGTTGTGGGCATTATATGTTTGTGTTATGGTAGTGAATAGAGGTTCCCCAGTGTGGGAGCTGAGTGTGCTCATTGCTCATCTCCTCTACTCCAAAGTACTTCAATCTGATTACAAACAAAATGTGGAAGTGATTTGATCCGTTCCTCGGAAAAGACTGACTGAAAAAGAAAAAAAAAAACATGCCCAAATATAAAGTGCTCTGGGAGATTGCTTTAGCCATATTATATTAGAGCTGTATTTTGCTATAATTCTGGAGACTGGCTTATCAACAAGAAGTTATCACATAGTCTCTTTTCTTGGTAAAAATGTTCCCAGAAAATTCATTTATTTTCTGTTTCCCACTTCTTTGAAAGAAGAGGTCACCTCTCCTATAACACATTAAAGTCATGCATAGCATTTCTATCCAAATATCCCTAGCAATAACCTTCCACATATTTGGGAAGGACCATCATTTCCTTCTAAATCATGGTCCTACGCGCGGAAGTTCTTGTGTGTTCTGGTGTATTCTGATATCAAGACGTGGGGTAAGCAGGTACTGCCTGAAAGCAACACGCACATATTACTTTTCCATGTTTACTTATCAAGGTGTTTGCTCACCTGGAGTGTGTTTTCATGGCCTTAGATTGTGAGTTTCCCGAGTCTGGGACTGTTTTGTGTTACTCACTCGGCTGTGTACGTTACGGCCCTGAACCCTACTGGGAGTTCTTAAACCCAGAGAAGTAGATAGGGAGATGAAAGGTGTAGCTGCCACTGCTGACCAAGCTTTGATGTCAGTGGAGTGTGCCATACTCCAAACCACCAGTCTGAGCTCAGATGAGAACAATTCTCAAAGGAAAGAATAAAGTGCTGGTGTGCCTCTGCAGAGTGCCAGGCCCATAGACTAGACAACCACAAGTCCTCTACCAGAAGGACTTCCTTCATCTGTCCTGGGTGAGGACATACGTCCCAGCACTGGAGAAGGTAGGTCCTTAGGAAATACAGAGACTGTAAATGCTTAGAGGAGACTGTGCGTTGGGACACAGCTGTTTTATTTGGCATTTTGAACACAGATGTGGCCAAGTCTGATGCCTTTGACCTCTTTATTTGATGGGAAAGAGATACCATGTATCCTAACCTGTTGAAATTGTGTCCTCTCCTGGCAGGGAATCTGTCTACCTCTCCTAAATCTCACCTGCTCAGAAGACAGGACAAGATAGATTATTTTCTTATGAAGTCTAGAGGATAACTTAGTGTTTCTATTCATCCACAGTCTTCTGACTTTTCCTTTGCTCTTTCTATCTACTTTAGTCTCCATGTACTATTATTCTTGTTAAAGTGCAGTTTTTACTTCACAGGATTTTCTAACATGAGAAACAGTTTCTGCAACTAAATTTAAGTCCCTAAAGGAATGATTAGTCTTTATATAAATATACAAAACCAAAGCTTGAGTCCATAATGATTCATCTCCTGTTGTACACACTTCCAAAGCAGAAGTGGAAACGTGAAATACAGGGAGCAATGAGTTGATGACTAATGGAGACTAACAATTTTGCTGCTACGAGACTAGAAGACAGTTTTAATGTCATCTTAGATTCAGATAGACTTCACACACCTACAGCTTGCCAGCTGAAGCTTACCATCGAATGAATTACACATTGAAAGTTAGTTGAGAGGTCTCTTGGAGATCCTGAAGCGCATGTTCCTACCAAGGGTATTTGAGGTGAGCAGAGAAATAACCATTAATAAATTCAGTTCCAAGGAAAGTCTTCAAATGCTAAGGTTAAAATAACAGAAAGTTCTATTTATGAACTTATGATAAACAGAAACAATGTAGAAAGGAGTGAACTGCCTTTATCCATCTCAAAACAAAGTTTAAAACAAGATCCTAACAACAATTATTTAAATGTCAGTGCCATCTACTAGTTTGATTAAAACTTATATGGGAAGTGATCTCATTGTGACTACCTGCACATTATTCTGTGATTGACATTTCACGTGGGGGCCTGGAATGAGCAGAGGTTTGGGGAATGTAACCTCTTTCCCGTCATCTAAAGGAGTAAATGTTACGGGGGTAGTTGAGACCCTGAGGGGGAAGCAAGCCCCGGTGCTTTTAGCAGAGCATGGCAATTGCATTTGTACTGCTATACATTCTGCTCCAAATGCATGTTACTGTCACACTTCAATTAGGTGGAGGAAGCTCATACAGCATACAAAGCTTGGGGCTGCACTGTTATTTCCTATAACTTTTCATATGAATAAGATTTACTTCTTATCATGGTCAGATCGGTGAAACCACAACATCACTGTGCAGTGCCTGCCTAAAAAGTAAGGCAATATTAAGGAGGTACTACCAGTAGGGTATGTGTTACAGATGTTGCAGGATCTTAAGTGCATTGGCAGCACCACTTTCTGAATGTTAATTGCAAAAAGTGCAGCAATGGAAGGAGTTCAGGGAAGTGCCATAAAAGTTACCTTCCTGAGAATAAGTGAAGAAACAGGAAAGACTAAAAGGATTTCCAAGTAATGAGTACTGTAAAAATACGTAGGAAATACAGGTTCAGTAGCAGAGAAAACTGGTCACCTTACTGATCTCGTGTTATGTTTCTACTGTTTTCTCTTCACAGGGTAGCTAAGGTAAAGAAAATCATAACATATTGTATTAGAAGGGAAAATGCTATTTTAAGGCCAGTTTGAGCCTTTAATCCATGAGGTCTCGGTTTTGTCCCAAAACAGAATGAAAAACTAATTGAAGAAACTTTGAAATTTTTGATGAAATTGAGTTCTTTTCTATCTGGCTTTGCTGCCCGTAATCCCTGTGCCAGGAGCAGGCAAAATGCTATGAATGCAAGAACAGATTGCATCCAGGTGATCAGAGAGCCAGGAGCACATAATGAATACCTTGTCTGAGCCAAGTGAAAAACAAGGGAGAGTTTTAATGAAAAGTCACCTGCATGTGCTCCTCTCCTCTTCCCTTTCATGTCTGGATGATGTGTTGCCATATTAGAGGTGCAGGCCAAGACAGGCTCTTTTTCACAGGCTTCAGCAGAAGGCATCCAGGCCCCAATTCAGCTGTCCCTTCCCTATAGTAAAAAGCGTAACAGTTAAAGTAGCCTGGTGCTTCTGGGACTGTACTATGTCACAGACCATTGCATGGAATGGGCAGTTGGGAGACACTGTAAATTGACCCCGGAGAAATTTAGAGCTACTGTCTGAGCACACAGGGATGAACTTAGGAAAGCCAAAACCCACCTGAATTCGAAACTGGTGAGGGAGGTGAGAGGTAACATGAAACGCTTCTGCAGGTACTTCGGCAGCAAAAGAAAGTCTAGGGAAAATATGGGCCCACTGCTGAATGGGGTGGGGAACCTGCAGAGTATGAACAAAGAAAAGGCTGCGGTGCTCAAGGCCTTCTTTATTGGTAAAAGTTGCCTTCAGCAATCCCAGGTCCCTGAGACCAGTGGGAAAGTCCAGAGCAAGGAAGGCATACCCTTGGTGGAGGAGGGATGGGTTAGGGAACCCTTACATAAACTGGACATATACAAGTCCGTGGTGCCTGATAGGATGCACTCACAACTGCTGAGGGAGCTGGCCAATGTAAATGCAAGGCCACTCTTGCTTGTCTTGGAAAGGTCATGATAACTGGGAGAGGTTTCTGTGGGCTGAGAGAAAGTAGATGTCACTCCTGTCTTCAGGACGGGCAGAAAGGAAGATCTGGGGAAATACAGGCCAGTCAGCCTCACCTCAATCACTGTGAAAGTGATGGAGCAAATAATCCTGGAAACCACTTCTAGACATATGAAGGACAAGAAGGTAATTGTAAGTAGTCAGTATGGACTTATGTCATGACCCAGACTGGACAGAGCAGGGAGTCGTGTTTAATTCAAAATTCCCTCAGGCTAAATTAAGGTGAAACAACACCAAACGATCAGTTAAAGATTTTATTTATGACAGAAGCAAACTGAACTGGGGAG
>JANXJC010000078.1:63569874-63591618 GCA_027564655.1 Leptodon cayanensis | reverse complement strand
AAGCGGTTGCAGAGCTGCCCAAGAGCAGAGCCTGTGCTGAAGCTTCCCTCGTGTGACTGCACAGGAGGCTTGATGTCACTGGTTCCTGTACTCCAACCCCATAATTCTCCTTGAGGCTGTGACAGCAATGGGGACATTGACTACAAAGCCAGTCTGAAGATGATCTGTCTGCTTAAGAAATCTGGTCTGCTTGGTGTGGAGAGCTTCCAGTTCCTTGCCATATTTGAGGAGGAGGCATGTGTTTGTCATTGTCATTGTCATTGTGGATAATGCTGGATAATAAGGAGTGACACTCTGGGACTATACTGGCCTCCTCAGACTTTGCTGGAGATATATTTTTGACTGACGCTTCTCGCTGAGGAAAGCAGAATTATATGTATGTACCAGGGAGCACCAAACTACAGCAAGTTGCTGATGGACTACCTGGAACTGGGCTGGGTGCCTCAGAGAGGGACAGCTTGTGGTACATGCCATAAGGTGGGCAATGACTTCTAGAAAGGGGAATATTTTCCTTTTTGAAATACAGAATAACTACAGCCCCTATTCTGGAGCAGTAGAAGACTATAAGCCAGTGTGCAGCCGCAGCTGATAGGTAGGAATCAAGGAAATCTTACAGTGTTGAGCTCTGCACTCTCCCTGAGCTATAGGATACAGTGATGTCATTTTCTTCTGGGCCAGAAGTGCTCAGGGATTATAGCACTGCTGTGAAAAACAGAAAGTGCAGTTGGTGCGATCTGTTTTTAGACACATTTCCCTGCAAAAGGAGGCATGTGTTCATCACTCCCATATACACACTTCTCTGGAGCTGTCTCTTAGTCCGATCTCAGAAACCTTTGAAACAATCTTGACAAAACAGTGAATGTATCCAAAAAGCCCTGCAAGTTCTGTGAAATTAGGTCTTTGGGTAGAGAGGCTTATTAGTGCCTCAGCTGTGAGCTTTTATGAGATATTTGGAAAGCTACACGGGTGACACATGCTCACTGCATCCATACTGCTAAAAGAGGTCCATGAAGGGAGCTTAGCCTCTGGATACCTGCTCATCCACACAGCTCGTTTCTTTGTTCACCCCTTAACTTTGCTTTACATGGCACCAACCAGCTTTCTCCAATACAATGCCCAGCCTTGACTTGGGAAATAGCTTGGCCAGGGGCTGTTCCCAGGAGGTGGCATTAATGACTTCTACTCACTAGACTTGGTTCCTCCCAGCCTGAGTCCTTCAACACTATCCCAAAGGCATTGAACCATCACTGTCTATATGCCCTACCCTAAGGCATGCAACACATATGCTCAGATTTATACTCTAAAAACCCCATTTATGTGAGCTGTAACAAAGTCTGACTTTTATATTCAAACACTTTAAAAAAAAACCCAGAACCCACTAAGAACAATAATAGTTTCTTAGGGACCCCATGCTGTGCTGGCATGACAATTCTGCTGCAGAAGCAGCCAGTGGTGTAGAGTGAGTCATTTTGCTTTACTTGTCCTCAGGATGAGGAATCAATCACTGGCTCCCTTTGCTCAGCAGCATAGACCTATACACAAAAGCTAACCCCCATCAGCTCTGTTGCTCGTGGGAGTCATTGGTTTGTTTTGGTTTTTCAGAAGACCTTCATATTATCCTAAGGAAGTCACAGGACTGGTGGAGAAACCTCTTGCCAATCTTGGACTCTCAGCATTGTTTAGATTGCCTCTCAGCTGGCAATTTTCAAGGTTTACTGTCTGTGGAAAGAGCTAGAATCTTCATCCTGAATGCTGAAATTAAATCAATGCTGAAGGAATCCCTCTGAAACCAAGAAGATGTGCCAGGACCTGTTGGGTGCCTTTCAGCTCAACCTCTCATTCAGAGTTAGCATCAAGTATTCCCATGAGTCCCTGCCTCGCACACAGTACAAATCATTTGATCAAATAAATGCAATGTTGGGCAATAATTGGACAGTTAATTGAAACTCTTTCCTTCCCATGGCCTCCCCAACACCTTGAGCCTGTTGAGAGACATCTCAAGCCTGTGACATGCTGCTGCTCAGGAGCCTCCACTGAACTGGTGATGCAGCTGCAGTGCCCTGGTGGGGATAACTGGCCAGCTCTGAGGACAGCTTTCATTCTGGGTGTTTTGGGGAGCAAAAATGTCTGGGAAGGTGGGTTCTGATGTTTGTTTTAACTTTCCAAGGAATTAAAAGAGCCATTCCAGCATTAGCGAGAATGTTGATTATAAACCTACAATTTTCTGTAATTGGGCCTCATTAATAAATTCCTCAAGCGTTCCCAAAGGCAGGAGAGGTAGAACAAGAGCCACAAGGATCAGAGCAATAGGGAACTGTGAGGATTCCCAACTGTGTTGTTAATTCCACTTAATCAGCTCAGAGAAGCTCTGTATTCAAAAGAAAATAACCATGACTCACAAAATACCCCAGCCAGCAGGGAATGGGATTCTCTCCATTTATAGTAATATTTTCCCCAATTTTTGTCCTGTCTTTCATTCCGGTTTTGAGCAGGGAAAACAACCATTCCTCAGGGCAACCTGAGCACCCTCCATGTTCCTGGGCCTTGGTGCAGGCTGGAAGAGCTGTGCTCCCAGGGAAAGTCCAGCATGGGTCCCTCGGGGCTTCTGGGAGACCCATTCTGCAATCCAAATGTGCCAGAGGGTTTTTCCATCAGACCCAGACTGAAAAAAGTTTGAAGCAGTCTCAGAGGCATAGTGAGGCAGATTTAAGATTTATTGCTGTTTAAAGAGGATGCAGATAGTAGCAAGTTTCCAGAGACAGAGTAAGTCCCTTTCCCTGCTCTAAACTGCTTGCCACAAGAGGTAGACAAGTCAAACAAAGACAAGAAAAATTACAGGGATAATAACTCAGGTCATGAGAAAAGTAGGGATTATGGAGCATGAGAAGGCAGGAGGGTTTGCCAGGAGAAGGGAGCTTTCTGAAGGGGCATGAAGGATCATCTGAAGGGGCAGATTCCCCAGTGCTACATGGACAGCCTTAAGTGCTGGACTTTAAAAACAAGAAAGGCAGAACTGGGGTTGAGAAAGGGAGTAGGAAGCTTTTGAGACAAAAAGTAAGGAGGAAAAGTTTTGGTGGCAGAAGGTTTGCACAGGACTTGGAAGATGCTTGAAAATTGGAGAGCATGTGTCTGCAAGTAGCTGAAAAGCAAGGGAGGTTTGTGAAGCCATCACAGCCACTGCTCAGGCTGCTTGTAACCTTTTATCTGCATTCCTTCCTCCCCTTCCTTCTCAAAATGGAAGACTGAGTGTGAAGGTACTGGGTACTGCGTATATGGCCTGAAGGGGTGCCTGAATATGCCTGAGTACAGCCTGATAGCTAGGCATGTTTAGCTAACCGAGGATCACATGCAGAGGTGGCTGCGTATCTGCAAGTGAAGCTCCTTGGTCCCCTTAGCGCTTCTGTGTGTGATTCATGTAGTAAACACATCACAAGGAGTCATTAGGGCAGCCTGCAAGGGGGAAAATCCTCACTCAAAACACAGACTATCTCTTCTGCAGCCAGCATGACTAAGGAAAATGTGCGCTACCATGGGCAACAGGTTTTTTTCTTCAGGCACGCCACTTGAGGTTTTCCCGCATAAAAATCTTCCTTGAAACGTGCAGTTTTGATGTCCTGACAAGAAGGATGAGGGGAAATAGATATTACAAATGAAAACAGCTCCAATCACTGACCCCTATTTCTTTCTCTTTCCCACTTGCAGACTTGCTCCCTTACTTGATATTTGGGAATCCTCTAGTCTCAGCATCTATTTACTTTATTTTTATTTTATGAGTGTCCTTGAATGTAATGGAAGAATAAACATTTCAGTTTTCACAGCCCTGTGGCTTTTCATGGGAGCTTAGCTGCATCCACTGTGTTTACAAAACAGAGCTGCGTCATTGAGTTTGTTAATTTGATGATTCTTGGACTATCCGTATTTTTGGCTGCCAAGCTCCCATTTAAATGTAGAGTTTGTTATGTTTTCATAGGCCCCAAGAGGAATTTCTTGATCAAAGGTTTAGAGTCAAACAGGACCAGCCAGTTTCATAGCTCACAGAATTACCAAGTTGTCAGTGGTTGTAGACCACTGGTGGGAACTCTGTCACAGCAAGGAGCCAGCCCTGCATGTCCCCTCCTGAACCCACACCAGCCTCATGGGCGTTGCACTCCCGCAGGGGAAATGCCAGCAGGCTGAAGCCCTTAACCTTTGCGCAGGTGTGTCTGTGTTGGCATCAGGAGAAGAGCCATGAGTGTTGTTGGGGTGGAAGTCCCTCATCCCAATCTTCATCATGAGAGACAGAGTCTTGGAGGAGGAATGATGACAGTACAGACCTAACTCTCCAAAAACCTGGGAGTGGTGAATTAAGATAACACAAATTTCAACTTTGGGTAAGCAGGAAATATGAAGGTAGGGCATACAGCACCTCTAAGTGGTGAGGAACGAGGGGATGGCTGCACTGGCATGGGGAGGAAGACATGCTGGTGTGTGGTGAGGGGAGAGTAGGTGGGCCATGGATATGGCCAGAAAAAACTTGGCTGGAGACACAGGAGAAGAGTATTTGGTTCAGTGCGCAGCTCAGCCAAGGAAAACAAAGGAGTGTTTCTCTCCAGCTGCCATTTATATAAGTATAAGCAAAAGCAAGCAAGCAGTCTTGTATGTACTGTGGCTTCTAGAGAGTTAGTAGCTTACAGAGGAGTTAAGATGAAAATTATGGTTGTGAATGTATGTTGCAAGATGTGGTGGGGGCAGGACTGATGAGAAGGAGAGATCTGTGTCTTACCATTGTGTGAGAGATACTGTGACCATCAAGAATGTAGCTGTCAAGGTTTTTTTGTTAAAAAACCCTACTTAACGGCTTCTGCTCTGCCAGCTGCTGTGCCCTGTAAATATAATTTGTTTCAGTCCTGTGAAGCAGAAAGCAAAACTGGAAGATGTCTGCAGAATTTCAGCAGGTCCTTTACCTACAACTAGACACAAAAATACACCACCTGTACAACCTGGGAGTAATGACAGCTGCCTAAATGCATATTAAGGAGAAAATTGCTTCTTCTTTTAATCTCTGAGAAATTTACTGGGAAAGATATGCATTAATGCAGTGCCAAGATTGCGCACTTCAGAGTACTGAGCTCAGCAAAACTTAAAACTTCTGAAAACCAGGACACATGCTAAGCATCTTAGCTCTGTCCCCTTTGAGCAATGCCCCAACTTGCCCATTGAGCACATCCTGCCTTTGCACCATTGCCAAGCTCCTGGGCCACAACCACGGGAGGCAAAGAGAGGAGAGCTGTGCCTTGGTGGGAGGTACCCACACCTGTCCTGTCCTCAAGCACTGAACCTGCTTCCCTGAAACAATATCAAACCTATTGCATTTTATAACCCATCTCTGCTTATGAAAAAAACCACAACAAAAAAATCCAACCATAAAGATGTCCAAGACCATACACTCAGTTAAATGGCTTTAACTCACAGGTTTCTGTCATATCTCTCTTTGCTCCTGATTCTCTCCATGACAAGAAGCCCTTTGTACATCACAAAGTGGTAAAATGATGTTGTTATACTTTCATCTTTTCCCTTTAACCACTCCCATGGCAGAGATCTAGAGCAAGATTTGGTTCCTTCACACAGATCTGCCCAGCTACTCCGCAACCATGGCTGCTTCTCAGGGCACCCCCATCACACCACCAGCGCTTACTCTGTAAGCCCTTTGCTTCCTCCCTGCTCTGCTTCTAAAGAAAGCTTTTAGAAGTCTGAGAACAGAGAAGAGAAAGAGGGACTAGATTTAGACTATGAACTGGACATTATGTAAATGTGCCAGAAGCAGGAAAGGGATAGAGAAGGATCAGGGTGGATCTCCCTTGTGTGAATAATCACCCTGAAGTGGGCTGAAGTCAATATCTGAGTTAAGGCATTTCCACATGAAATGGGGTTTTGACGGATTTTTGAGGGCTAAATATTTAGACTCAAACTGACGGTCAGGTAGTACGTAGTCCAGAAAGAGTGTCTGAAGACATGGTGGGGAAGGGAAATTGCCTAATGATATCTCCTGTGTGCAAGTGGAGCGCATGAGCATGGGAAGTCTTGAACAAGACCTAAGACCAGAGCTGCACTAACTGCATCAAATGGGAGGGAAAAAAGGGGTACACAAACGATGGAACCAGAGAAAAGTATGCAGTTTACTTCGAGAAAGAGCAATTAAAGGAGTCCTGCCCCCCACAAGCTCCAACAGGTCTGTGAGTTACTCCTGTCATGTGAGACTCAGCATTTCCTTACACTCTTCCCCAAGCAGCACAGCTGGGGGCTGTTGGCCATCTGGGCCTCTTCCTTAAGCCACCGAGGATGCTATTTAAGTAAGGGGCAGGAGGGGAAGGCAGGAAGAAATGGGATTTCCTTTGTTCTGAGCAAACCTGACAACCCAGGCTGAGTCTGCTTCGAGCTTAGGACATGGCCTGCCAGCCCTACTGGCATATCTTCACTGGGAGCGTACGACCCTCCGCAGATGTGCAGCTGTCGTCAGCGAGTGGAGAGACAGTGGTGCCATTGAGCAGCCCTGAGAGCACTGCGAGCTGCCCCTCTTCCGTCCCCTCCTGTGAAGGCATTATTGATGGCGATCATGGAGCTGAGGAGCTTGCAGCCTGCCTCGTGCATGGAGACACTAGCTGCAGCTTTCCTGAGATGTCACTGCTGGCACCAGCCATCCTGCCAGTGTAGCAGGAGGGAGAGGGGGAAAGTGGGGGGGACTTTTGTATGAGGCTTGCCACTGCATTGCACTTACAGCTCAATTTTCCTTTGGGATTGCAAACCACAGCCCCAAGCTTCCCAGGGGTGTCAGCACCCAGGCTTTAGTCTTCCTCTTGGCCACCCCAGGGTGGGTAAATCTGCCACCTGCGGCGTGCAGTGTCATCCCACCCGGTGGAGAGGCTATCTGTCTGCCCTGTTGACCACGCCTGGGAGGAAAGAGGGGCTGACAGTGGGCCTCCTGCGGGTTGCTGTCGTCGTGCCCAGCTTCTGGACACGTGTTGCTGAGGTGGCCCTGGGAGGAGCGATGGGACAGAGCAGAGAAACCCTGAACAGCGGTTGTGGAAGGACCTGGAGAGCAGAGGCCTTGCTTCAGTGGATCCATACCTGAGCTTTTAAGATGATGGAGAAAACCTGGCTTTTCTAGGGACCGGTAGAGGACAGTGTGGACTTTGCTGCAGCCCCGGAAGCCACTGAAAATTGCTGCACCTGAAGTGGGGCTTAAATCTCTCTGCAAAGAGAAAAATGTGTTTTAGTCTATCTCACACAGGATGTCCGAGTTTTCCCATTTAAAGACCATCTTCCTTTGGTTTAAAATGGGATGTTCTGATAAAGCTAACCCAAAAGACTGGAAACCTGCAGCAGCTTTTGATGTGCTGTGCTGCCTGAGAGCCATACCTCAAGGCTCTGGCCAATGCAGTGTCTCATCGCATCTTGTGCTCTCCCACCTTTAACATTGCCCAGACCAAAGCGTTGCTGAGCTCTTTGGTCTCAGAAATAACCAGCAGCAGAGGAACCACCAGGGCGTAACTCAGTCCCTGTCTTGCTCCAGCATGAAGCAGTGTGTCCTTACTCCACATTGTAATAGCTTGCCATGATAGTGCACCCTTATGCTTTGGAGAAAAGGGCATTCTTCCCGAATCCCAATGAACAGCTTACAGAATAAGGAAAGAATAAGGAAATTTCATCTTTGTGATTCTTTTACCACAATACAAAAGTGCATAGCCAGCAATCTGTCCCCTTCATCTATTTCTTTGTTATTAAAAAATAACAGAAATCCATTGGTAGTTAACTAGGAACTGCAGAGTAACAGAAACTACCACCTAGAAATTTGTTCTTCTCATTCAAGCTAAGATTACCAATACATTAGCTAGGAAAAGACACAAAATCCATAGTAAATTGTGTAAGGAGTCAGTTAAGATGCAGAACTCAAAGAATTAAAGGCGTCTCCCCAAAGCACAGGATTAGCACCATATTTATTCGACAAATTTAGTGCTTGCTTTAATCTGCAAGCTCTTGGTATATGTCTGCCTTTTAAAAATGCTCAGGGCTGCTGTGCCTTAAAATGAGAGGTGACAGTGAAAAGTGATGGAAAAATGGAGGATATGTTGTCCAGGTCAGAAGAACGACAGTTTCTAAATCAAGTTCCTGCCTTATCTGCAGGGATGATGTCTCTTCTTAACTGTTAAAAATATTTTCTGCCTGCTGGTTTTACATGGAGGAGAGTGCATTGGTCAGGTCGACGGAGATGCAGTTCTCAGGCTCTGTTCTTTCCCCACTCTTTCCCAGAGGCAGGTATGTGCTACACCCAACCTGTAATTAGTGCCTTCTCTGGGCCTCTTGTGGAGGAGGATTGCAGTTTGCCAGCATATTTGAAAGAGCTCTCCATGTCATTGGGAGTGCTCCCATGAAAGCATTCTGGCTTGTTAAAACATCCAAAATCAAATATGTGCCTGCCAGATAGAGGATCATCCCAGCTACAGATGAAAAATGCCTTAGCTCAGAGAGTCCATCCCCATGCTAAGGTAAGATATAGCTCTCAACAGACTCACATATCTCTGTTATGCTTCTTGATTTCTCTGCAGGATGCATGCCAAAGGCTTTTATCATCAATCCAGAGGAGGATCTACACAAGAGAAATTCTAAAACAGCATCAGGGAACTGTATGCTTTTTTCCTTCCCTCTCTTGTTACTTCCTAACATTAAACAATTCATTGACTTTAATTGTGCTTGCCTCGGGCAAAGAAGCCTGGCAAATTTGAAGACCATTTTTATTATTAGTTAGGTGAGTTTACTTGCCAAGCATACTTTCCCAAGTTCTCTGAACATCCTACTCATCAGTTGCTAACAAAGGCCCCATTCACATGAGGGCTACCAAACGGGTTTGCAGCATGGTTCACAACTGGCCTAGGATGAGAGTTTTCAGACCGCTGCTCTGTCTGCTGCTGTGGCGTCCAAGGTCATCTACCATTAAGGAGGGCCCTTAAGCCTCAGTAAAGGGAGAGCTCACCTAAAGGAAGGCTTAAGTGGAATTGTGATGCCGTGGGACAAAACTGCAATCCAAAAAGTCCCTGTTCTTAAACACGGCTGCCTCTGTTGTTTAGCTGAGCACCCCCAAGGTATGCCAAACTCTGCTCCTTCAGGTGTCCAGATCTGATGCACATTGAGCAGTCCTTTCTGTGTGCAGCTAGTAGCTGTTCCTTCCCTAATTTAATAGCTCTCAAAATAGGAGACACAGGTTCAGCTCCAGCCCAAGGAGGTTTACTGTCTGTTTCCCATTTTCCCAGGGAGTGCCCCAAGCACCAGAGCGTGGAGGGCAAGAAGACACTGTCCTACCTTCTGGCTGAAGCAGGTTCCAAGGGCTGAAAATAAGATTAAGACCCCGAATTTTATAAAAGAGAGAGGGTATGTCTGTAGCGGTTAGGAGACAAGGCTTAAATAAGGCTTTTCAGGGTAAAGGAGGAATTCAGCCTGGGTCTGAGTGCTGCTAGCTCAGCTATGGCTGTGGGCCCTTTACCAGGAAAACCCTCCATCTGTCCTCTCCGGCTCTGAGCTTACGCTGGGGCCCCGGCAGTGCTGCGGAGGCAGAGTGCCTGCCAGGCAGCCACAAGGCTCTGCTGGAAATCACCCCCGGGGCAGGGAGCGGGGGTGCCGGGGAGTGCTGCGGGGACACACCGACACCTCCGCTCGCCCCAGCAAGAGGCAGACGTGCTCGGAGAAGCTGTTTGAAGTTGGGTGCGAGTTACCTTGTTGGTAACCTGTGCCAGAGGAAAATCTTTGCCTTGCTTTTTGATCCTTAATGGTCCAAGGAGGAATTGGGGCTGAAGCGCATGGATCCCTGTCTCTCTGTAGCTGGCCCAGTCCTGCACAGGCAAGTGACAAGAGACAGCTGCTGAAGCAGCCTGGCAGAGGTGATGTGGCTGCCAGGCAATGTCCTGGGAGGGCCTCGGAGCGGGGGCAGAGAAGAGGTGGAGAGAAGAAGGTAGCCGAAACCTCGCAAGGTGGTGAGGTCTGTCTTCCACTTTGCACAAGCGTGGAAGTAAAGCTGCAAGCTCGACACCAGACTGCTGTCTGTGCCGCGTCCTCTCTGTTACTGGGGATAAAAGATCTGCTTCATGCTCAAGGGCATGTGGGACTGCTCCCAGGGCCTGAAGCACCACGCTTGTGAGGAATCTGAGCTAACAAATCTGCTTGGAAACAAGGGTAATGGGGAATGCAGAGCCTGACAGGAGGGCCATAAGCCTTCACTGGCTCTGTGCTAAGTCACAGGGATCTCTGCAACAGACCACCCAGAAATCCTGCGCGTCCCATATTAACTTGTATTGCCATGAACAGGAGGGTCCCAGACACGAGCCTTCATAACGAGAGTGCATATTTTTAATTAAATGCTGCTGGAAGGAATTGTGCTGAGATTTTCTGTGACAACCAGTCAGAATTTTTGGTGTTTTCTGCCCTGGGAAAGTCCAGTTTGACTCTTCAGAGAGAGTGGACTGTGCAGTCTGCCCCTTCTGCACCCTCCTCCCCATAATGCAGACTGTGCCTTAAAACCCGCAATATACCCTTTTATCTGAATATAATGCATGGAGCAACGTGAGATGGAGCTGCTGTTGGAAGAGGTCATGAAGTTCCACTGCACTAGCATTTTGAAATGGAACCATATAAAAATAAATAGCCTGTGACACGGCTGCGGAGGAAGATCCTGCACTCTGTCAATGTCTTGGCATGAAGTTAGCAGGGAGTATGGGACTGGACACAAGTGGTGAGTGGGCTTTTCTTGGCATTGGCCACAATGAGTGTGGTTGTCCAAGGAAAGTTTGTGGGGGAGGCTGAGGGGATAGAAGAAGACAGACATGTTAAAGGGAAGTGTGTTCCTACATAATGAGACATTGTAACATATGTTAAAAAAAAAAAAAAAAAAAAAGATAGAAAAAAGTCCAGGGTGGTGAAAGGATTTCCCCAGCAAGGGGGTTGTGCAGAACATAGTTTTGGCTTACCATTATGAACTATTGTGTCTTTGTAGGCATGGGGCTCTTACACTGGACCAGCCTTTGTGTCAAATCTAGCTGCAATGCTAGAGTTCCCCAAGCTGCCTCTCATCTGTGAATCAGCTTTGGTTTGTTTCTACCCATGCAGCTGCTATTTTTTATTTAGTCTAATTTTAGCATATGTACCAGCAGCTGCAAATGTAAATGGTCCCATTTGGTATCCAGTGCGTCCAAACAGAGAAGTGGCCCACATGAGGTATGTTGGGTTCCCTCTCTCTGCATAACTTAAGAAATAGACAAGTAATAAACAGTTTCTGCAAAGTATGATATTATGACAAATTGTATTGCACAAGTTTATGGTTTTTTATGACAAATTCTGGATATAAATTGTAAAGTTCGCGAACAAATTTTTGCTTGCAGGATTGGGAAACAAAGGACTTTGTCCCTGAGCTGCAACACTAGACCTGGAGACTGAAGCTTACTGGAAGCACAGAAACGGGGCAGAAAAGCAGACTTCCTTCAGTGAGCGGTCTTTTCACACAACAGTGTGTTTGGTTTTGGGGAAAGGAAACAAACCATCTAGGAGGAAAAAAGGGATGGTAAAAAAAAAAATCAGGTAGAGATAGTAATAAAGTGATGGAAAATATTAAATTTATATAAGCAAGTACTGGTCTGCCAGGTTCAAGACAATTTTTAGGAAAACCGCTGAGCTGGCTGGGGGAATTGATATATCACTAGGATTTTTATATATTTTGATACATTTTGAGATATATGCTTCATTTTCTCTGCTGGGTATCCTGCTATCCTGCCCACAGCTGCCCCCAGCACCCGCCTCCTCCCACAGTGCCCACCTCACATGCGAGAACCAGGGCGAGTTTGGCTCCTGCCTGTGCCAGTATGTGGTTTGTGGCCTGCCAAGGTTTCACACACATCAGTTGAGTGCTACACCAAAACCAGGCCGAGAAAATTGAGACAAGAAGCTTGCATCCATTCTTTAATCACTGTATCTCCATCAGAAAAAGGAAAGCACTTTTACTCCCCTTGCTGATACAGCAGGCTGGTCCTTCCCCGTTATGCTCTTTGCTGCTCTGCACATGCTATGAAAGAAATTCAGAGGTGGATATTTTTTTTGCTCAGCCAAATTCAGATGTTTTAGTTTCTGAACACAAGGTCTCTGACTTAGGTTGTTCTTTCCTGTTCTTTCAATAGAACAAAATGAGAAATGTAGGCTCATAATCTCAAGGTTATGCAGCAAAAGGCTTAATGTTTGCTTATTCGGGGACATACTTTGAGGTCTTGAGTCCTCCCAAATATGTTTCCAATTTCTAGTCAGGGACTAGGCAGTGTGGGATGGCTGTACAGATCCTCAGATCAGCCCTATCCTGCCCTGGTAGTGTTCTCCCCATCCTATTATGGTCCTGTGTATCAAAAGAGAGGTCAAACTGGTTTCTGTTTGTTTTTATCTATATCCCATGAGACAGACAATTTGGGTGGGAGTTTAAGAATAATAATTATTTAAAAGTCAATGCAATAAAATTATTTTGTACCTTTTCTCCTTACTGAACTTTGAAGTTTGATGTTGAGTATTTCAAACCAGCAGTCCAGATGTGATCTCCCAGACCACTGGCAGTCTTTGCTCATTAATCTTGCTGAATGAGAAGTGAAGATCTGTTACAGTCATTGAGTAAGGCCTAACATTGATGCTTGCAAGGCTGAACACTGCACCTGGAAAAGACTGCGTCAGTTGAGGAAAGCACTGACATGGGGAATTCAGTACCCTTGCCTGAGCACTGAGTTGAACAATGTTGTGTTCAGTCATTGCTTTTGATACTCTTACTGCCTGTCTCTTGTTTTCCATCATGAACACACTACACACTCCACTTACTTCTCCAAAATGTACTGGTGCCAGGATTCACCCAGATCAGCTTTGGTAGTCCTCATGCACTTAAGCAGCAGGCTGACTTTTGAATGTAGTTTTCCTTTTTGATTCAACATCATTACACGGTTGTCAATACCTCTCAATACCAGAATGACCATACTGAAAACAGGGTAAGTATGGCTCTGAAAATCATCACAGCAGAATCAGGCTTCAGGTGTAAATTCTTCAGCTCTATCACCTTGTCTTGCACATCACACTATTTATACGATGGAAATAATAACTATGCAAGGAATATTGTAACCCAAATATTTTGCACTCTCAGTGAGAAGAGGCAATGCAGGTCATTGGCAGTGGTGCACAACCCACTTTGTTGTGATCGCCACAAAATTCTGACATAAATAAGTGTTGATATAAATCCTCCCTGTCATGGCAGCCACCAGCTAGCCACAGCTTCTCACCTCTGTGCTACCAGAGTGTCCAAAGGCAGCCGAGAAGCAGCACCTTCATGCATTGTGGGGACAGGCTTCTTGCTGGCTTTGCCCCTACGACAGACATGCTGCAGGGACAGAGGAGCCTGTGGGACATTCTGTCCTGCCTCCTGACTCAAACGCCTGCTCGAGCTGCTGCATCTCTGTGGAAGAGTTTCTTATCAAATGTTCAGGTTTATTTCAGAAGCACAAGGGTCTTGTACTATTACTCAGAGCACAGCAAATAAAATTCAAAGCATTGGGACTTCGTGTCTGAACTGCCTACCAGTCATTCTTGGTCAGCAGTCAAGAGATGACGTCCCTTGCTTTGGATGAGTCTCTGGTTTTACACTGAGATCTCTTTTGCCATTTCAAATACCCCTGCTCCCTGTGGTTGTGCTTATTTTCCACCTGACCATTCATTTCAAATACAGCCAGCTAAAATGTATGTTCATGCTGGTTGGAATTATTAGTGGTTCCTGGCCTTCAAACATTGAAAATGTTATGTTATTGCCGGCCTGCCCACTGCTGCATGTTTACACATAGGAATTTTTTTGAAAGATGAGTTGTTGCAAGCATTTGTCATTAGAGATATGCAATATCCGCATGTATTTAGATTTGTTCTGTGAATATTTACACGACTATAAACCATGAGTGCAATTTGGGGTGGCAGGATCATATCGTTCATTATTTGTGACTGTTTCACGTTTTTTAAATCTGTGAATATCACTCTGTTTCTTGGCTTATAGCAAAAACAAACAGTTATACTGAAAATGCATATAAAAAAGCACCATATTTGTTATATATCATTCTCTCTTTGTAAAACTTTCAGTCAAGCAGAAACGCAGAACACACTGGATACTGCATGGTTTATAGGACTGATGGCAAATGGTTAATAATAACAGCTTGTTATTCAGCCGTACATCAACATTGTTTCCATATGCTATTAGGCAATTACCTAAAAATAATTTTACCTGTTAAAACCAGATCACTAATAAATAGGGAAAAGTACTCACAATGACATTGTGAAATATTCACAAAAAGTCATTTTACTAATTCCATGCCAACATGATAACTGAGACAAAGTTGAATCAATCTACTTTTCCAATGTAATGTGCTATATATATAATTGGCCATTTTTCTGTCCTGATGGAAAACTTAACACAATTGGAATAAAAGACAGTGGAGAAAAACACTAAACATCTGCAGAGATGGATATACTACTCTGTATCCTTCCATCAGCTTGCCTGAAAACAGGGACAGGGAAATAAATGTGGTAAAAAACCAAGATCAATAGTTTGCTATTTTTAGCAAAAGTTAGGAGTTTAATATCCCTTTTATTAGACATATAATCCTATTAGCTAAATTGCTACTGAGTCTTGTTCAGCCTTTGCTGGGGAGCAGCCCCTTGCTGAGGCCCATGCCCCACCAGCCGTCAGCCCCACTCTGCCCAAGAGCAGTGCGGGCCCGGGAGAGGGGCACCGTCGAGTCTGAAATCACTTCTGATGCCAAAGTCAGTCACCTCTTGCTTAGGCTAAAAATTTGCACCCTGTAGTCTTCTCAAATCTGGAGAGTAGCTGCCCCCACCCCTTCCAGCTCTCTTTGTGCTGCAGAGGCCATCCTGCCTGGGTGCTGACCTCCCAGCCCAGCTCCTTAACTACCCAGGCTGCATTTTATTCTCAGGCATCACCCAAAGCCCAGGCTTCAGGCCAGCCAGGCTCAGCTGGCTGGCAGGCTGGTGGCTCCGCACCTCTTATGGCTAGCCTGAAAGGCCTTAGGATTTCGTCTGAAGAGTGATGGACCTTGACAAAACTCTCTTGTCGTCTTTGATTCCCCACACCCTCCTTCATCTTTGCTGATGGAGCTCCCACATGGGTGGGATCCGAGGGCAGTGCCCTGCCCTGTCAGCACAGGGGGGTTTCTCTGGGGGCAGCAGGGATGGGGCTTGGTGCCTCATCTCTCCTGCAGGATTCCTCCTTCCCTTCTCCGCCTCCCCAGGAACTCAAAGGGCAGAGTATGCTCATGGGTGCTTGGCCTGGCTGGACCCTGTGGCTCACCCTGTGTTGCCCCGCACCCGCACCATACTATCCGGACGTACCCACAGCATCACAGTGGGGGCACCCAAAATTGCATTCACTGTATTCAACTGTACTCTCCCTGCCTCAGTTTCCCCCCCATTTTAAATGGTGTTACTACCTCCCACAATGGGCTGTTATGATTAATGCGTGAACATCTCTGACATGCTTTGCAAAGGAAAGGTGCTGCATGCTCTCAGCCCTCAGTATATGAATTTGTTAGAACAAAGCTGCTGTAGGAACACTGAACTAGCACCATGTACAGTAGACATTTCTGGCATAGCTTTTATTGAGGTTAATATAATATTCATAACACTGTTAAAGGACTATTTGTTGGACAAAAGGATTTTGCTACTGGCATTTATCTATAGAAAAGTTTTTCTGTTTTATGCCCACATACTAGCATATAATTATAGTAATAAAGTCTGGTCCCTCTCTTGAAGTGACTGCTGCCAGTATTATGAAATCATGGCAATGGTTGTAAAAATAAAAGAGGTCATAACCCCTCCACACACACACCCCCCCACTCTGTAGCTGACATCAAATAGCTTTGGTGGGAAAATGCAGACCTTTAAACTTTCTCTACCAAACTCAATGCATTCTGTATTTAACTTATCCTCTAAAACAGTTTGTGTTATAGGAATTTGAAAACTGCATATAACCATGGAAAAAGTCTGTACTTAATTAGCTACTGAGTCCAGCTTTATTTAAGCAAAATAACAACCATTTCTTTGTGCTAACTATTTTTAATGATATGCATTACATGCATCAGCCTGTCCTTATGCCAAGGCTATTCGAGCACCAACTCCTGCTTCACTGTTCCAGTTTTGGCAAAGAGAAGTATCAGGAAACATCTGCATGTAGGTGCTTTTTCATGTCTGCCAGGGCAAGAACATCTCTTTTGCAGGAATAAAGCCAATTATCTTAGAATTGTAGTGGCATCAAGCACAATACATTACAAGCTCCCAAGTGCCTCCTGGGAAAGCAGCACAGGGAGCTGGAGGAAAGGCCAGAGCAGGTAGGAAAGGCTGCTGCCTGTATTCTTTGCAGATGCTTTTCTAGGGACTTCTGCAGCAAATACCCCTTTTTCCCCATTATAAATACAAGCAGCAGAAAAAATGTGTTAGGGGACTTGTGTTAGCCGTGCAAGAAGGAAGAACAGAGCAGGCACAACCTGAGCCCCTATGTGTCACAGCAAAATGTAGAAGGCAGCACCCATGTGCAGCACCCAGGACGGAGCAAGGCTGGGTCTGGCTGCTGAGCATGTCTGGATGCAAAGCTGCACATAGGGCTTTTTGGTGCCTTGCTTTTGAGGCGCTTGCACTGAGGCACTGTTTTCATAAAGTGTTTGAGCTGCCCTGCTGAAGGAGCTTGAACTTTCTCAAGTGTCCAGAGCAAATCTCAAAAAATCATGCCCTGCATGTGAGTTTCACTTGGGCACCTGACATTACTCATTACTCGAAAAATCGCAGGTTCAGATTTGGCTCTGGCCAGAAGAAGACAGAATTGAAGGTGTAGTCAGAGAGTAAGAAGAGGAATTAGAGACAAATCAAACAAGTGCAACACTGCTGCATTTGACAGCCTCTTTCTGTTCCCTAAACTCTTCATAGTCTGAATAGTGTCAGAGGCATACAGTGGAGACAGTTGAAAAGTACAGTTCCAACAGCACGGCCCTCAGTGAGCTGTCTTGTTTTGTTTTCTTAGCTGAGGCCTTTGGAGCCAGTGGGAAACGAAAAACAACAACAAAATTCTCAGTTGTTCACTCTTCTTTACTGGAAGTGGAAAGTAAAGAAGAATAAGCAATGTAGAAGGGGACGAAGGTAGCAGGAGTAATTTACATGTTGCCAAAGGGAGAAGAGGTGCTCAGAGTGATACAGGACAGAGGTTTTTGGAGAATGCTAAGAACAGTGAAAAACTCACTCAAATGAAAAACTGGAGAATTCTTAGATTTTCCCTCCTGCTCCTGTGTCTCATTCAGGAAGAGGAAAATTCAGAAAAATGAGTGCAAGCTGGACACAAACAAGTTAAGCTTAGAGAACAAAGCAGTAAAGACAAAAATATGGTGACAGATCCTACTCTTGTTTATCCTGGGGTAAATCTTGAATTGTCCCATTGGGACAGCTCTGGGTTTGCCTCAACACAACTGAAAGCAGAATGTGGCCCTTGCACAATATGACCAGATGTTCCTTTTTTCTATGATGAAAATGTGAGAGATTCAAAGAGATCTCTCAGACTGATGAAATTCACAACCTCCACCCTCTCCCCATGTAGCTGTACTTAATTCTGCTGAGTTACACCAGAGACAGCTAGACTTCTGGCTCACAGAATATTTTTTTTTAATGTTTTACATTTCAAACCTACTATACAGGTTTGTTGGTGCCTGCAATTTAGCAAATCAAAGGCATCATGGTGCTTTTACAAAGAGGGCTGATCCAAGGGAAACCTTTCTGATGTCTAGGACAGCAAAATTTTTTTTGATTCTTACCTTATCTGCAGTCTGCAGAGGCTACCAACAACCTGCAGAAGGAAATGTTCCCCTTCTCCCTCTTGGGCATCATGCCAGCAGCAGATAATCAGCAGGCAGAGAGGTGATTATTCATTATTTGCTGCTGAGCTGCCTCGTGCAGGTATATATCCTTCACTTCAGCTGTCTCTGACACTGTCTTTGGCTGAATGATCTCATTTTGCACAGATTACCTGCACTTTGTAAAGAAGCCCAGAGATACAGAAGGAATCCATCATTTTACACTCCTATGCCAAATTCTGGCAGTGTATAAGCAGGTGCTCAGACATGCTGGAGATCCAGAAAATCAAGGTAATTACAAAAGAAGATGGATAGTGGGTTTGACTCACTGCACTTCCACGGATGTGCTCATGCTTATGGCAGGAGCCAAATACCACCCCAGTGAAACAGCACACAGGATCTGGGGGGAGCAAAGGCCGGGGGAGAAGTTGGGGGGGTAAATGTGTACCACCCTGCCATTTTCCTTCCCCAGAAAACCTTCAATATTGTGAAGCTGAGGGGTCATGGGTAGGGAGCAAAGGTGCCCTGTCCTGGCTGGCAGTGCAGGCAGATGCCTTCTCTACCTTGCAGTTAAATGCAGTCCAATGGCTCTGCCTGCGGCCAGCGGGACCTGCCCATGACTCAGAACTCGTCCGCTGCGGTGGGGCTGGATGAGGAGACAGCACGGCTGCGTGGCCGTATGATATTCGCAATCAGCCCTTACCTCCTTCCTCCGACAGTACCTCACTGACCGTCCCTAGTGGGTAAGTCAGGTCTGACACGCAAGATGCAATTTTGTCTGGGCAGCAGAGGATGCTTCACTGCCGCCTTCAAAAGAAGATGAGCTATGTGTGCTTTGTCCCCCAGGAGTCCAGCTGCAGAAAGAGAGGAGTTACTCAGTCGTCATGGCCAGGGAGCCACCTTCTCTTTGTCTCTATCTTCACCCAAATTACACAACTGCTGGCATCATGCTGGTAGAGTCCCCTTTGCTCTTTCACCTCTTTTAGCTGTGCAAACTTCCCTGCACTTGGTCATCTGCTATTGCAGCTGTAGGGCCTGATCCTGTCATATCTGGGGTCCTTTATGGCCCACAAAATGCCTTTGTATTCAACAGGCAGCCCCAGAACTGGTCATACTACCCCCAGGTTTGGGCAAGTGAAGACAAAATGTACAGATGGTCTGTAGCCATAAGGTTCAGCCCCACTCCTGTGGAAGTCCACAACAGCAGACTCCCGTCATTTCACTGGCTGCCAGTGCAGGCTGCTTCCAGTTCTCACAACGAAAGGCATCTTCCACAGAAGTTTAACCTCAGCAAGCCAGGGCATTTTTTAAACCAATAATAATTGGGAAAAAATAAAGCATGGTGATGCATTAGTGAAATAATTTACCTTTTTTTCTGCTGCTGAAACAAGAGTCCTTGCAGATTCTCTGGTAGCTCCTTTCCTGGAGCACCACAACATGCCCTCCTGCAGCTGAAAGAGTGTCCCTTTGGTTTGCCGTGGTGGACCTGGGCTGAAGCACGGTTGCTTTGCCGTCTGCAAGCTGGGCTGCCTGGAGGAGTGGGGCAGGCAGCGGGGCTCCCCACAGGATTTCCCCCTGCCGCACCAAACCCCACCAGGAGATGGAGGCATTGCTGGGCCAGTAGGACCAGGGGGCCAGGTAGAGTCTGGACAAGGGCTTGTGGGCTTGGGCTAGGGTCACACCTCATCACTCACATATGTCCCTTGCTCATGGAGAACCTTCTGTCAGCTGATGAGCTTGGGCACGGTAAGCTGGGCATCAAACTGGATGTACTGCTGGAAGCAGTGTTCCTGTATTAAGGGTCTCTGTCTTAACCTCCCACCCCACGTGCCAGGGCAGTGGCCTTACAGCAGCCCAACATGGCCTGGCAAACACGATGTCATCTGGGACTGCCATTCTGGGACTCATCCTTTGGGCTAAATTCACTTAAATCAGCACCTGTCTGAGCATGCTTCAGCTCCTGCCTGGTTTTCCTCTGCAGAACCAAAGATCCTCAGGACAAGTAACCTTCCTGGTTGTGTGCTTGCATGGTGCCCACCACAACTGGTTTGGGTCTATAGAGGTTTTCCTAACACACTTGAGCAGACTGACCAAGAGAGCTCCCCAGCTAACATGCAGCCAGCTGAAATAAATCCTCTGTGCCATTGCTACCCCATTTTTTAGCTGCCTAATCAGGGCATAGCAGCAGCAAAGTCAGAATTGTTTAATACCTTATGCCCAGCATGAAAGGCAGAGAGAAATACCCAGATACCCAGGGAGAAAGAAGTTGCCCGTGGGCACAGACTTTAGATACACAACAATGAAACACAGGAGGGGGGACGACACATGACATTGCCTCTGGCCAAAATCTATTTCTCAGGGAAGTGTTCAGCAAAACAACAACCATCACCACCACAGAGCTCTCTGGGTCGTCACAGGAGATGATTACACTGATTAGCCTTGAAGTTAAAATCGGGAAAAAAAATGTTTGGATCGATTCTTGCTAGCAACCAAAGAGAGAGACTCATACTGCCCTATATGGTAAAAGTGCAGCTCACATTCAGTGGGAAAATGTGGATTTTATTTTCTTCAGTTACAGTGGTTAATCCTGTCAGCTCATTTTAATAATGCTTTTTATAAACCCACTCTGATCCAGATGTGGTATGTTATTGTGTTCTTTTTAGGGATGCTGGGCATTTAGTCTGCATTTACAACACATTAATGATGCTCACATAAAAAGAAGGGATCCAAAAGCTATGATCCAATAATTATTTCTAACATTTTCCAGCGTCTTTTTCAAAATGCTTAAATTTGCTTTATCTCTACAGCATAAGGCTTGCCTGCATACTAAGTTTGAAAGAAGATAAAAGATCCTTGCTTGACCTGAGGCTGACCTTTCTGTACACAAGCTCCGCTATTGTAGAAGAACCAAAAGCAGCAGTGCTTAAGAAAACCAAACCAAACAAGCCCCGAGAAGCAGGCATGAGGCTGGAGCTGTAGCCCTGCAGAGTGGTGCAGCGCAGAGTGCCAGCCCCTGACTCTGTGCACCGCCTGCACGCTTGAGAGCCAAATCTCAGTGCAGACCTCAAAGAGCATTTGTTAGCAATGAACCCCAACAGGCCGTGTTCTTCCCCAACTTTGGAAAGCCTTGTGTCTAAAAGCAGATCCAAACAATTGTTCTGAAGAAATTTTTTTTTTTTTTACCTTTTTTTTATTTGCAAGTAAAATTTGCGGTAAGCCTCCTTGGTTTCATCATCCTGAGCAAGGCACGTTCAAAGCACGCTGCAACTGCTCAGAGATTGATGAGGAATCTGGACTTGCAGTTACTTGCAGGAATTTGGATTATTACTCATCCTTTAAATATGAGACATTTTATACCCATGCAACTCCTAATTACAGAAGCCACATCAAATTTGTGATTCCTTGTATCTACAAGGTTTTTAATGGGTCCTGTTATGTGATTTGAGGATTTTTCACACAGACATAGGAATATACTTTTGGCTTCCTGGCCTAGTTCCCACATTTGAACTATTGGTGCTTTGACTTAGCTGCAGGAAGCTGCTGACCACACTCCTGCTTTGCAGTTCTCTGTTGTGTTCTGCACATCTCTGCTGTTTAGCAGAGCAAATCAGGAAGTCATATTTCCCTTAAGAGAAAATTTCCTCCAACTTAAAAACAAACCACTTTTTGAAGAACTGCTTTGTCAAAATTGGTCAGATTTCTGTTGGAAAAATCTGAAAAGCAAGTCTGCATAAAAGCTTAGTGTTGACGCGGAAGTCACGGACCCACCTCACGATCAATATGATCAGGTGAAAGCCAGTTTATTGTTAGAATACAC
>JANXJC010000078.1:63516411-63533636 GCA_027564655.1 Leptodon cayanensis | reverse complement strand
TGTGCTATTAACATTGAATTTCAGTGTCTTTTATGAACTTCGTGTGAGGCTCTGATCTGTGTGCTCCTTTGAAATAGGACAGGATCGATATTGTTTCAATTGTGATTTGGTTCTTTTTGTGTGCAAGGTATACTAGAAACTCTCATCCTTAAAAGTATTTCCCTGCAAGACAACACTGCTCACAGTGACAGGGAGCAGGAAATACTGTGGAAACTGGGGGTTGTTAAAGTCAGAAAAATGTTAATTATATATGTAATATATAGCTATATTAGCTGGAGCAACGCTTTTCAACCTCTTTTGGCTTGGAAGTCCCTAAAAATCTGCAAGTGGATGCAAACCACTTTTCAGAAAAAAAGAAGTTACTTGCTAATGCACTTGTGTTTGGGTTGTCTTTCACAAACCCTTTAGAAGAGTAACTGCTAAGCTACGACATTTGTATAGAGGTTCCTTCTTCAGAAGCTGGGAAATGTCACAGGTTCTTTACGATGTCTTGTGTTGAGAACCTCAGTTACTAGGATTTTAACCACTGAAAAGATATTTCTTTCAGCAATAGCATGATCAAGCACCCTCTCTGTTTGAGCTGTTGCAAAGAAAAACCATACTGATATCTTCTGACAGTTATTTGGATTTTTCTTGGCCAATTGCTATACAGCTTTAATAATACTAAATTTGATATTTCCTGTCATGGACTGAGATGATCTATTTCCAACAGAGTCATTCTTAATTCTCAGTATTAGCTAGCATGCATTGTGATGTTCAATGGTTACATAGTTACAACTTTGCTGAATGGTGTTGTATAATTTGAGCATACTTACTGAACACTTTATATCTTAGAACATTTACTCTTTCATTTTTAAAATATAAGGGGAAATAATGTCAGCTTCTATCTCCTTTTTTTCCCCTCCAACTTTATCTAGTAAATGTGCTGTCTACATTTCATCTCTCTGCATATCTGAAAACAAAGACATAAATTCTCTCAGAGATATATGACATAGATGATAAAATATCACCTATGTATAATCATTCCCTACATAAGGAAGAGCCTTGATTAGTTTGCATCTCTGCTCCTTTGTATTTAGAGGACTAGACTTCCAGGATTATTATCTCATATTTTGGAGGGATTTTAGACTGCAATACTATTTCTTATTCAAGCACAGGAAGCATCTACATTGTAGGCATTCTTTCTTTCATAAATATTCAGTAAAGATTTATTTCTTGCTTGCAAATGCCCTGCTCCTCTAAGCTTTGAGAAATTGTGATTCCTTCCCAGGGTGAATCTAAAAAAATATTCTTCCTAGACTGAATTTCCACAGAAGAGCCTCTAGCCTTCAGCATTAGTAATCAAGCTTTGTTACTAAAATATTTGGTTATTTTTGTTTAATGGGAACTTTTGAAGTTACACTTGAATGTAATTTTTTCCCTTTTCCCGTATATCCATGTTCCTAGCATTTTTCATTAGCAGTTGTGTCAACATGGCTTAGAGAAATTGAAAGGAAACAAGTTGGAAGGCTTTTAGTGTGTAGTCACTTTGTCATATAAAGATACTTAAACAGATCATCAAAAAAATTTTAAACGCCTGGTGTGAGTAAGAGAAACATGAATAATTTCTGATGGTTCAAAATCTGCATCTATTAAATCTGCCATTGGGCTCTGTTTGGAAATAGAATATGGTTATTTACTGTCATTTTCAGTAGAAAACAGTATTTCCTATTTAGCTTCTTTAGACAGCCTTAAAATTGTGATTTGATTCTTTTTGTGCGCGAGATATATAAGAAATTCTCATCCTTAAAATTATTACCCTGCAACACAACACTATGCATGGAAGTTGGAGGTTTCTATGAAGAAATGAGAAGAAAGGAAACAAATTGGCATCACAGATTGGCAATTTTAAAAGAAATGTTACAACATAAAACCATTTTTATGCTCCATAACATAGCCCCAGGTTTAAATGTGACTACACAGACCATCCAGCTTTGTGCTGGAACCAGGCTGTCACAGACACTGTCCCAGAATTTCTCCCTACAGCTTGAGTCTACATCAGAGCTGTAAGAAGGGATCACCAAACATTTTTCTGCTTTTGAGTACACACATAAACGTGTAGCTTGATAGCTTTAAATTTATTACAGAAAGATGCATTGTCACTTGCAGTCACTGTGAAGTTTGGGTTTCTGTCATAATTTTAGCAGGATGATAATGTGTAACAGAGGGCTCCAAGGCAAAAGGGCAATGAGCTAGATTATTTATTGTAAAATAAGGTGTCCTCATGTGAGCCCAGCTGGTGAGAGGATGGGTTTTGTTCTGACAAAGAACTGCTAAAAGGCTTCTCTTAGTTCCTGATGTAGAGGCTTCCATGTTATGTGGAAATGATCTAGGATAGGTACTGAGTGGATATGTGAGAAGTGAGTAGTTGCGTGATCTTTCTTCACATGGAAACAACCAACCTCATTTAAAGAAGTGGCTCGAGACAAATGAAGTTTAAATCTGAACTTCTTTAGAGAAGTAACTAACCAACAAAACAGCTGAAGAAACAGTCATCTGAAGATTTAAAATAATGGAATGTAGGTAAATTCTTAGAGGCAGAAAAAATTGGAGAGATGGCACCTTTTAGGAGATAAATTGTGTTCAGAAAGTCAGTGAGAAAGAAAGGATCCCAAACTCTTTTTGTAGTAGAGATCCTTATCTCAGAGTGCTGAACCCAAATTTGTAAAAATGTTGTTGTTTGATTTACGTATTTCTTGAGCCGTGTAATGTGCTGCGTGAGTCAGCTGTTGTTTGCCTGGAGAGAGAAAGCAGTGAACTGAAGCACTCCCTTGGTCACACTCCTAAAATGCCTGGGTTGGATACGTGAATCTTTGGTGTGGGCACCCAGAGCACAGAGTCCTGTTAATCAGGGGGACAGCGAAAGACACCTGGGGAAACTCAGCTCAACCACCCCATGACGCAGGGAGCCAAGGATTTAGCAGGGGGAGCGCAGACCACCCCAGTCCTTGTACCTTTGCAATTTGGGATTGAAAATGCTTTGGGGCAGGGATTGCCTCACTGTTTCTGGTAGCACAGTGGGACTCATGTCTCAGCTGGAGCCCTCGAGCACCACAACAAAGCAAATAATGACAGTCATCTGCCATAAACCTACTGAACCCCTAAGACTGTTTCAAGGAAGGCACCAGGATTATTAGTTCCTTGCTGGGTAACAAGTATAAACTCATCACTTATTTTGTTCTCTAATATTTTTAAGCTTATTTTTTCAGTTAACTGCATTTTATGCAGGTAAATACACAGAGTGGACTTTTTATTGAGTGAATTAGCTAATTCTGTCCTTACCTCTGTTTTAAATGTACTTGGTCAGAAGGAGAAGCTATAAATAATGTAACCTTGCACTTTCTGTCCATAGGACAGAGAAATACAGATGACAGTCTAGCTGTACATGCCTGAGTGAGAACTGGAACTGAGCAGACTAGCCAGAATTAACATTTTAAGATATTTGAATCAAAGTGATATTATAGGCTTAAATCTAATCAAAGGTTGTCATGGATTTTCACGTTATGCATAATCCCATCTAGCTCTTTAATAATGAGCAAAACACTTGAAAAATAATCTACAGAGATTTTTGCAACAGTGTTAATTTAACAAACAGGCTCTTTATAAGATATGCATCTTAAGGGCTACTGACTGAGCAATACAAAGATCAAATGAATTCATTTATAAAAATCAGGTTTTTTATTTAATTGCTACATATGGATTTAGTGGCATGAATGTAAACACGTATTTGAAAATCCTAACTCATATGGACTTTTCAGATATGGAAAAATTGTGGTCAGGCAGTCCATGTGCCTCGATTACATTCAGGAAAGGCTGCAGCAACACATTTGACACTAAAGAAGGGCTCAAATGGTCCAATACTTGGATGAGGAGGGAGGATAGATATTGTGTAGGCCTTCATGCCTTGCCTTGTAATCTCACTCACTGGGTCTGATCTAGTTGTAAAGCTGCCATTAGTTCAGTGCCTGGATGTCCTGGAAACCTTCAATGGGGTCACCGGTTTGACAGTCAAAAATGTTGTTATGGCTGATAATGGCTGAAGAATATGGCTGAATGTCTCCTACTGAGTGCAAGAGAGTCAACAGCAGGCTCTCACCTGGGATTTATCTGCATTTCCATAGGGTACAACATCTTTCAGTCCTATTTTTTGTGCCTTGCAATTATTCTGTGTATGTACAAAACCAGGCATCCCCTGAAAGACTTTTAAGGGGGCTACAAGCTACTCTTTTTACCTAATTACAAGAATGACTCGTAAATAATTATCAGGACTTTTTCACTTCCTAGCAATTCATCCGTTCAGCTGTATTGATGCTGGATAAGCTCCTCATTTCATTTCTTTTACAAGGTGTGGCCCTGGATCATGTTTGCCAGTGACCCAACTGTTGCCTTGAGGCCAGTGGTCCCTGTCAGTCCCAGGGGTGGCCCCCTAAAAGGACCAGGTTAATCTCCAATATGAGGTAAAATAAGAGACATCTGGGGGGTTTTTTTGAGGAAATTACAGATTTGTAGTTTTGGTCTGATTCGCTTCCATGTCATCCCTCGGTGCACAGAATATAGCAGAGAATGAGCAGCACTCCAGGAGCCAGTGGTCTGAAATCACCCAGTTGCAAAGGCAGTTTTTCTCAAATCGTAAATCCAAGAGACAGAAATAGATGTCAGGCTGTTGGGTTCCTCTCATTGACAATTTCCAGTTGTCAGAGTATTTTCTAGCTGTTGTCTGACAAAGAGCTGTTAATTAAAAGGCAAACATGACGCCTTTCTGAATTAATTTAAAACTTTCAGGTTTTTTTATGGTTGAGGAAGCAAAAAATACATTTTGAAAGCCAAACAAATGTCTCTGTTTTTCATCCAGTAAAGGCTGGAGTCTTGCTTTTTGAAGTGTACAAAATAGTAACATATGGTGACATTTTAGCAACATGTCATTTCTATTACTGGTCACGCAGCATTATTTTATCCCGGTTGCTTTTGAGGCACTTGGTTTAGGTACTGACAGCCCAGGATGAGCGTAAATTCTTTTTCATATTTTGTAACACACAAATAATCTCAAAGAGGAGAAATGCAAGGCTGTCTCCATTTTGTGGGGCTGGTTATCTTGCAGATATTTTAAAAAGTCTGCAAGTTATAATTTCTATTAATATAGAATTACTACTGTGGTTCTCATAACATCAGTGGTCTCTAAATTAATAGAAAGATGTAGAAGACTGGTCTGAGGAAACCCAAGTGTGTAGCTAATGTTTCCACAGCCAGTCACTGAGATTAGAGGAAATTTCTGCCTGAGATACTTGGACTATAAAATTTCCCACTGTAAGAGCTAAGTAGGTCATTCTTGTCAAAGAAGCTGGTATTAAGTGAAAAGTGTAAACATATAAGCCTTTCATGTTTTGACATCCTCAGTAGATTATGTTGTTTTCTCATATAATAAAACATTTATAATTAATCATAGGGATTGTTCACAGCACATTTTGTAGTGCTTATGGTTTTTACTGTTGATGCTCATATGACAAAAGTTTTTGACAGCACTTGCATTTTTAAAAGGCTTTCTGTGTGTTCTTACCAGAGTTTGAAAATAATACATGATGATCAATCCTTCTACAAAATTCTGGAATAGAAAATATTTAACACTTTTAACTGCATCCTCTGATCAATCAAAGGAAAGTAGTAAATATAGAGTAGGTGTGAAAAAGACATCTTTTTAGATCTTCTTCATCACTTTTCTCTTTTACTAGTGTTCAAATTTGCTTCCAAATTGTAGGCAAACAGCACCAACTTCATAAATGTGTGTTTGTGATCGTAGCACATGAGTTCAAACCATGCAGAAATAATGTGTTCATTTATAAAAGATAAGGCTCAGATCTTTGGTCTGCCCACCTTCTGTCTCCAGTCATGTATTCTTGCTTTTCTGTCCTGGCATTTTATCACCTCAAAGTCGCCTTTATCTATGCTGTATTTTATCCTCCTTTTCTTTCTCCCCTAAGTATTGATTTAGTCCTGGGTGGCTTAAGGTATTGCAGGCCCTGAGGTAACTTCTTGTCTGAGGACAGAATAGGATGAACTGTAAAACACAGCATAAGCATGTGCTCTTACAGCTCAGCGTAAGCCTCTGGTTTGTAAGGCTACCCCATCTTCTCTGCGATCAGTGCACAACATACTAGTAAGTGTGCATGATGCCCTTGCTACAGCCTTGCATCTGTAGCAGCACATGAGTGTATAGGCATGCACACCTTGAATAAAATTTACCAGTATTCGGGTCCACAAGCCTGCAAGAATATAATCTGAAGTGTAACTTTCTAACAGATGTACTCAAATGTGCTTCCAGGTGGTTTTTTTTCATTGTATATATTGAAGTGCAAATGCATAGGGTTTTACTTCAAGTCAACTAAAAGATTAATGATATTTAATCACACATGTACATCAGGTAAGTTAAAGTCCAGGAGAGCGACTTTCTTTCCTTTGACTCACAGCTGCTAGAAGCATGCTATGCACGGGTGCCTCTGAAGTCCTCAACAGTGCTTTCAGCAGAGCAGGTTCAACCTGATGAGAGTGATGAGTTTCCTGAAAGATAAAATAGCCTGTTATACTGAAATTCCAGCTAACTGGAAAGCCTTCAAATCACATTCAAGAAATCTAGATATAACATGCTCTGTAATCCTTCAGGACCTCATGATCTAACTCCCATAACTGATTCATAGACAACCTTAAAGATTTTTCAGGGTCATGGTAAACTCTGCATGTGCTTATGTAGCAAGTACTTCCTAAGTAACTGCGATATGACAACTTTCATGGCCAGTCGAGTAATCTGTCCAATGTTCCCCAAACAATGGGACATCAGGAGGCATTCTAGCACAGATATTACCATGAGCGCCAGCTAATTTAGTTCATTCCAACAACATAAGGCAATGATAAAACTTTTTGTAAGCCATCTCTTTAGTATTTTGCAAAATACATCTTGGCCAAAAGGAAGATTCTGAACTTTATATTCTCTTTTTGACTCCAGGAAAGTATGTTTCACCTTGAACAATCATACTAATACGGAAAAGACTTCTGTTTAGGTTAAAAACCACTGCCTTCTCCCATGTCTATATCCATGTGTTACTTTATGTTTTTAATGGAAAATTAACCTTCCTCTGTTTGCAATGTAAGTGCCATGGGAGTATGTTTTCCCATTCATTCCAATGCAAATTTTATTCCAAATTTCATAATGAAGACAGATAGATATTCCCTAATCTGTCCCTCTGCACCTAACAATATCTGGTACATTACAGAGGAGCAGAGCTGAAGACAGTATGGTCTAACAATAGAGTTCAGGCAAGGGACCACATGCTGTGTAGCAGCAACGTGCTGTAAGAACAATCTGATCTTATATAAATTGAAAATTCCTTTCCCTGAACATAAGGCTTTCTTGCGCATCAAACTGCTGCAAAAAGAAAGTGTTTTCAAATGTTTTCCTGGGGAAAAAAAAAAAGTGCCTTCCTTTCATTATTTTGTTCTTCTAGAGATGAGGATAATTATTCCCCCAAATTTCTGTTGAGGTAACTGGTACAATGAGAAACAAGTCGAGAAGAGATGCATTAAGCTTGAAATTTCCCCTGCTATGCCACAAAGCCATACATGGTTTGGCAGAAAATAAACAACTTAAATGAGGCTCCAAATGTCTTTTTGATAAAGCCTTTTCATCATTTAATAAAAGTACTACATTATTGTGACTGGAGCAACTATGAAGTTCCCTTACCTAAACAGTACATAACAGGTTACATTACAATAGTACCAATTTCTGAATACAGTGCTACTGCTGCAATCCTTTCCTGCCCTGGAAGTGTCCTGACCTCTCATTTAGAAAGATGATCTCTTCTCATGATCATTTCTTAGCCTCAGGCTGTCAGCTGTATAGTAGTAGTGGTGAGGATGTGTAGCCCTTAAGAGATGGAAGAAGATTGGCATTTAGAAATCAGACAGTAATCTCTTTTAATTACTACCATGATCTAATAATTCTAACCCAATCTAATTGTCTGCAAAATGACCAATACCTTTTACTTTTTATTTTCAGACATGGTCAGCCATCACTGGCTTTTGTCTAACAGTTTACTTAATTGACTACCTCTGTATGAAGCTATAAAAGAAGAAAAGAAATAGTAATTAAAATCCATGCATGGAATATTTTTAACTTTTTCTTCCTCTTCCTATTACAAGTTTTAGAGAGTATATTTCCATGGACTTTCTGAATAGGTCATAAAAATTACAGAGCCTTAAATGATAAAAATAAATGAAATCAAAAGGAAAACTTACCACTCTAGTGTCAATAATCTTCCATTTTCTTTTAGAGGAATATGATGCTATAGACATGTTTTGAACTCGATTTTTCTAAGTGGGTAGTCATGAGTGATTCATGTGAGTAAAGGATAAGTTATTTCTTACATACAGTGAAGAAAGTGTATGTAGACACAGCTTCATTCTTGTGTGTTTTTAAAAGCATGTTTTGCCTTCATTTTACACTTCTAGGAGAAAGAAGACCTAGCTGACGAGTGTTTGTACAGATCACATAGATCTTAGTAGGCTTTAAAACTGGCTTAACTTTAAGTAGTGTAGACCCAGAGCATGCACACCTTTAAACCAATTTAACCCTTGTTGAAATCTGTTCAGCTTGCCTAAACGCAGGACGCTTCCTTTGCACATTACTTACAAGATGATGATTGCTCAAAGGGACTCTGTAGTGCATATTCCTTTTCAGATCTTTGAATTTTGATTTCCAAAATGGCTTTGGTACAACCGTTCTTATGTTACAGGTTATTAAAATACATGAAGGCATTGTAATTGAAAGAATACTGAAATTTTGCATGGCTATTCTGCATTTACAAAATACACAACATTCAGCACTAAGTATGTGCAGTGCTGTATCCGTATGATCATGATTCATCTTCTCTATCTTTCTCAGCTGCTAATTCCCTGCCAAGTTTCACTGCTGGCAGTCTTGGATAGTATAAAGATCTGAAATCAATATGCGGTTGGCAATAATTACAGAAATAAGTTAAAAGATCCCAGTGCGTTATTTATTTTTAAAGTGTCTGGACAGTTTTCTTTCTCAAGTTAGTAGCACAAATCATCCCTTTTGTGTATTGGGCTAGGCTTGTTTCAGTTGCTGTTTCACAACATCAGTTTCACAACACTGAGGCAAGAGACAAACTCGTCTGCCTTGGCAACAGGCATTGTTATCCATTTACATTTCCTTTAAAATATTGCTGGAAAATTAGGGAGGAGCGGGGTTGCTGCAAAAATACATTTTAGTATCATTGCCATCGAGCTAGATATGAGACTAATGGTTATCTCTGACTATAATTGCAAGAACTTAATATGAGGCATAATGGATAAATCTGTATGTGACTTCAAATGTCTCAAGCATTTTCTCAGCAAGTACAAGAGATTGCTTGGGTTTTCTCACCTCGCAGGAGGCATATGGGATACCTCAGGTGATGAATACGGGCTTAGGTGACTGGGACCATATCACTAAGTCAAAACCCCAAAGAAGGAGAGGTGCTGCTGGAAAACACATATTCTCTGGCTGTCGTAACTGGCCTGCCAAGGGGCTGCCTTTGCCTCATGGCTTCCCAGAGCAAAAGAAAGCATGCTGTGATTTGCTGCCTGTGCTGGTGTCATAGGCCTGGTGTCAGTGGGGCACGTTTGTGGCTATCAGTACATCTATAACAAGGACCTGTCCATCCTTTGCAGTGAGCTGTGGAGGCCTTCAGCACCCTGCCACTGCCACGGACAGAACATTTCCTGTTATTCCAAAGCACACAGGTACAGTGACTTCTTTGTCCACAGACACTAAACTGGATCATTTTCTCATTCTTTTTGTTTACAGAAAGAAACACTAGAATTTACAAATATGAACGATGCTGTGGTGACAGTCATCTGTATTGCCTTCTTCAAGGCCTTTGATGTTCCAGTACCAGATAAATTAATTCTTTTGTGCATCATGTCTTCAGGTCAGTAAGACTTTGATCTACATTTAAATGCATGTAGTCATGGCCTTTATTTACATAGTTCAGCTGTTGGGTAAGAAAAGATGCTTCTGATCTTGAAGGTTCTGCCACTGGACTATTAAAACTCTGCACATATGGTTCTTATGTGACTGGCTTATAAAATGCAAGCAGACTCTGTTTCTTACCTCTGTTTGCTGGTTATTGTGGTTGGGTAGAAGGAGGTTTAGAAGTGGTTTGGACAGAAACGAGGGTGATGTGTCAGTGTCCCACTGCTCTGTTGCAGGCTGGGCTGTGTCCAGCCCTTTTGCCAGCCTGTGTTGGCTCATTTCTCTTCAGGGGGAAGGGACCTGGCTATTTAACACACTCCATGCCAGCACACCCTGCTCTCAGTTGATTTCAAACCTCGCCCTTCAAAATTTCCCCAGTGTGGCAGCCACAGCCCGCCATGGCAGACAGAGCTGAGTATCACCATGTAGGGGGACAGTCCCTCCCTGGGAAGCGCGTCAAGGTGGGGTGGGTAAGTCTATGCAGAGCTCCAGAAAAATCTCAGGTCCCCCAAGCCTCATACCACCAACTTCTCTACTGAACTCTGCTGGGACTTGGTCATGCCAGGATCTCCCGCAGTTGCTGTCCTTCACACACATGTGCCATGGGCAGCAATGAGGTTTGTGTTGGGAAGAACTACCTCGGAGCATGAGAATGCTTGTAGGGTCCATCTGACAGAAGGTGACATTATCAGGGCGGGGACAGCAGGGCGTACCTGCATGTAGGAAACAATGACTGCGTATGTATATTTGCAATAAGTGGACTGAATTGTCATATTAGAGCAGTGGTGTGGTTGTACATCAGGACTCTGTCAAGACAGAATGTTGTTTTCAAGGTTATCAGCCATGGCCCCTTGTTTCTGCCTCCTGGGCTAGAAGCTGCTGTGTCCTCTGCTGTGCCAGTAGCTGCTGCTGTGGCTGCTCTTTAAACTGGATGTGCTTATGATCTGGCTCAATAAATAGCAGGCAAACCTAAAAAGTGGCCTTTAAAAAAGGTTCTAATTCACCAGGGGGGGAAACATACCTTGGGATAGCTGACAAGGTCGTTATTGACAATGTCATTTGCCACTCACCAGTTGCAGGGACGGCTGTGACATACAGGAACAAGCTGCTGAACCAACACAGTTTGCAGCAAAATTTGAAGGCAAATGCCACATTGTAATCTACAGTATTTCAGCAGCTGATCGGTGAGCAGCTCAGCTGTCCATGCACGGAGAGCAGTGTCCTGAGCTGCTAGCCTCAGCCATGCTGCATCTGCTCAGGAGTCAGCGCTCTTGGCAGAGTTTGCTGGGTTTTTGAGCAGGGTCACTGCACAACTTTGGTTTAGACAAGCCATATAAGAAACAGAATAGACACAACTGTGGGGACAGAAACTTTTGGGATGCTGAGACCAAGCTGCTGGGCTCAGAAGTTTGGTAATATCTTGAACAGATCTGCTCCCAACAGATTAGTCATGTAATGGAAATCCTGTTTGGATGCAGAGCTAACCCAGATCAGAGTGCAGGATTTGAGTGTGACACAGCTTGTGATTCTGCAGGCTATAAAAGGAGAATATATGTATTCTTCAGTGCCAGTGTTCTGAGGTTTATGGTCCCAAAACTTTCTGGGTTTTATGTGGTTAAAAAAATCACTGTGTGTAAAAGAACACCCAACCTAAAGTAAGAGACTAATAAGAAACATAAGTTTATTTAATTTAAAATGAAGCAGTGAAAGAGCTTTCTTCATACACCAACATTTTAGGAAATGTTAAATGTGAACAGTTAGAAATCCATGGCCTATTCCTGCAAATTTTTATTTGCAGCAAGTTCTTCCACAGGTATATCTTAATTTCCTGTACTGCATTCTTCTTTAAACATACATTGTCACAAAGCCTGCACATCCTCTTCCCTTCTGAAAGTATTTTAAGGCATCTTTCAGAATTTCCAAAAAAAAGATTATTGAACTTGAAACTTCACTTAATTTATTATATTTCTTGATGCATCAAATCATGTCAGATGCATGAGATGACAGTTTTTCAGCTGTTCTTCATTTGATGGTACTGTGAGCCGTCATGTAAAAGGATGACATATGATTTTTGTAGCAACAAAAATCAGCAGGACCCTTGACTTAACATCTTAACATATGCCTAATATGTATCAGTTGCTATATATAATTTTATTTTTCAACACAAAAAAAAATTGGGGAAAAAGACCCCAGGATTTTGAGTATATCTTCTTAGCATCTTGCTACTTTTCTGTATCTCAAGTGATGATTTCTAGAGTTGTAAAATAACCAAATGAATCTATGCTTAACAAGAACTCCAATGTACTCATGTTGATACTGTCTGCTTCTGATTTTGTCTTGATTTATGCGTATTTCTTCTAGTAAGATACTATTCTGTGAATGAGCTTAGCAGGAGATGCTGAATAAATACCATTAACTTTCACTCTAAGCAAAATAACTTTCATAGCTTTGATAAATGTCCATCCTAATTCCGGTTTATTGTTGCTCCAGGAATTGTTCATCATCAACTGCTCTGGGAAAACTCAGCAGTATACAAAGATTGTTCGCAGTTGTATAGCAATATATAGAAATGTTTGAAACCCAATATATTTTAAGTGTCCCCAAAGAAAGGCCTTGAACATAAGCACCTCATCTGTTTAAAAAATAATACTTCTACCCAAAGGTTACTACTGTGGTCAGAGTAAAAACTCCCAATGACTTAAAGGAAGTCTGATTTCATTTGCCTGTAAGAGCTCTCCAGAATCTTGCAAACGTGACTAGTAACAGACCTGAGCACAGGAATCCATTGGCATGAGGATTCCTTCCTTTCAAAACATGGCTTTCTTTGAATTTGAAATTAACAATCTAAATGAAAAGTCTGAGGAAAAAAATTCAGCTGAAATCAGTGTGAACATTTTGTTCTGATAAGACATTTCATTTCAGGTCTAACTCCTATATGATTAATTTATACACTATAATATGAAATAAATAACTTAAAATGCACAGAAAAAAAAATAAGAAAACAGCAGAACAGGACGTTTAGACCTTATCAGAATCCTTAAAGGGCTTCTTTACCCAAACAAAATTTAGCCAAATAGCTATGTGCCAAACACTGTTTGAGATGTGATTACACTTCCAGGTAAAAAACAGTTCCCTTAACTCTTTCTGCCTGGCTCTAATTAGCAGTAATGTATAGTATATATGCTAAAATGGTAGCTTCAGATTAGCTATCCCCCACATAGCATGTAACATGGATGTTTGTACTTCCCTTGCTTTGGCTTTTTCCCTGTGACAAAAGAGGTGTCTTCCCAGTTCTAATAAGGCATTGATAATAAAATGAGACTGTGGTATCTCACCCATAATCAGATCCTTCTTGCAAGTTAGTAGCCTTTAGAAGTACTGGGCAAAAAAGGTAAGACAAAGAAAAAGGTTACAGATCACAATACTTATGCCTATCTGCAATTTTCACTCTTTTATCACAAAGGGAAAGATGAACCAGAAGCCAGAAAATGGCTAAGTATCATTTGTAACAGGAACTCACCTTCTTATTCATCTGTAAAAATGGGTTAATGACTGTGACCTATTAATAAAATGCTTCAGCATCTCCTAATACATAATACAAAACTTAGCTAATATAAAAACCTGATTAATTCATCTCCTACTGTAACAGATAGCATACTATAGCAGATCAAGTGTTTCCACTTTTGTAAGATGAAGAATTTTACTAACTTGGCAATTCTGCAAGAGCTCATCCATTCTCACACTTTTTTTCAGCTACTACAGGCCAATCCAATTGTAAGATCCATTGCATTCACACCAAGTTTAAAGTTGCAGGACTGTTGAAATGTTGTTTGGAAGGGGTCTCTTGGGATTATCTAGTCCAACCTCCTGCTCAAAGCAAGACTATTGTCAGCATTAAATCAGATCAGTTGTAGTGGTATCTAACTGAGCCTTGGAAACCTCCAAGGATGGAGATGTCACTACATCCCTCAGGTTCCATGACAGAGGAAGAATGTTTAATAGAAAAAATAGCCACCAGCAGCCCACTACCTGATAGCTCAGTGTTAGGACAGCCTTACTGAAAATATAAGCTAAGTTTATCTCTGTATCTTGAAGGCTGGATGGAAAATAAGGTAGTGTTTCAATACAATCACTTTTATTGCTTCTTGCTCCTTGTTAAATTAGTTGTATGCTCACACTTTGGCTGATTTATATTCTGCTATAGCACTGAATTTTGGCTGTTAAATGGTTTATTTATCATCTGAACATAAGTTTGGAGTGAATTTTCTGTAGCCTATCTTTGATGGAAGAAGAGAGGTTCTAGATATTTTACAGATGCTTCCAATATTTTTTGTATGGCAAAAAGTAATTGCTGTGAGATGGAGGCTCTGTTAGGAGTTAACATTGTATAAAAAATACTTTAAAGTACACCAAATAAGACCTATTATTTTGTATTTTTTCAAGTTGATTATGATTACCATGAAATCACTGGTTACATCATTACAAGGTTAGCAGAAATGTGATCCTCAAAGCACATTCATGGCAGGAAAACTTGGAAACCCTATGTGGCTTTGTGGCTGAAACACTGAATTAGGCAGACACAGGTTTTTATTCCCAGCTTTCTACTTGCCCACAGTAGGCAAATAATTTCATCTGTTCCCCATCTGCAAAACAGAGTAAATGGCAGTGACCTACTTTATAAAGTGGTTTGAGACTTATTGATGAAAAAAACTAAATGAGAGACTTTGCTGATACTAAATAAAAGCTCTTATCTCTGGGAACTACTCAGGAGGTCTCGAAATCTTCACACAAGAGGATTGCTCTGATTTAAATATGTTCCTTTAGAAATGGATTCAGTTAAATCATTGCAACTTCTGTGGTACAGACAAGACCAAAGAAAAAGCCTGAAGCAATAAGTACAGGGGAAAGGGAATGTATTTGTAGGTCAAGCAAAGCAGAACAAAATTATCTGAAGCAAGCACTTCAGTTGCAACCAGTTCTCACTTGCTTTCACCTCCTCCTGTTTTGACTTTGGATCACACTATACAAACGGATGCAATAGCAAACAAGATCCAACCCTTTTACCTGAAGTTCAACCACAAGTTATTCTGTGCTGAAGTAGAAACCATACTTGCCACTTTCAGTAGATCATGCAGCCACAGAGAACAATTAAAAAGAACTAAGGAACAACCTGTGCCAGACACGGACTTCCTAGTATATTTTAAAGTAGAGATGATTCATTTTGGCAGCAGTCCAAAGCCCGGGGGTAGGGGGGGAACGACGACAACTTAGCCTGAAGGATAGATGGTGTTGTCGCTGTCATCCTTCCTCATAGTTTTGTCTGGAACAGCTTAAGAGCCTTTTCAGCAGAGCATGCTGAATCAACTCATTCTTGGCCAGCTCAGTTTGCTTTTTGCTGAGCCCAGTGCAGGCAAACAGGAAGGCGTGACCACCGCAGCCTCTTTATTCTGCAGACTTTCTAGCCCCTTTGTCATGGTTTCTGCTACCTGGACCTAGTGAAAATTGAACCGTGTCCATTGTCCAATGTGTCTTGTGATAGGAGCTGTAAGTTTTGTGCATGTTCTTGAAGTGCAAAAAAAGCTGTGTGAGTCGCTATGATGCTGCCACAACCCCCCTTATCTGTCTTATGTTATAAAAAAATTATTTGAGCTTAAAAATATTAATGTGGGGTTTTTTGACTGTAACAAGACGGAATAAGTGACATAGAATGTAATGGCTTAGATCAATTAATTAAATCCTGGATGACATTCTGTTCATTTGTGGGAGAAGCACATGTGTTTGCAGCAAAGAGAGTTAAACTTATTCTGCTTTAGATGAGTAAGGATTCCATTAAGAATATTTTGATGCTTGAATCCAAGAGAAACAGTAGCTACCCAACCTACTATCTTAACCGCAATCAACAGCATTTAGACTAAGAAGCACTGAACAGAGCACTAGATCTCTCTCTTCAAAACATTTGTTGCTGAGGCAAAGAGGAAGCCCAAGCCACGACGTGGAAGCCCCGTTAAGTCCTTTATCTCTCCACAAGGAGATGTGCCTATGCCTAGTGACCAGAGCAGATGGTCTCATCCAATTTCACTTCCAGCTTAGGCCATGAGTTTTCTGTGTGATGGTAAGCTGTTTCACTTGTCTGTGCTTTAGGAATTGCTGTTATACAAATAAAGTCTGGATATTCAGAGAATTACAGTGTTAAAGGTGTGGGGCAACCTTAACACTTTACCTTGCAGTGAATGATTTGCTTAAGGAGATCTTCATATCAGTATTAATACAATATGCCAGACACTTTTCATTACACACATGGGAGGATGACACACAGTATTTTGATTTACTTTTGCCTCATTGAGATAAAAATACCTTTCCTTTTTTAAGAGTTTCTTCTAAACTTGAACTTCTCACAGGGACATGATCCAGAACCCCTGAAGTTGGGCTCTGGGAAGAGACGACTTTAGGCAGATATTACCTTCACTGGGCCCAGGGACCATAGCAGGAGTGGTAACAGCATCCTTCCCCTGTCACTGCAGTTGAACCATCTGTACTGTGACTGGTGCTCTTCAAAAGCTTAGAGATCGCAAAGGAGAAGTGGACAGATGTTGTCTCTTCTCTGTAATTTTGGACCATCCATATATCCTCTTCTAGACCGATGAATGCCAAAATACACAGAAAATCATATGGTAGCCTTGGGCTTACTAGCAAAATTTTCATTCATATTTTCCCATCTTCTGCAGCAAGCCTAGAATGCAAGACATCAGTGGAATTCAGACCTATGACCTTCCAAATATTCACAATGAACCCGCCTTGAAAGCGTCATACACTTCAATCTCAGGATAGCTTTTGTTGTCTTTGGTATGGTACAATTACTAAAATAAAATAGTTGGAATGCCTCTCCATGTACCAACACAGACTACAAACACCGTCATGCAGTTCTGTAACATGCATCTGATATCAAATCTGCTTTTGGTTACGGTTTTAAACCAATTAATTGACGGGCTTATAAAGCTAGTCTAAGTCTCAGGTATGAATCTTTATCATTCCAAATAGTAGCTATTTATCTCCGGCTTTGTTGGGGGCAGGGGAAAAATAAAACATTTTCTTTTTATAGCTACAACTTTGGCTTTCATGACATCATCAAAATGCATTGGAATTTAGCTTCTCTTCTTTCAGT
>JANXJC010000078.1:63379289-63399277 GCA_027564655.1 Leptodon cayanensis | reverse complement strand
CGATCTTGCGAGGCGTGGGCGCGCAGAGTATTGCAGTTCGGAGCGGCGCCATTTTGGGAGTGAGGTGAGCGGGAGGTGGGGGGTGTGCGCGCGCGTGGGGGTGTGCGCGCGCGCGGGGGTGTGCGCGCGCGCGCGTCGCTCTCGCGTCTGGGGCTCCCAAGGTTCTTGGGGGGTGGCCTGGTGGTGGTGGGCCGTGGGTGCCGGGGAAGGAGGCGCGGAAGGGCCGTCCCGTTCCTTCCCCCGCCGTGAGGCGAGGCCCGCCCTTGGGGAGGGCAAGGGGAGCTGCTCTTGGCGTGGCGGTGGCTGCTGCTGCGTGGGGGTAGCGCGGCCGGTGAGTGCCTGAACGCGGGCCGCGGCACCCCTGGAAATTAGGGCGAGCGCTCAGCGCGGGCTGGTGGAGTCCTTCCCGGGGCCCGCCGCGGCGCCGCAACAAAGGGCCCGGGGAGCTGGAGGTCTGCCTGCGCACTTCACAGGCAGGCAACCCCGAAGTGGTGAGGCTTCCCCTAGACGACTCCCGCCGCTCCCCTGGGCTTGTTCTGTGTTTAAGCTCGGTGTCCCTGGCCCAGGTCAGCGCCTTCCTTCCCAGGTGCTTCCTGCAGATCATTTATCTTTCCGAATAAAATAAGAAATGCCCCTTTCCGGTTGTTTTTTATTCTCGGAAATTAGAGACAGGAAAACGTTTTCGCTGATAGGCTGTTTTCTCCAGGATGTGAGTGAATGTTTAACTGAGGCTTCTGTACTCGGGTTTGGCTTCCTGATTACATGTGCGTTTGCTTTTAAAAATTCAGATTTATGTACTTGTTTAATGCCAATTTATATTTCAAAAGGGAAAACTGATTGTTCTGGTTCTTTTTCCCGTAGGCAATTTGGGTTACAAATAGAATCCTGGATACTTGGAGCCTTTTGCTTCAGCTGGTAGGGAGGAAAAAAGGGGGAAACCGTCCTGCACCAGTTGCTTCTTGTGAAAGGGGAGAAATATCGGACACAGATCTGGGATTATTTGTCCAAGTGCTTCCTCCTGAAAAGACTTCTGAAACAATCATTAGGCATCTGAGAAGTGAATTAGAAGTTTGAAGTCATGAGCTTTTTCTTTCTAGTAGTGCAGAGTGTCTCACCCTTGGACGCTTTTGTCCACGTGACATGGATACATGGCTAAATTTATCAAGTTCTGAATACTTCAACTGCCAAAATAAAGCGCTGTTTTGCTTTTAGTTACTTTTTTCTTCCAAGCAACGTTCTGTCCGAGTCATAGGCATAACCAGTTTTGTTAACTGGCTCCAGGTTAAATGCAGCTTGAGTTACTGTGTAGATGTTGCTGAAAAGTTTCATGGCAGATATTTTTACCCTTATTTTATTTTTTAGATTTTCTGATATAGCCTTCTGTCATTTTGCAGTGAGACCTATTTTCTAAATGAAGTGTCTAATATAAATTTGTTTATAATTTTTTTCTTTTATATTTTATTTTTTTGTTGAAAAATGTTGCCAATAAGCAATGTGGTGGTATCCAGATAGTTGTTGTTTACAAACGCATCTGTTACCCGAAGCTAGGAAATGTTCCTCAGTTCAGATGTGAAATTTGGATTTTTGGCTTCACAGTTTGTGGTGTAAAAAGTGTATTTATTTCACCTGTAGCTGATGCTTCTTATAGTGAAATGTACATGGAATAGACAAGAGAAGCAGCTGTCAGGAAAAAAAAAAGCTTCTTAAGGTAGAGACTTGGCAAATTTTGGAAATAGCCTTGCAGAATCTGTAAGCAAGAAGGATGGGTAGCAGATTTCTGTGAGGTCAAATCTATGTCAAACAGCTACGAATGTAGTATTGATAAGAACTCTGGATATTATCTCAAGGAAAACAAACTGGAAAAATATAAGTCATGCAGTACTAACACCTTGTGCAGTCCTCTTGGATTAGGTAAGTGTTGTAGTGTTCATAAATCAATTTACACTTGAATAAACATTTTTAGTAGAATGGTTAAACCAGTAACATTTACTGCCTAGAGGATGTTGGGCTTTTTTTGGAGAACGTTGAAATGAGCTTGCAGAATATAATTTTTACTTGCCATTTTTAATAATTAATGGAATATGTTTAAGAATTTGAAGAATACGTGTATCGCTACAAAGAGAAATTTGTAAGTACGAGTGTGATTTTTCTGGGAGATTAAAAAATATGTATATCTAGACTGAATCTGTAGGTAACTTATCCTTCATGTTAATATTGTAATCTCAACAATGAGCTGTTATACTTATTCAATGAGTCTGCTGGATGACTTGTGCATCTCAGTCTTTCCATTTGCATTAGACATTTTTGCAGCATGAAGTTACTGATAATGTAGCATTGCTTTTTTTATTTCCTTCCACTGTTCTTTGTCACTTATGGAAGCCAGGTATTTATTACCAAAATTAATTTACTGCCTATGCAAACTGGCTTTTTAATGTGTTGATATTTTAAGGTTGGGTTCAGAGTAATTTCCTATTCTATTATGGGAATGAATGAGTCTGGTTTGAAAGTATACCATAACACCCTCCCCCTCCCCCCCCATTCTTTTTGGGAGGATTCAAAACAAAATATAGTGGTGAACTAACCAATTTTACATGTTATTATTAGATGTATTGCTGCCCCCTTCCCCCCATAGTGGTTAAATGTTTCTGAAGATAGATATAGTTTAAATGTTGAAATTAATATATTTACAATATATTTTTTGTAGGTTTGCTTTCAGCTGGATTACTACTGCCTCAAAGAAAATTAAGATGGACAGAACAACTTAATTCAAAAGTCAGTGGTAATTTTACTTAAGTTCTCTCCCCCCCACCCCACCTTGATTATTCATAAAGTTTTAAATAATTAAAACATTATTGGGTAGACCGTAAACTGAGTGTCTGGTAAAGGTGACACATTTATTGTAGTAGCCACCTTTTAAAAACATTTTCAGAGCTTCTGCAATACTGAAGTATTAGTAGTAGTGAGCTAATGGAAAAAAAAATATTTTTCTCTAAGGGCAATGCAAAGATGTGTGGCAAGATGGCTTGTGTTAAAGCCTTGTAGAAAAAGTTAAGCATGTGAAACTGTATCTAAAGATTACTACAGTGTTTTTTCCCCCCGTAACTTGTTATTTTGACCACAAATGAAAGACTTGCATCTAAATAAGTTTTTTAAATTCTCGGGCTCACTGAAGTAGTTCTATTCTGTGTGTTGTCTTGTCAGTATCTAAAAGTTGATCTCATTTGAGTATTTTGCTTTATTTGGATGGCCTTGCTGTTTTGTTATTTTAACTTCTATTTCAGTTTTGTTGTTTTGAAAAAATGGAAGATGTGGAACATGAATAGGAGGCTGTTTCTGTAACCTCTTGTGGCTGTGGCTTGTGGGCTCTTCTGCATAGAGTCTCAGTGTGGCTGGGGATTCACTGAATGAACTGAGCCACATGTGAAGGAACCAAACCAACAGAGAAGAATGATCTTCCTCATTCCTTTATTTGGATTAATCTGTGTTTTGTTTGAAAGCTTTTGGTAAATGGGAAGAGTTCAGGCCATTTCATTGTCTGTTGTATGGTCATAAACAATAGTAATACAAGTACTTCCTTCTTACCTTGTAGGAAAAGTGATGTGTCTCTTTTTTTCAAGCTCTTAACTTGCAGTGCTGTGAGATACTTTTACCTCTTGACAAGAGGCTCTCGCTGAAATCAAGGAGCTGCATCCCCCACTTACTGTTTTGGGTGACATCTTTATCTGGATTCTTTCCCTTCTGGATGTTTTGAAGAGTTTGCTTTTTAACTTCATTACATTAATTCTGTCTTTCCATCTGTCTGCTGGTAGGATAATTCTTCTTTTTATTTTCTCTGTGTTTGCACTTGGGAAGTGCAGTTGTTCTTACTTGTATGCAAATGTATTTGACAAGGATTCAGGCGTGTTTTCCAGCTGTGCCCTTGTACCCTAAGCAAAATTCATATTTGGGTGAGGCCCACTGGGGAGAAAAAGCTAGCATGCTGGTCTACTTTAATGCTTTCTTTAGGTTTTCATTTGTATAGTGCTGACAGTCTGTTAAGTGGTTTGCAGACAACTATGAAGATAAGGTCCTTGCCCCCAAGAGCTTGTACTTAAGGCTTGATGTAACCATAGCTCTTGTACTGGAATAACTGTCAGCAGCTTGGCTCTTTTACTGATGCGTTTATTCGGGTAGAATCCTAAACTGGGTACATTTGTATTGAGAAATTGTCTTGAATGGTGTAGGCTGCTCTGCTGTGTGAAAAAAACTGTTAGTGGAACCTTTTAAGAGTAAGCAGAGTTTAAACTTGCAGCAAAGCTTAAGTGGAATTACATCTGTAAAGTGATACAGGGAAATTGTGTAGATATTTAGCTTTGTTAGTACTTCACAAGTTAATGTACTTCATGCTCCTTTCCCCCCACCCTCCATTCTAATGAGATTCTTCTGTTTAAAATGTGTGGATAAAACAGTGTGACAGTCATAGTTCATTAATAATTTCTGGGGAAGTTGCTTTTATTTATTTTTTAGTACTAGGAGTAATTCTGTCCTGCAAGGAGAACTATTTACTGACCTTATTATAAATGAACTTGAATGAGACTTGGCATGCTTTTTGGTTTGGCTTTTGTTACTGTGTGTGTTTGAGCAGTGGTATTGCACAGTAAATGATGATAATGCCCTACGTGGTGCTACCAACTCTTCCACAATCATCTCCTTTCATATTTTGGGTAAATATAGCCAGGGAAACATCTGAAATACATAGGATTGTTTTTTTCTGCTTTATATGTTCAGGATATGTCAAAACTGCTACCTTTTTCAACTGCTTTTTCTTCAGATCCTTGTGAAGACTCCAAAGTGCAAGAGACTTCTTGGTGATTTTGTTACATAATGTATGCTGAATAGGGTGGTGATGTTATTGCACTAACACTTCAGCTTTTGGACTTCGAACCTTGCAAAGGGCAGGAGGTTAGCATTTATCTAGCTTTCTGCTAAATGGTACTGCAAGTGTGTAGGGTTTCAAGCAGAAGGAATCTGGTTGTAGTTTACCTTCAAATATGAAGTTATTCTGTGTTACGAAATAGTTTTTTGTTTGTTTGTTTTTAATTTACATTTTGGTACAGTGCAAGAACGAAAAACTTTTTTGGATAAAAATGATGATTAAGTTATTCAAAGCTCTCTTGTTAACTTTAACTGTTTCTGAAACATTTCCTAAAAAATGTTTTCATTGTTGTGACATTAATATTTGATTCACAGAAGTGATGTAAACCCTGTTGCTTGTGAACCATATCTATATATAGAAAGAGGACCATACGATAAGAGCAGTGGTTGGGATTTTTAGAACACCAGTGTACCCTCAAGTTTGCTGACATTATAGATCCTTATGCAAAACAAAGTGTGCTTTAGTTGATTCATCCTCACATAAGGAACTCGAGCTCTAAGTAGAAATGAAGGTGGGTTTTCCTTATTTTTTTGTTTGTTTGTTTGTTTGTTTTGCTAAGTCACTCTAAAACTAGGTTTTAGGGCTGTGGCTGTACTAGAGAATGTGTTGGCTTTAAATGGTTAAAAAATTGACCGTTACAGTTTGACTCCATACACTTCTCATACCTAGGCATGTCATAAGACTTTTGGAAGATTTGGCAGAGGACCTCACTCCTTCCTCAGTGTTCTGCAGGAAGCCTTAGTTGTCATACTTCTTCTTAAAAGATGAGGCAAGAAGGTAAATTAAAAAAAAGTATGGGTATTTTCTTCTTTTCTTCCTTGTTGTCCAGTGCTAGAATACTCATCAGAACAGTTCTGTATTGGATGGTGCAGACGGCGAGACTAAACCAGGAGATTTTACCTGCTCTGCACTAGCACAGTTAAGAAAGAAGAGGCTTCAGCTGAATTGTTCAGAACATATTAATGTCTGTTGAACCAGTGGGATAGAAGCCTTTAAAGGTTCAGCTCCCTTTCCTTTTATTGGAGGTGTGAGTCTTTGACAATAAATTTTAGAAAACCAAAGAACTTGAGAGAATTACCATACCCAAACTTAACATTGTTTGTAAATTACATGTCTGTAAAACCTCTTCACATTGAAATGTAGCTGGGGGGGGGGGGAACATATGCGCACTTTCCTTTCAGAGTGTTAAGAGGTTGGTTGTAGAGATTTAAGCTTATTCTGTTATTGTGGCTGTACATTTACATGGAGAGAAAAGAAAGGAAATAAATAGTCTTCAGTTCAAGTAGTTGTCATGCTTTTGCAGCAACTTGTGATCAGTAGAAATGCTTCCATTTTCAAAAATACCATAAAGCTTGTGTTAGGGTTTGAATATTATTTTCTGTTTTACTAACATGCAAATTTTGGCTAGCAAAATAACTTGAAATTAGGTTATTTTACTCTGTTCAAACTAAATGAATCGCAGAGTAAGGAAGATCTCTAATAAGCTGTGCCTTTAAAAGGGGAATGAAAATTGAGGTATATAGGGTTTAAACAAAAGTGTTTAAAGCATGCACTTGTCAACTTTACTTCAAATTAGTGCTACTCTTGACTAGAGATAACAAGGAAGGATCTGTTATCACAAGAAGTTTTTTTTGTTTAAAAGATAATGTGTCTTGTGGTAGAATGAAAAACATTTGATGGAGTAGATTATTTGAAAGGCCTGCTTAGTTTGAGAAAAATCTTGAATGTTTCTGTTTATGAAGAAGAGAGACTCTGTAGTCTGATGGCTGGGACTTGTGCATCTAGTTTCTTTGCCTAATTCAGAGCAAAACTTTTTAGTTTTTCCATGGCCGATGCTAAGTAGGTGAAATAAACATTTGAAGCTGGCCCAATATGTGAGACTTGAAGGGTCAATTTATTCTGTAGCTCGTTGATTCCGGAGTTGCTCTGTTTTAGTTAGAACTTTGCCTGCTGATGATGCTTCTTCAGGAAAAAAAAAAAAAAACAAAAAACAAACCCAAAAAACCTTACCTTGGCAAATAGTTTTCTCTTTTTGTTGTTATGAAATGCGTACAGTTGGTGTTTGGCATATCTCTGATAGTAAACATTCATTTTTAATTCCCTTCTAGAAAATTGTGTGCTGCCTTTCCCTTCTTATTAGATGGTCATTCTTTTCTAAGATGTCATACAGACTTGCTTATTGGACCCTTCTGAAATTCATATATATGCTTTGTTTGTCTTCCTGACTTAATAAGGATTTGATATACTTGCTGTAGCTCATTACCAAGGAAGCAAAGCAGAAGCAGTAGTAACAAACTTGACACACTGAATAGTATATAACCTTTTATTTTTTCTACTGTTGTAACAACACTATAGTATACTTCAGTTCTGATGGCTTATAACCTTCTTTTACCCTATTTATAAATATTATACTAAAAATTATGGTGACAAGGTAAGGGTGGGTTTTCATACAAGTGTGTAGCTGAGGGGTGGAGTTAAGGTCCACATGTAGTTTGTGGTGTGCTGTACTTACGGTAATAGTAATCTGTGAGGTATCAGATGAAGGATCGTAGGTATTTGCCACTTAGATATGCGTACATCCTCATCTTAGACTTTCCTGAAAACTATTAAAATGCATATATGCATGTGCTTTTAACATTTATTCTGTTCATGGGTTTCTCTATGAAAATCAATAGGTTGAATTTCTAAACTGGTCTTCAGGGAGCATCAAGAAATCTGAATGCATACCTGCCTTCTAACTTTACGAATTCATGGCTTGAAACTTCCTTTTTTTTTTTTTTTTCTTCCCTGTTAATAACTTTGCTACTCCACTCACAAGCTTCAAGTATTCCTAGCTGTTTGAGTTTATATTGCCTTTATTTTAATCATCTTCTGGCAGTCTCTGAAATACCCAGTGTAACTGAAAGTGCTTCCTGTAAAATAACACAGGCTATTCACAGAGCACGAGAAGTACAGAAGCTGAAAACGCAGAACTATTTTTCCTTGTTTCTAGCTTCTGGTGAGATGGGTTTAGCTGTCAGGATTTTTTTTTTTCTCCTAATTTTTAGCATTATTTTAAAATTCATTTTTCCTATTAAATTTTGGTCAGGTCCATTTAAATTGGATGTGTTTATTAATGGTAAACCCCTAAGATGCCAAAAGGATAACAATCTTTTATTAAACGAAGTTTTTAGATTGTAGGTGGTTTGGCTATTTTACTATTATGCTGAACAGCCTTTTCCTTATTCTAGTGATGTCACCATTTTTATCTGTTTCTTCGTGCTGGGACATTATGAAAAAGCAAAGCTGTTTTTATTTATTCTGGTAGTTCAGGCAAATAGTGTTACCAAATGTATCTCGCCAACAGTAATGAAACCTGTCTTAAATATTGAAGACAGCTTTCTGGGCTAGGGAAGTATTTTTGTTTTGTACACTTGAAGAAACCTCCCTGAAGTTGGATCTCTTCAACACCAGTGGGACTGTCTTTCCTCTGCCAGCTAAATACTTGTTAGACAAGTTAGACAACATGCCCTTAAAATTGGGTGGGGACTGTCTCTGATCTCATGTCCTTGTCATCTTAAAGTTCTGCTGTGCTTTTTTCTCCTCCCTCCCTGGAGAAAGGATCAGGTTAGGGAACACTTAAATAAGATACACTTAAATCCATGAGGCTTGACAGGGTGCTCCCATGAATGCAGAAGGAGCTGGATGATGTCATTGCAAGGCCATTCATTCATTATTATCTTTGAGAGGTCTCATAGTCATTGAGAGAGGCTTTTGAGTACTAGAAGAGAGCAAATGTCAACCCTGTCATCAAGAATGGTAAGAAGGGAGGAGCCAGGGAGCTACAGGCTGCTCAGCCTCACTTCAGTCTACGGGAAGGTGGTACAGCAACTAATCCTGGAAACCATTTCCAAACACTTGAAGGACAGGAAGGTGAGTGGAAGCCATCAGAATGGCTTTATGAAGGGGAAATCATGCTTAACCAAGCTAACAGGCCTCTACAATGAGGTGACTAGCCTGGTAGATGAACAGAGAGCAATGGATGGTGTTTATCTTCGGTAAGGCTTTTGACATTGTCTTCCATGACATCCTCACAGAGAAGCTGACAAAGTATGTGTAGAGGAGAGAATGATGAGGTGTATCAAAAACTGGCTGAATGGCCAGGCCCAGCTGGTCAGGGTTGTGATCAGTGACACAAAGGCCATTTGGAGGAAGCCATTATTGTACCCCAGGGTTCAATACTGGAGCTTGTACTACTTAACACCTTCATTGAAGTCCTGGACAATGAGGCAGAGTTTACCCTCAGCAAGTTTGCAGATGATACAAAATGGGGAGGAGTGGCTGATACATTAGATGTTTGTGCTGCCATTCAGAGGATCCTGGACAGGATGGAGAACTGGACGGAGGATCCTCATGACGTTCAGCAAAGGGAAAATGCGAAGTCCTGCCTTTGGGGAGTTGTAGCTGCATATGCCAGTACATGCTGGGGGCTGACTAGCTGGTAAGCGGCAATGCAGAGAAGGACCTGGGAGTTCTTTTGGTCAGCAGGCCAACCATGAGCCAGCAATGCATTCTTATAACAAATAAGGCCAACATCTCCCTGGGCTACGTTAAGAAGGGTGTTGCCAACAGGTTGAGGGGAGCTTGTCTTTCTCCTCTACTCAGCCGTGGTGAGGCCACATGTGGAGCGCTGTATCCCGTTATAGGCTCCCTGCTACAGGAAAGATGTGGACTTAGTGGAGTGAGTTCAGCAAAGGACCACAAAGATGATTAAGGGATTGGAGCATCTTTCTTAGAGGGAGAGGCTGATACTCTTTTTGATCTTCTAAGGAAGTGCAAGTTGCTTCTCAGTCTTTCAGAACATTCTCTGGATATTATAGTTTAATTTTCAGAAGATACTTTCCAGATTTAAAATTAGTAAGCCATCAAACTCATATTTTTCTCATGTAAAATACTGTGAAGGTGAAAATGGTGAGGGAGACTTTATCTTTGTTAATGCTATTGATGGGACTACAAACTGTTGGGACAAGTAGACAGTGTGCCCTTAGAAGACTGCTACAAGGTAGCAATGCTTTGTTACAAAGTGATGCTTAAAGTTCATAACCTTGTCTGTGATAAATTGAAGAGGTGTGTTGTGGAGACATTCCTCCTATAATCTGCAATGGGTGTGGAACTGGGAAAATACAAGGTAGAGTTACATGTTTTTACACTTGAGTCTTATGAGTTGCAAAATTGTTACAGTGTTTATAACTAAATATATTAAAGATGCGGTATTAAATGCGTTTCCTCTAGTTAGAGCTGTTTAAACCAAATAATGAAAATAGTTTCAAAAATTCACAGCATGCATATTACCTTATATGACGTAGCCCATTCAGGATTCTCTACTTTAATAATCAGGCTCATTTTTTCTTATTTGACTTGTTTATATAAAACAAAACATGGAACTACAATTCAGAATGCTTTGATTACATCTGCTTGCTCTGCTCTCTGCCCTTGCAATATTCCAGATATTTTTTTTCCCACCCCATCCCTCTGCCTCTCTCTCCTGCCATCTGTGGGCTCCCTTGTCCACTTACACAGCCAGTGCGGAGATTTCCTTGAGGTGAATTCTCATGGGAATCACCTTTTTCGACTCCTGAAGAGTATTATGCACTCCTAGAGATACTGTCTGGCTATTTTTAGTGTTGTGTAAGTAGACAAATAGAGAGAGAGAGGATTTCTGGTGCTGGAAAGATTTGATGAATGGAAGTGATGCCAGAAGAAATTCTGGATAAAGCATTGTCTTTATAAGGGAGCAGGAGTGATCACTTAAATTATTTTTTGTGTAACCAGTTTATTCCAGACCTCAGTAGCCTTTGTTTTCTTGATATGTTTAGGGCCAGGTTGATGACATTTGTAAAGGAAATTACGGTCATTCCACTGTGTTAGCAGGAGCAGTGCAGGAGACATCATATGAATTTCTAACATATGAAGGAAGTGAGGTTAGATCATAAGTATTCCAGTGTTTGAGTTGGAGACTTTTTTTTTTAAATTTTTTTTATTTTAAAGGTTTGTCAGGTCTAATTGTTTCAAGCATTTTATAGATGCCTGGCATGGAAAATAAAAGTCAAGGTCTGTCTTCTTGCCTTATCCTTTTGCTCCATAACTTTTGGCAGCACAGCTGCTTCCTGGTTTGGTGCTGCAGCTAAGTGAGTTAAATGCACCCAATTCTGTCTGTAGTGACTCTACGGTTACTCTGTTATGAGTCTGGTATGTGACTGCACTGTATTTCCATTTTTGATGTGCTACACAGAGATACAAGCTGGATTAATAGATGCTTGCTAGGGTTCTGGACTATGCTTAGCCTGTAATGCTCTCGTACTTCACTAGTGATTAGAAACTACTGCCATGTATTGCCAGCCTGCCTATTTGGTGAAATTGTTCTGGAGTGAAGGAGGGTGAAATCTGTAACTGACACAGTTGTGGTGGCAGGAGTCCCTAGTTTAGGACAAATGGTATGAGATTGAGCAAGCATCCTTTCCCTTCCTCTCCACCCCCCCGTCCCCCACCCACCTGGTGAACATGGTGCTGGGGGGGACGAGATTTTAAAATAAATTTTTTTTAGTGCAAGAAATTATGCAAATTTTATTAAAAAGCGAGAAACTGTGTTTGTTAAACCTGAGATGTATTCCAGAACACTGTTTCAGATAGTTTGTTCAACTGGATCTCCTTGATCTATATATTTCATGCCCCTGTTTTATGTGCTATCTGCACGTGGGTTTTTAGCTTACAAACAAGCTTTGAAAACAAAACTTAAATGTTAGTCAATTTGGTGATTCCATATTTTGTCCCAGCAATAGTGAACTAAAGCTTGCAGGTAATGTGAAAATTGTAATATAAGATAAAGCTGGAAGAAGCACTTTGCTAAAGTAGTCTGGAAGTAAGCTAATCCAAAAGTTCATGAATACAGGGTGTTTTCTGCTTTTGTACCATATTGAATTCTGTCTGTGTTATTGCAGAAGGAAAAAAAAGGGATTTGATTTATACTTTGGTTGTAGTGTGTGGTCATCATGCTTAAAAAATTTGGTTTTTAAACACTATACTGATTTCAAATAGCAGGGGAGGGACGGGAAAAAACTTGCTGGGGAAGAAGTGTTCTCATCAGTTACCAGCTAAGATGGGAAAAAGTGGATGAATTATTACAACGTTATCTTTGTGTACATGCATTGTGCTACACATTAAACTTTTCAGTTACAATTATTAGTTTCTGACTTAGAGCATAATAGAAATCGACAGGTTCAAGTGTTTGTCTTAAGTCTTAAAGTTGTTCCAGAATCTTATTCTTCTGATCTTCAGGACTCTGTGTCCAGCCTAAATCTACTATGGTTGGTATCTTCTTGTGATTCTTACAGTGTTTTGGATTAAGGCATCTCTCTTCTTGGTGGAATTTACTCCTTCAAATATCTATAACCACTGTTTAAATACATCCTAGGTCCTCATTTTGTGAGGCAAAGCAAGCCAAGTAGTTTCCTTAAGACTTTTCTTGTCCCTGATCACTGAAATAGTTCATTATTGCACCAAGTAAAATTTTAGAATTCTGTGCTGTTATTCTAAGTGTGATTTTACTTGTATCTTTTTCTGTGATTATTTAAGAAAGAATAATGTAGTAGTGCAGGGATGTCATGGTTTAAACCCAGCCAGCAACTAGACAGCACACAGCTGCTCGCTCACTCCCCCCTCCCAGTAGGATGGGGAGGAAAATTGGGGAAAAAAGAAGTAAAACTCATGGATTGGGAGAAGAATGATTTAATACTTAAAGTAAAATAAAATGGAATACTAACAATAACAACAACAACAACAACAATAATAATAATAATAATAATGGAATAAAATAAATAAATAAACCCCAAGAAAAGACAAGTGATGCACAATGCAGTTGCCCGCCACCCGGTGACTGATGCCTGAGCAGTGATCCGCACCTCCTGGCCAACTCCCCTCAGTTTATACACTGAACATGATGTTCTATGGTATGGAATATTCTTTTGGCTAGTTTGGGTCAGCTGTCGTGGCCATGCTCCCTCCCAGCTTCTTGTGTACCTGCGTGCTGGCAGAGCATGGGAAACCAAAAAATCCTTAACTTAGGATCGGTGCTACTTAGGAACAACTAAAACATCAGTGTGTTATCAACGTTATTCTCACAGCAAATCCAAAACACACTGTACCAGCTACTGAGAAGAAAATTAACTCTATACCATCAGAAACCAGGACAAGGGAAAATAGACTATACTGTTTAATATTTGATTTCTTCATTTAATTTGGTAAGCACAAGCTAAACTAATGATAGTTGTTTGAGTTCAGTTTCTGTTTTTTGCAGAGTTTTGGGAGTTGACTCTAGGTGTTTTTTCTTAGCCTTTTCACAGATGTCTTGACTCCTGATTCATGCAGTGGCTTTCTGTTTCCCTTTTCTCAGCACATTGTTTCTTTTTCTAAAACAAAGGTAATATATTAAATTTTCCTGAATGCTCTTCAGCTGACACAAATAAGTTTGTTTAAAAACTAGTGCTTCCAGCTGCTTTAACACTGTGAAAAAATAGTTTCTGTCACAAAAGAACCTTATTGACTCAACTATAAAAAACACCATCCTAGCCTCTTTTGGATGTTGGTTAAGCATACTTGGTGCAGCGTTCTTATTTCAGCTGCTAATGTGTCTCAGAGTGGATGACTGAGTTATATTTACGACAAATCTCTTCGCTGTACATCACTTGGAACCAGCTGTTCATTATTCCTTGGCATTCACTGCCTTATTATTGAAGATCATATTTCATAAAACTATAGAATTAAATTTTATGTAATTGGATATTGGAATAATTATTGCATGTTACCTGAAACAAAATGCTTTACAGATTTCTCTCTCATCCCCCACAAGAAGTAACATTTAAGAACAGGTTTTTTTCTTTGCTGTAAACTATTCTACTATCCACAACACAGCAAAACGTAAATTTTATGTAAATTTATGGGCTTTGGAAGACTTTCTGAAGTCACTACACAGTACTTGAATCAGACACCAGAGGCTATTGCTGAGATGAGAGTGAGTAATTTGACCACTCTGATTAAAGAAACTTAAATGTGTTTGAGTATTAATAGTATGAGTGAAGGTAGCAGTATTTCAGTATCTTTCTTACCTTTCTAAAATTGTGCAGCTCTGCTTCAGTAATAGACATCCTGAGCCAAGTTAGCTTTTATGACACTTTGGTTAAAGAATGGCACACATATTTTGAGTTTGTGCTGCTAGGGAATGGTGACTTAAACATATAGTGATAAATTTTGGGCCTACTCTTTTGTTACCGAGAGAGTTTCTGAAAGCAGTGGAATTGTGTTCGGATCTGTGGTATACCTCAGTAAGGTTACTTCTGATAGCTGTATTAATGCTGGGAGTACAACAGCTGTTTTATCAGTGTTAATGAACAGCGGTTGATCTGTTGTGTGATGTGTACCTAAGAGAAGGCTTGCTAGCAGACAAATGGGTTCTTCCTGTCTGTCAGTATAATTAAAGCAGTTTCTTTTAAATGCTTGTATGGGTGCATACTACTGACTTTCATTCTATTCAAATACTTTAAATTGTTTGTTTGTTTGTTTGTTTAAATATTTATATATATTAAAAGTAGTCCTATGTTTCTGAAAGGCAGAAGTGTTCTTCTAAAATATGTTGCGGATCAGTGTTACCTATTTGCCTTAGTGGCTCTTCAGTCTTTGTAAAGGCAGCTCTTGTTTGATGTCAAGCTGGAAGGCTGTGTCAAGTACATTTCTAAAGAAGTCTCTTCAGTATTTTTATTAATAACTTCCATCATGAAATAGAACGTATGCTTGTTAAATCTGTAGATAGTACAAATCTGAATAGAGTTTGCAAGTGCTTTGGGGGACACAGAATGCAGAAATGTCTCTGACTGCTGGGGATAGCTTAGGTAGTGGACTTGACTAGCAGGAAAAAAGGCTAAGGTCAGACCTGGTAGAAGGAACCTTTCTAGTGATGGGACATGTTGCAGAATAACATGGTAGTCTTAGTTGTTGAACTAACTTAAGCTGGAAAGCAAGCAAGGAACAAACTGGTGTTTGGCAGCCAAGCTGATCATGAAGGGTTTGAGCATAGTAAATCCTGCCTGTGACAGCAGAGTGGTCTTACTGACATTCCATTCTCACTTTTTGTGATCTGTTTTCAATTTACCAAAAATATCGTCTGAGAATGAAGAGTATTCTAGAGCTATTGAATATTTGTCAGATCATCAAAATGGAGCTCATGCTTTTAATGAAAATGTTTTTATATTAAAATACGTTCTAGGACAAACTTCTTGGCAACGTCAGAAAGTTAGCATCTGTAAGAGTATATATGAAGCCTGGTAGAACATGGAGTTGCCACCTTAAGGCTGGGTAGGCTATATACTCTAAAACACAGTTTTTAAAAATATGTTAATATTTGTCCTTTCCCGATCCGCTTTTTGTTTCCCAATTTAATAATGGGTAGGGTGTTTGTGCCTATTAAAAGTTAATACGGTTTAATAATGAAAATACTTGATTTTTGCATGTCTAATTCCCAGACCAATAATATGTACAAGCAGATGAGAGAAAGTGCTTTCTTGACTCTGGTGGTGTGGAGGTCAGTATCCTCAACAGTTGTTTTTCTTGGTAGTCTTTAACTGTAAACCCAGTCAGGTAGTGTTCTAAAAATACATCTGTGCTTTTTTTACTGTTCTTCTTTTATAAAAACTAGCTGGAAGAATTAGGCCTGAAAGAATTTTTCTTTTATGGGCTTATTGAAATTTACCGATATTCTGCTGCTGACTTTGCGCTCTGACTGTTGTGTAGTTTTGGCCCAGGTATCTGTCTTTACTGCTTCACTATACCCCTTTGTAGGAAAGGGATTGACTCATCTGACAGAGCAGCACTATGAAAAACGTTTTTAGAGCATTTAGTTGAAGAACTGAGAACATGAGGAAGACTTGAATCTGCTTCTAGAATAATTTTTGCAGGAAGAAGTATACACCCAGTGTCAGTGAGCTGTGGACAGAGCTCTGTAGAAAAACACCTTTCCAGTCCTCAGATACTTGATGATCACCAAATCTCTCCTGAGCTCTTGATTTATGTGCAAAAGGTAAAAGGTAGGGATGTTAGTGAGTTATGAATAAACTCTTTTCATGGCAGTTGTATAAGCAGTAGTGTTAGGAAGCTTGACTAGTTTTTTAAAAACAGTAAGATGAATTTATTAAGAAATCATGTTGTTAGTGCCTTTGTTGTCCCATACCTAGTAGCTGATTTACCAATAACTTGGTAATACTTCTTGGATCCTTTGTTATGTTCTTGCTCAGTATAAACCTAATTTCTCCCTTTGTTTTTCAGACTGTAAGTGCCTTGGTCTGAAGATTTTGTTGTTGTGGTTGTGCTGATCTTCCAGTATTTAATACCTGTCTTGATCTTTTCTAAAGATTTCATGACTCTCCTGCTTGGAGATGAGAACTGTACCTGAGGGAAGGAGGAAAAAAATCTTTTTCTTGCTGCAGTCTGCTCACATTTAATTTGCTGTTTCTTAATTTAGCATGTCTTGTATTGTTCATATGTAAACATATACCCTTTTCTGTTTCTATGTCATTGCTGAACATGATTAATCACTAAAAGTGAGCTTGGCTCCTGTTAGAAAGAGAAGCCATTTTTTGGATGGTTCTGTGATTCATTAGAACTTCCTTCACTTGTTTTTTAGTAGTCTGAAATAATTGGATTCTTCAGAAAATTTCTCTGGAATTTTTGTTGAGGTTAATTTAGAAGATAGTTTTGGATGACTTCAGCAAGCTATTTGGGTGTGACATACCTTCAAACTTGTCTCTATTTAATGATAGTAGACTTTGTGCATCTTACCTTACAGTTTAACTCTGATAGCAGAGGTACCTAAAAATCTAAGTATGATCTCACAGCATAAAAAAACCCCATCAGCTCAGCTAAGTGCAGTTTAATGCTTACTAATCTGTTTGACTTCCTTTTAGAAGCTGGAACATTCTCATCTGTCACTGGAAGTCTGCAATAGCCTGGTTCAGGCCAGAATACAACAATAATTATCAGTTATCAAGTTCAGATTCCACAGCTCTTACTAATACTTACTCGTGTTGCAGCAGCCTTAGATTAAAGTGAACTATGTCTACACTAACAGATCTGCGCTCTGTTGTGCAGAGATGTGGAATACACTTTTATTTGGGTCTCCCTATGAAAAGAATGTGGGTGTTTATTATGTTTTCACTAGCTGAATTTCTAATAGTGTGTATATCATACTTAAGATCTTTTTGAATCACTGATGATTTTGCAGTGTCTAGCTGCAGAACATGATTCAGATACCCTTATGATTCAGGCAATATTTCATCCATTTCTTTCCTTTCTGTGCTATAGTTCAGCCTCAGGTAATATAGTTCACATTATCTTGCATTCTTTTGCTTATTGAGAGATGTTTTCCTACCTGTGGGGAGAGCGTGGGGTAGGAAATATATTCTTGGGTTTTAATCTTAAGCCATTGCTTTCTCTAGCCCGTTTTCAAACTAGAGAATTTTACTGGCGTTTGACACTTTCTAAACATGTAGACTCTGGTTTCACTGAATCTAGTGATAATACAGGGTTTGTGGTGGCCCTGAGCATCTAGTTTTTTCATAAGGAACCTTAATATGGCCTTTGAGACTAACTTTTAGGGAATAATTAATAAAATCAGCTTCTTGTAGGAAGCTAATGAAATAGCTCCTGAAATCCATTCCAGATAGTACCAGAAAGTATTTCAACAAGCTAATTTTGCCACAGCTTTCTGGATCAGACCTTTTGCAAGATGCTTCATCCCTTTTGTAAGAGGAAGTAAAGCGAGGTATGTTACAGTTGTATTTTCGTTATACCTGTGATATATTTGGTTAGTGTGACACTTTGGTAATAAAAGCACAAATGTGATGCTATAAACGAGATGAGGATAGTTAGAGTCTAAACCAGATCTGTGTGAGAAAATAATACCAGAACACAGAATGGAAATAATGATCAAAACACCATAAGTGTAATCCTCTTGCAACGTAAGCATCTGAAAAGTACTCATTTCTTCTTTTTTCAATTACAGGGACTTGCCATGAGGTGCTGAAGCCTTGTTTCATTGATTTGGAGAGACTGGACCTAAATGGCGCATCATGACTTTGCTCCAGCCTGGCTTAATTTTCCTACTCCACCATCATCCACAAGGGTATGTTCTTTGTTTTTGTTTTGAACAGGCACTCTCATTATTAGAGCAATCTAAATGTCATAAGCTCAGTTGTAGTAAAAATGCAAATCTCTTTATGAATATGGTGATAACAGATGATATCTAGCTAGTCTTGCTGTGATTTAAGTAGTTGCACTGTGGTTGTCAAGCTCATACCTCCAGTAGAGTTTTTGCTTTTGCTTGAGCAGCTGAGTTCATGGAAAGAAGCATGTGCTTGGCTATATTATCAGAGCTGCTGTTATAATAAGATTGCCTTCATGAGGAGTTTAAAATGTATTATTGCATTTTGTGCTAGAAGTACCAAGACAGAGGCACGTGCTTGATGTTTTTGCTTCTGATTTCTCTTTGCATCTTATAAATTTTACAGAAGTGTTATTCTATCATCCAAGTGATTAAAACAAAAAATAATGCTTTTGAAACAGACCTTCTCAAATGGCTCTTCAGTTGCTGGTGGGATGCTTGTTACTACTGGTGGAGTGTGGTGCTTTCAAATAGTTGTGCATCTTCACTCTGGTTGTTTCATCTAGATTACTGTTACTCTATACAATAGGACAGTTAACTTGTGAGCAGGAAATAGTGATCTCTGAATCGTTAGGATTTGTAAATATTTGTAAATAATAGGAAGTAGCGAGTATGTCTGTCTCATAAATGTTTCTTTTTCTCTGGCCTATCCTTCTGCTCTTTCAATTTGTATGAATCCAGAGGCAGCACTGGGTATTCAAACTCCTGTGATCTATTTCCCTATTTGTAGATCTGTCTTCTTCATGATAATCTTTTGAATATGGTATCTGTATCTGCAGCTATGACAGTGGCATTGCCTTACTTTAATGTATTTATGTGAGTTTCCTGCTGTCTTTCATGTCCATGGAAAATATTTAGCCTTTATAAACTTACAGAAATAAGTTTGTGCTATTGTTAAATGCACAGTTAGCCATCAGTATTAGTTGTGTTCTCATTGCTTTACTTTTATACTTGTACACACACACATGCGTTTTTTTAGTCAGATTGTTGAATGTCCTTATTCACATTGCTCTATTTACCTTTCTTCTACACTGACCTACCTAGCTTCTTTGTTTATTACAGTCCATCAGCAACTCTCAGTTGCTGTTCTGGGAACATCAGGCCTATCTGTTGCAGGATGGTTCCTGTGATCTGTTTGTTTTTATTCTACTTGACTTCTGATATATTCAACTCTTTGGATCTGTTTTTCCAATTTAATACATTTTCAGCTGAAGAGTAATCAGAACTTAGTTTAATATGGTGTCACAATTACAAAACAATCTTCACCACATGTTTCAAGAACCTGCTGGAAGAGCTTTACCTGCATGCTCAAAGTGTCAATATAGCAGGATGAAAGTATATTTCAGAACTACTCCAGTACCACTCGAATATGTCTGAGGTATGGGTTGTATTTGTCACCTCGTTCCTGAATTGTGGGAAGTTTCACTGTAAGCATATGTTGTGGATCCTGTTCTCTTCTATGATTCTTTGCCTCAAGGAGTTTAGATAGACCTTCTTGCATGTCTTAAAAACTCTGTAGCTGTATGCTTTCCCCATTATAGTCTTTGTGCTTCATTGCTTGAAATGCAGCTTATTTCCTTGTGTTACCTCCTCTCTTAATGCTCAGCGTTCTGTGATATACAGCATGTTCGGTATTAAACACTTGCAAAGTCTTTGTGGTCCTACCTGATGTGTAGTAATTCTTAGTTTACAGAATAAGGCTTGTCCTGTCATTCCTCTACAAGACAGTTCTCAAATGTTGTGGCTCCCTGTGCTGGTTTCAGCTGGAATAGAGTTAATTGTCTTCCTAGTAGCTGGTACAGTGCTATGTTTTGAGTTCAGTATGAGAAG
>JANXJC010000078.1:63335846-63360203 GCA_027564655.1 Leptodon cayanensis | reverse complement strand
AGGACAATCTTTGAAATGAGCTGGTCTGTAAGGGATTGACGCGTACTGTAAGCAGCCTACTGAATGAAGCTGCTGTTTATGCTAAGCTTAACTTAATGAAGTAAATGCTTCATTACCAAAAGCTGAGAAATACTTCAGTCTGCATTGGTAAGCTGCTTCAAAAAGAAACTCAAGTATGAGTGTAAAGTACACAGATATTTTCCTAAGTCCTCACACAAGCATTTTTCTCTGCTCTGTTTTTTTTCATTGTCCACCTCCAAAGTGGCATATACAAATAATCTTTGCACAGAAAAAAAACATTTTCTTAATTGAGGTTAATGAATTAGTTATTCTGAAAGTGCAGTGTGGAGATATCTTAATGTTCCACTTAAATAATAATTAGTATAATTTAATTTTTAGTCTTTTGTTTGATGAAACTGCTGAAAAATGAACACATTGTTGCAGGTGAAACTGGTGATACTGGCTGTGGTTATGGTTATCTTATGCTTCCACTGCAAGGATCTGTTCTCAGTCACTTAACTCACAAAAAGTTAACTTTATGGGACCAGTTTTCCCTGGCTGACCAGGTCACTGGGGATGCGACTGCAGCATGGCAGACCCCAGCAGGTGGGCTGAAGGCAAGTAAAACTGGGTACAACTCAATGGCAAAAGAGAGAAAATAAATTTCAGTGGCAAGAATAGGTGGGAGCAAATAGGAGCAAGCACAAGCTCCTAATTTTGAAAAGAAAGGTCTGCAGTATGTTTCCATCCAGATTATGTAGCTGAAAGTGAGACTCTTGTCTTCTGATGCCAGTGAAGTGTTCCTCCCTGTCTCTTAGTGGCTAGTCTTGTGTTAGGAGGTTACAGCCAACATTTGCTGCATGTGATGATCTTAAATTATGCAGCTGCACTGTAAAAAAGTAAAAACCTTAGATGGTTCATGTGGAGGTTTGGTGTGGTTCTCTTGTTTCTTGTCTCTTATCTTTTTATATTTATTTGCTTTATGTTGAGAGAACATAAAGCTGGTCAGGACGTGCCAGGTTTAACAATAAGCAAGCAAGATGTTGATTTTAGTGGATGTTTCTGAAAATTTTTATCTTAATCCTGGTAATTTATTTGCTTGGAGAAAATGGACCATACTGTGGGCTAATGCAGGGATATGAAGGAAGTTTATGTTGGTGAAGGACTCGGTACAAGAGTACCAGAGGCACAATTAAGAGGAAGGCTGTAGTTCTGCATATTGTGCACAGTGTGGATCATGTGTTAAGTAGGGAAAAACAGAATACTTAGTAAGGCAGGTGTCCTGCCAGGTCAATAGCATGTGCTTATGCAATTAAAGGCTAACATGTAACGCATGCCTGCAAGGGCTTGAAGGCTGGACAGGCTTGTGCTTCTTGGCCTTCAGTCAGGTTCTGTATTTCTCACCTTGCAAGTGGTTGACCATAATTTTCTTTGAATACCTTTCTCTTGCTGCTCAACAAAGGTGGTCCTGATGTTAGGATGGTTTCTTGTTATATGAATGGGAAAATTAAGATTGAAAAGGTATTAGGAAAAAGCTGGAGCTTCTGTAAAATCTGTAAGGGACTTTAGGAGCAGGCACAGTCCTGTAGGTGAGGATGAGGGCATCCTCCAAGTAACCTGGGGTGTAGACGTGCCCTTAACTAAAGGGGTGCATCTTTACTAGAGTAGGGCAGAAGTAGGGAAAGGCCTGTGCTCTCTAAGGAGGTGAGGCTGTACTTGACTGAAATGAAAGCAAAAGAATGATGCACAGCCTGGCTTAACTAATGTATATGTCAAAACTGGGCAGCTACAGTGTAGGTTAAATGTGCATTTTTCTTCAGTTTTGTTTTTTTTTTTTTTTTTCCTGGCTGCTATTAAGACTTCTGAAAGGCAGATGGCCTCACCTTTGAATTTTTCACAGATTTTGTGGTGCAGAAACAGTGAGTCAGTAGCAAAAGGACAGGCCCAGAAGCTTCCCCACTTGGGCTGAGGGAGCAGGATGTATATATAGATCAAGACAACTTCACCCACGAGGACCCAATGGCTTCTTCCCCTGGATGCCCAATGGCAGGTAGCAATTACAGCTAGACCTGGCTTCAAGGAACGAGGGTGGAGAGGGAAGGCTGGAGTAGAAACTGCTCTAATAAAGAGTAGAAAACAATTTCTGAAGAAATAGTAAGAACAAAGGGTGAAGAGGACTATGCAGAGGCATGGCACGTGGGGCTGGGTGGTGGAAGAGCTCAGTGTTTAGCAGAAACAGCTGAGTAAAATGAAGGATGGACAACTCGGCTCTGCTGAATACAGGGGCTTCAGCAGTGCTGCAGCTGTGGATCAGGAGCTACTTGTTACCTCCCAGGTAGGCCTGAGCTGCCTGGTGGGGCTGGGGGAGCAAACTGGCCTCGGAGGGAGAGCTGTGAGGGAGTCCAGTGAGGTCTTGGTGCTGCACTGGCTGCAGGAGCAATGGGTGCCATGTGGGTGGAGGGCTCAGCATGGTTTGGGGGTCTCAGATACATGCCTGTAGGAGGAGAAGCTGCAAAGAGGAGGAGGACTGATGGAAAGCAGTGGCTTACAGCTTCAGGCTAAGCGGGAGGTTTCGTAGCACAGCCAGTGCCTGGTGCGGGCAGTGAGGACCTGCAAGCTGGTATGTTGGTGTTGGAGTGCTTTAATGGTGTTTAAGCCCTGTCAAAGATTAAATGTAGAAATGAGTGGAGAAAATGTGGGTGAAATAGTTCTGGATGAGCAGTGAGTTGCTGGGCAGTGTCTGAAGGAGGTGTGTGGATGGGGGATGCATGGGAGCTGAGCAGAGGAGCCCAGTTCTGCAACAGTTTCGCTGTTGATTGCTTAAGAAAAAATTATGAAAACCCATCTCTGCTATGTGAAGTAACTGTTAGGATTTGCCAAACCAAGATGGACAGACTTTGTTAACTAATATCTAGAAAGCCTCAGCAAAGAAGAAGCCTTTTTTGATTACCTCTGAAACAGTGGCAATCTTGGCAGAGGTGCACGGTGACGGGGGACAAATAGTGTTGTTGGCTTTATTGTGAGCTGAGGGGGAGGATCTGGTGTGGAGAGGTGGATGGTGACCATGACTGGGGCAAGCCCTTGCTCTGCAGGTATGCAGGGAGTGCTGTGGAGGGAGTGTGTGTGGACCGAGGAAGGGTATTTAATAGTGTTTGCTCACGTTAGGGGTGCCCAGTAGCAGCAATATGGTGGCTGCTGTCACCGTTGTGTATTAATATATGTGGAGTTAATGGTTATGCTTATGGCTGGTTTTCCTGGTCGTTAATGGTATGGGGAATAGCAGCTTGGCTTGGAGCACAGGGAGGAGTCTCTGGGCCTTGCTGCCTGGGTGTCCGGCTGTCCTCTCCGCTCTTGAGGAAGTTCTTCTTCCCAGGAACTTCTTCAGCATGAGCCTGGGCCTCCTGCAAAGCTCTTCTGTGACTGGCACTGGGATGGTATTATCCCCCCATCACGCATGAAAGCTTGACCATGCAGGGACAGACAGGTCATTTTATCTTTGGCTTACTTTGGCAAGGTCCTAGGGTAATGTCAGTCCTTGGCCAGGCCAGGTGACCTTCTCCTCCAGCTGCTTGGCCAGGGTCTCTGCATGGTTGGCCGTCAAGGGTGCTTTCCATGTCTTAGCTCTGTGCAGAATGATGGAAGTCTGGATTTTGGGGGAGCTCTAGTGACTCCAGGGAGAAAAGATGATGGTGTGGCCAGAGAGAACAGCGGTGAGCTGATGATGATTGTGTTTGAAGTGTCTGATCCCCAAGAGGAAAAAGCTGGTCAATGTTATCTGGGCCAGACCTCAGAGCTATTGACACCAATGACTTGAAATACCAGTGTGACAGGAAGAAAAGCAAATGGCTCCACACGGTGCAGAAACAGTATTGCTTAGCCAAGAGAACAAACTTCCCAATCAGTGGTCTGGTTTGTATTTTCTTACTTTTAAATAGTATCTTCTGATCATTTAACTCTTCACTTACTTTCCTAATTATTAACTTGTGTTTCTCCCCATCTTTTACAATCTGTGGGTTCTCATAACCACCTCTAGCTGTTGCAGATCTTCACGGTATGACATCTCTAAGGTATAACCTATTCTGCCCATGTATCTCAAGACTCTTCACTGGGGGTCTTCTCATCTGCCCAGTTCTTGAGTCAGCAGTGTCGCCTCTGGCCTCAGCACCTTGCTGCCCCACCTGTCTCAGGGTGATGCTGCACTGGCTTTTCTCCCATCTTTGATCCTCTCTGGCTCCTCCCATGTATCTCCTGCCCCTGATGACATTTAACATGCTTTTGAGCCCCCTGAGATGTAGGCACTCCCACTCCATGTATCACTTTTTGCTTGACTTCAAGAGGATGGCATCTGCATCTGGCCAGTGATGCTGGATTGTCATCCATGCAGTCAGGTTTTAAAAGGGCATCCTTATACTTTCTTCCATGCTGTCTTTGGAGGTCAGTGAAATTTCATTGTTACCTTCCTTCCTAGAGATGGTGTCTGACACCTTCAACCTCCCTGCCTCCTCCCCAACCTTCCAAAGTGAAATGAAGCAAAATAAGGAACCTTGACAACTCAGGCTACTCTGACCTCTGCCTGGCTCTTGGAGCATATTGCACGTGAATTGTCTTTGCTTTCCCATCGTTCTCTTGTAAGCAGTTTTTCCCAGTGTCTGTACATTGTCCGGTACATCAATGTTCTGGCCCTGAATCTATGGCTTCTAACAAGTACAGTAACACAAAGAATGGATACGGAGACTCACAGGAACAATATTACAACAGTTGAAATGTCTTCCTGAAATTTTCAACACAATAGGATGACCTATATTGTTCGTTCTAGTGCTGCTGAAGGGGCTGGCATCCTGTTAGCTCGTATCTAGGTGTGTATTAACTGGGTCCATCAATGTCACTTGAGCAGAAAGGAGGTTTCTAGCTGCCGTTGTGCCTGTGGGCTCCAGGAACCAGAAGAGGGTGCTGGAGATCTTTGGCTTGCTCTGGTCTCTGTTCCTGCTCTACTCATAGATTTCGTGCAACTGTTATTAGTTAGTCAGGTTTTGTTTTTCTAAACTAGTTTAAGTATTTTAGATTTTTTTGATACTTTACTATATCAGCCCCTAAACACAGAAACAATTGCACTGTTCATAGAACTGCTATACTTTGGTATAACTTATGACTATACTTGTGAAACGACTGAAATAACTGCGTGTTGTAGGTTGGAGTTTGGCTAGAGGTGTTCTTAGGCAGAACAGCCTGCATGTATAGGTATTTTGTAAATCAAGGAGGGAAAGTCAGTTCTGTTATATTTTTACCTGCACAAGCTCTGTGCATACATGAACATTTGTTTAAAGAACAGCTGGGAGCAAAATCAGTTGCATTCTCTGTTCTGCTGTAATTCTCCCCTGAAGTAAATCTCCTACTTGAAGATTGCTGGTTGCATTCATGTGCTGCAGTGACGCTGTCTAAAACTTTGCAGTTGGGTCTGGGGAAGGCTGATGTTTTTCAGTCAAAAATTGGCCTCTTTTCAGAGGTGTCTCTACCAGTGTTCAGTGTTCGCAATAGGACAGGGATTTCTTTCTTTAAAAAAAAGCGGTTAAAATCGAAAACAGGAAAAAGCTTATTCTGATTCTGTTCATCACAAAAAGCTAACACTAGAGGACAGAAAAGATATAGTTGAGACATGCTCTCATTTATGTATTTGCAGCTAGACTACTTCTTGTCAGAGTTTAGATGAGACGACTTTTTACAGTCTGCAACTTGCAGCTATTTTGAAGGAGTTTTATTTTCCACTGGATTTTTATAAGAAGTTTTTATCTCTCGCCTGCACTGCAGTTCTGATGTTGGTCCATGCTTGTTGGAAATGAGTCATGAGCACTTATAACAAGTTTTTTTTGTGGCTTTTGGGCAAAATCTTGAAATCTGGGTAGCTAGCATGAAGCGACTATGTTTTGACATGTCATTGCTTCATTTCTTAAAGATGGAGAGCAATGCCATTTCTGTTCATCAGTGGGAGTAACAGATACTCACTATGGTTGAGAACAAGACTTCACAACATTGTTTTAGACTTTTAATTAAAAGCAATTTTGTTGTAACTATCCAGACCTAAAGGAGTTAGGGAATAAGATATATTAACATGCCAGCCTCTCTCGGGGATATGAGGTGATACTCTGCCTCTCTTGCTGAAGGAGGAAGACAACACTTCACACTAGTTTGTTCTGTTGTCATACTAACTGTGTAAGAGATGCTGCAGGTGTTTGCGTCCTGGGTTAAATGCCCTCTAGTTCCTTGTTCACATGTTAGTTTGCAGTTCTGGGCGCATCCTCCTACTGTACGGAACAGAGATGTGTGGGGCTAGAAAGCTGCTTAAAGATTTTTATTTATAAAAATCAAAGGCTACATGTGTGATGGAGGTTATGCACTTACACAGTACAAAGCACTTTTATGGTAAGACTTTGGGGATTCATGGAGCCTGTCACTGAAGGAGGAGAGGCTGGGCTTTTATCCTGGGATCAGTCCAAATGAAATAAAGCTGCCTCCTGCTGTCTCCAGCTCCTTGGAAAACAGCAGAAGGTGTCCATCCAAGAGGGGAGAAATAAATCCACAGGTCTCTATCATGTTACTTCTGTAGTAGAGGAATTATTCCCCCATCTGCCCATGCCTCAACTTGAGTTAAGGTGATAATCAAGGGATTTTGCTATAGCTCTCATGCAAACCTTCACTTTGTTCACCATCTAAATCAGGGCCTAGATTTTCACTCCTTTAAAAAAAAGCCAAAACACATCTGCAAACAGTCATTTAAAAGAAGCCCTATATCCTTATCTTTCAACACTTCAATTGCTTTTTTGCCCTGTAAGAGCTTGGGCATTCTTGTTCTCCTTTTGCTCAGCAGCAATATCATGCAGTGTTTCAAATCTAAGGATTTCTCCTGATTATGCCAGAGGCAGAGAAGATTACATCTTTCACACGTTGATGATTACAGTGATGCTGCACAAGTTGGGGTGTACTCGGTGCATCATGCTGCTGTAAGCAGGTAGCATCGCTGTGCGGCAGTGCTCAAGTCAGAGCTGCACAGCAGAGGGAAGTCTAAGAGCTCCAATCCCATAAAATATATTCATTGCCTGTAAGACAGGCCCAAATCTTTCATCTTTCTAGGAAAGAATATATTGTAGCCTATCCTGCTCTACAGGTAAAAGAATAATACATAAAGTTGACCAAAATGTGAGGGATCAGGTTCCCGGGGCAGTAGGTATTTGAGTGAAGACACTGGGTGTACTCACCACTCTCTCTTTTCTAGAGGAACTGGACAATAAAGCAGGTGAAATATAGAACTGAGCAACCATCTCATAGGTGTCACTGTATGATGTGATGTAGGATGCAGTACGTTCTGGAGATGAGAGTTTCAAGTCTTCAGCTGAAGACTTGAGTTTTTTTCTTGTTAAACCTTTTGGAACTTTCTGTTGGAGATGGAAATCTATTAAAAAATCAAAAATATACTGATGAGTATATATGCTGATTTTTAATCCCTACCCCACAGAAAACTCTTTAAAGCCAATCAATATGTGTGTGTGTGTATATGCGTATACATACAATTTTTTTAAAGCTGTATGAGGACTCCAAGAACAGATCCTGTTTCAGTCCTTAGCTTCTTTTTGAACCATGTCATTTTCCATGGATGTTTCATTGTTTCTGCCTTCCCTGTTAAAGGACACACTGCTCAGAAGTTTAGAAATGATGTTATAGGCACTAAGGCCGAGGTATCCAAAGATATGTAGGTCACTGCAGCGGGCAGACACAGCTTTTGCTGAAGACACCTGGTTTGAAGAAACATGAGGAGGTTCAGAGGAGCACCTGTCTGCAGCATGTGCTGCCTTGTGTAAGCAGAATATGCCCTTATCTTCCATCCAGTCTGGCGCTACTTCCCAAGAGTCATAACAAGTTAGTGTCTATGTTTGTTACTGATTAAAACCCTGCCTTGGTGAAGCAAAGCATAAACTGTCTGCTGAGGCTCGAGTGCTCACAGGTTATTTTCAAGTGTGGTAGGTATGGACTGGGTAAATCTGAGTGAGGACCTGGAAGAGCACATTAGGAGAGACTGTGCTATCTCCTTCCTCTGCTGCCTGTTTAACAACCTGCAGGTGGCACCTGTGCCAGCGTAATACCTACAGATCTTTCTAAAAACAGCCCTTCAGTCGATACTTCTGCTGGCCACTACCATTTTTCAGGATATACTAAACCACATGGTAACTTTTGATCATGTCAGGCGGTTCTCTGCAAAGTGAGGAGGCTGGTCTGTCCCTCTGCCACGCTCTCCCCAGGCGCGAGGAGCGTTGCAGGGCGCGAGGCTGTGGCTGGGAGTCACTTCTGGGGTCACTGTTGCCAAGTGTGCCCACTGAGTGCAGGGCAAACGGTTCCACTTTTCAGGACTTCTCAAGAAAGCGAATTCTTTTTCTCCTGAAGTATGTGATTTATATTAATGCTTGAACAGTGAATTGGCTTACCGTATGTCTAAAAACCACAGCGTGTACTTGAGGAACAGAGAGCTCTTCTCACACAGTGTTTGCGCATACAGATTAATATATTCTGGGGTTAAAGTGAACACTTCGTTCGAAGAACTTATCGTGTTTGTTGGTTGGTTTTATAGACCTTACAATGTGCATGGGTTTACATTTGAGAAACAAAAGCAGCAATCAGCAGCTCTTGGCTTTTGTGTATCAGATCTTTCCTAAATGGAGTGCAGATACTCTTTTATAATATTTAGCTTTGTGTTGACATTATTTATTATATTCTTTCTTAACCTTCAGTGCTGGTCATGTCAATAAAATAAAAGGGTAGGGGCAAAGTAATTTTTTTTTTTATTTAACCAGTTTTGCTGTAACTCATTACCTGCAGGTGTTAAAGCTTCATTTTCTTCCCTGTTTATTGAGCAATGAAAATCACTCACTTTATGTCTTATTGATTTTGAGTGTTTTCATGTTCTTATTGATTTGAGCAATTTTCACTTTACTTTCCATATCTCTCTAGTATTCCTACAGGCAGGTTATACAAACTGCAAAGCTCCCATGCACCAGAATAATATTTGATTTGCAGCCATGCAGAGACAGCTTGATTAAACCATTTTTCTTTTCTACTCCTCAAGAAAATATTTCCATTCCTACTGGGGTCTTACTAAAACCATATTTATATAGAAAGGCAAGATTTTCTTGGACCTAACACCAGCTGGCAATGTTCGTCTAAGTATGGTGATTTGCATTTTATGAGTTTTAAAATCTCATACTGTATTCTGATTCTATAATCCTTAACAAGAGCACTAGGTGGAGTTGGTAACGTTGTAATTTTTATAAATTTTTTATATAGATGAACTGGAGTTACACAAGTGTCTTCAGTAGGAACTGTCAGGTCTTAAGATTTCACAGAGTCACAGAATAGTGGAGGCTGGCAGGGACCTCTGGAGGTTGTCTTGCCCAACCTCCCTCCTCAAGCAGGGCTGCCTAGAGCTGGTTGCCCAGGCCCATGTCCAGAGGGCTGTTGAATATCTCTGAGGATGGGCAGTGGGTTCGAATTCATAAAGATTACTCTTGCCTGCTGAGGTAATGTGACCCTGGGCTGCCTGCAGATCCCACCTTCTGCTGGGAGGCCATCTCCAGGGCCGTGCCACCTGGGCTCCTCTCTGTAGTGGTGCCAGCCCCTTGGGGTTGTATGTCATTGCGGCGTGGGTGCAGACAATTTAAGGGGCTGCAATAGGGCTGTGCATGGCGCCATGGCCTCTGCAGCACCGTGCCATGCTGTTGTACAGCCAGTGTAACCCATGCTAAAGGCTGCCGAAATGTGTTGTGCCCTGCCACTGAGCTCTGCCCTACAGACCCGTGTCTCTGCTGAAGGGAGGTGATGTTCAGAGCTGCCAGCCCATCCTGCTGCTTGGAGATTTTCCCTCTTCTTGCTGCAGTAGGGACAGTGAAGCACATGTGTGCCCCAGTTATTATCACATGTAGAAACCTGCAAAGCCACCCTGGACACTGCGGGGTGTTGGTTCTGGCTGCTGCTCTGCCAGAACCGCAGCGGTGCTGGGAAAGGGTTCATCCCTAATACCAGGTTGTACGAACGTGGCCGCCCTGCTGAGGCTTTGGTGCTTGCTAGGTGCTAAATAACTACTGACAGCAGAGAGCTGCCCACGTTCATTGCTGTCAGTCCTCTGTTTATCACCAACGTAAAAGCACACAGAACAAAGCAAGGGAAGCAAACTGGAAGCGAAATGCATAGGAAGGCAGAGGAACAGGCTTTTCTTTGTCTTTGTGCAAGGTTTGTAGGAAAAGTTTTAAAAGGCCTGAATACCTGGCATTTGTCCACCTCAGATGTGGTCCTTTTTCAGATGAAACTGTTCTCCAGTGTCTAGATATGAGATAGTGCTCTGTTGTCAGGAGTGCCAGAATTAATCCTTAGGGAGAGGGAGAAATGGTCCTTGCAAAGAACTGCATAACCCATGTCTAGAAGAGTGGTACCAGCTGCTGACGTGATCACTTTGAGATTATGGAGAAAAAGGTGGATATCCCTTGGATTCCTTCAGGTTCTTGAAATTTTAACTGTGAACACAGGAATGTTTTTGCCAAGACTAACAAGCAAGTCGATATTTAGGAAAGCAAAACAAAACAATAACATTCTGGAGTTTGGCAAAAAGCTTATGAATGGTTGGAATCAGCAGCAGGTGAAAAGCTTGTGTGTTAGTTGCAGTGCCTAAAGACCTGGTAATGTCAAACACTCTTCAATGTGACTTCAATGTGACAGTGACTCCCCCTGTCAAACAGGGGAGAGGTGAGAGCTATTGCCCCCCAAAAGCTCGCAACCTGTAATTAAGAACATGAAGGATTTTGTGTGCAAGATGTGCCACTCGCTTGAAAGCAGCACCGGTGCCTGACCTTAAATATTATTATATGAACAGAAGAAGCGCAAAAGTAACTGGGAGGACAAACATGTTCACTCTGCATTTCTGCTGTGCCAGGGCGTGAAGAAAATGAGCCTTCTTGACATCACCGCACAACTTTTCCCCATTTTTCATACAATGCTGCATCAAAACAGTCAGCTCCAGGGTACACATCGTCTTCAAAGTGAGGTTGTAGGTACTTCCCACCAGCTATAGGCAGGCATGGGAAACTGAAGCCAAAGTGATTGCTCATGTGTGCGCTGGAGTCGGTGGTGGAACTGGAGATGGAAACCTTTCTGCTGGTACCCAGACCTCTCTGCAGGTGGGGATCCATCCTTGCCTCGGGTTTGTGGTACCATTAGCTGATGCTGGGGAATGTTGCCAGGTAGATTGGCCTGTGCAATCCTGTGTATTTATTATTCTTGTTGTTCCTGTTCCAACGGCCTTTGTCTTGCTTAAGTAGCGCAGTAGTTTTAGCTATATTCCTTCTGGTTTCCAGCGTTTCTGGCCAACTGTCCTGTGATAGTTCAGTTGCACACCCCTGACTTATAAAGCCTATAAACCTCCCTTTTCACGGTGCAGGTAAAATTGTGATTAAATCTTTCTGCTTATTAAAATGTACTTATAAAATTGAACTATTTTCACATTTTTCTGAGCAGTCCTTAATATAATGTTAACAGTTGTACAGTGTTACTTTTCATATTGCTATAATAAGACTCTATTTTATATAGTAGTGGAATGGAGTCAAAACCAGGCAGCAAGTTATTTCCCCAACCATGCTGGCCTTCCTCTCTCCTGTCATGTACTCTTTGGAAACAGGTCAGACTTTCCCGAATCGCTTTATTTTTTGTGTACCTCTTTACAACCTGGATAGACTTGCACAGAACTGTTAGTATTAATTAGGCCAGCAAGAAAAGGAGAGATCTGAGGTTTTAGGGGTTAAGATGTAGAGGAGATGGAAAACAAACAGGTGGCAATTCTTCTAATAGACATGTGTTTGATGCTCTGAGCACTGTGTAGGGGAACCAGTGTCCTGCATAACTCTGCCGGCTCCCTTCCATCACAGTCAATCAGATGTGCATACAAATTAATGAGCCCTTTTTCAAACAAGTCCTTAATCAGGAGCTGGTGCTGTAATAATTACATCCTAGTTCCTCAAGGGCTTGTTGAAGTAGTTACTGATTTAAGAACATTTTTGACTTGTGCGTATGTGAGGGAGTATTTGGAAAGCAATAAGTATCTCTAACCCTCTCAGAGGCCACGTTTATTTAATTGTAATATAAATCGTGTAGCACTGTAAGGTCAGACTCTTCCAACAGCTGGGAAAGGTTGTTCCTTGTGTATTCTTGTATAGGTGAGCTAAGTTTAGTATTTGAATAGGATACACCTTGGGACGGTTTGCTATATTTAAGAGTTGGTGTCAAATTCTAAATCAATAATTTATTTGGGAGCTCGTGCACAGATTTTACAAAATCTGTTCCTGCACAGACCAGGGACAAGCACTGCCTGTGTGTGTGGTGTAACCTTCACAGTGAAGCCAAACCGTGAGAAGCTGTATATAATGCATGTGAAAGGTAAAGCTCAGTGATTGGGGTAAAAGATGAAATCTCAGGCAAAAGCTAAGCATGAAGAAATCATAGCTCATCAGAAACTGATTAGCTCCCACTGTGCTGGATGTCGTGTTCAATATCTTGATGCTGAAGTTAAATGCCTGATCCTGCAGGCCATCTGCTGTATAATAGAAGGGCAAGTGCTTTAGATTATTTGCTCATCTGTAATTTTTTAGCTGAACAGTGACAGAGCTTCCCCAGACTCATTTAACAGAGGCCATTAATGCTCTGGGTGATTTCTTGTTCCTTCAACTTGCAAGTCTGGCAATGCTGGTTTTGGGAATCTGTGAGAGGTGGCGTATTGCCACTGTCCACAAGAAGGTATGGTTGCAGGCGGATTACATTTGTTGTACTCAAAGACAATCAACTTTCTTTTGAAACATGTGAGTGTTTTCCATACCTTAAATTAAAGAAGTTCCATCTACGTCAAAGTCTTGATTTCCAGGAAAGATGAAGACTGTTCAGCAGGATTATATCAACACTGGATTTTTTTTAACCTAAACACTATCTGACTAAATGCAAAAGCCCTAGCAGAAACTGCTGACCTTTTGCATGATTATAGCCTCTGCCCTGCTGAAGAACTGTAAATGAATCATCCTGCAGTGAAATATAAACAGGATGCTGCCCTTACATTGCTGCTCTGTTTACCAACGTGCTCATCTGAACTGCAATGATATTAAATTAGGTGACAACAGTAGTTCATAGCAACACAGGGATGCAGGGTCAGAGCCCTGGGAGTGGGTATTGCTCCCCTTCTCCACCCCCTTCTTCGAAGCATAGACTGAAGCGGAGGAGTTCTCATCCTCTTCTGAATAGTCTTGTTTTGAGACCGGTTAGGATAAAAGTTAGCAATGATGTCTGAAGTGCATGGAGTGCACGATTTGGGGCTCTCTTCCTTTTGTTCAGGTTTCACCTGGAACCACAAAACCCAACCAAGTCTCACAGCAAAATGAGAGTTGTTGTCTCTCTCTTCTCCTGCCAGGTTTCTTACCCACATGAAAGTGAAGCAGCAAGATGCCCCAGTAAGTCCTAAAAGTTCAAAGAACATGAAACAGGGTAGCCAATGTAACTATGCTGGTTTGGTTCACATCCATGCCAATTGGCTGTGTCTCCACTGTGCTTCCTTGTGCTTCTTTTTTTTTTCTGCTCAGTGTGGGTGAAGCCATGGAAATCCAGCTTTGCCCTCTGTCTTCTGTAAGAGCAATAGGAAAGCAACCTGATGGTGGACTGAGGCAAAACAAGTAACAGCTGAGCAAAAATGGTTCTAGAAGGCCTTGGGCAAATTAATGGAAATAGATTGAACACACAAACTCTGATTCAGGAAAGCCTGTAGGTACAAAATTTTGGAAGCTGAGGTAATGTCCTGAGAAATTATCACTACGGTGCCATTCTTCTTGCACCCATACTTCTGTTCCTGGCTGCTGGGGGAGACTGAGTACTCAGGTGGACCTAGTCCAAATATGAAATTGTTCTTATGGGTAGGTTTGGTGACGTTTGGATTCATAACGACAACTTTTGCTGTGCTGAGTTGACTTTATGATATTTTTGGACTTTACCATGCTTGTGATTAGCATTACTGGGCTTTAGAAGGGGGCACTGATTTTTATGCTCTGGGCATCCTGCTACTATTTCAAGGTCTGAGGTTCTTAAAATACTTTGCTTGATATGAAAGCCAGCATCAATACACAGCAAAATTGTAGTACAGTGCGAAGGCAAATAAAGAAGAGAGAGACCAGTGAAGTCTATGGATGAAAACAATTTGGAGTTGCTTTAGGGAGTGAAGAGTAAAAGGGTGCAAGGATATGCTTGTATTCGTAAAAACTGAATTCTCAAATTCAGCTGTAGTATCGCCTGGGAGTGTCTGTGCCTTTTGCTCCCAGTTTACTCCCTTTTGGACAGTCTTGTATTATGTTACATCTGTTTTCATATGGGAAGTGATTGAAAGGAGATTGAAATCTGGTCGTGGGTCCCAACCCACAAGACAACAAAAGAGTTCAAAGATTATTAGTGATCTTCCTGAATCAAAACACCTGATGTTTTGTTTGTGTTTTTAAACGTTAACTGGATAATCCTGGAGATAGTGCTTTAGGATGCTTGAGTTTGTTTCCTACCCTGCTACTTTCCTCCTTGGAACAAATTTTGCTACAAAGGAAAGTGACCCTAATTTCCAACCCAAGCATAGAATTGAAAGGAATGGCAGGAACTGAACGCAGGAGTCTGAAATGAGCCTGAAGCACAAAGTTAGGCCAGCTCGCATGAGCCAGCAACATGTGCTGACAAGTCCTCACTAGTCCTGCCTGGTTGCATATTTGGTTAGCTATGGACTTCAGTTTGGTTGTTACAGCAGGTACACTGAAAGCTATCTGGTCTCTAAAGGTATCACAGGGTGGATATAAACAGCCAGAAATCCTGGCTGTAGAGTTGTCACTTGCTCAGGAGACAGAAAATGTGGGAGCAGGAGCACAGAAATGGATCTTTTCTCCACTAGATTTATACAATTGGGCAAATGTCCACAGGAAACTTCAGGTTATCTTTTTTTTTCTCTGGTCGTCCTTCTCGGGATGGCAGGTTGGCAGGGGCAGCTCTGTTTATTTTGTTTTTCTTTTTTATGGAGGTTCTAGGAACCACACTGGGTTCTTTGTAAAATATGATCTATGGTGAGGATTGTTTACTATCTGCAGGACAACAGGAATGAATCTGAAGATTTTTCACTCAGATTAGGGCTTTTTTCTACACTAGTTTTCAAAGTTTTCATGTTCATATGAACATGTATATGCTGTAGACTCCTGCTAACAAGTGATGCTCTTGCCATTCATGAGAAGGAAAATAATGTTCAAAAAAGGCTTTTTATGTGACTTACAATGCTCAGTTGCAAAGCACACTTGCACCATGAAGAGTTAATGTCAAGTCTTATATGCCTACAAAAGGATAATTTTCAAGTTTTGGATTTGAAAATTTTAATGTCTTGTCATGGGATCCTCCTCAAAGACTGATCAGTGAGTCCTAATTTCTGTAACAGTTGAGGTAGGGAAGGAGGGTTCCACCATGTGCGACTACAAAGATAAATTCAATTACAGTTACAAAGTGACCTTGTTTCTGTTATGTTAATTTGAGAATTCATAGCGTAATTTTTCCACAGACAGGTCCTGTTGTGCACATCCAGTGCTAGTTTGTGCCACTGTGATTCCTGTTGTTTTTACTCCAGGCCTTTTATATCAGAAAAGAGGAAACTGGCACTGATTTAAACAGTGTATTACAAAGGGGCATAAGGATTTGCAATCTGGCAATGATAATCATGGACATCACAGTCACCTTCAAAAACTTACTGTCCATTTAATTTTGTCCCTTCATTGTTATTTCTCAAAAATTATATTTTGCTGAGAGGCAGCAAGCATCTTATTATCTTCTCTAATCTTATCTATGCCTCTGCTTTGTTGTAGTGGTTGTTGTGAAGTTACCTGTGTTAAATACTGCCCAGGAAAATCCTAGCTTTGTGCTGATCCTTCTGCCTGGGAACTTCTGGTGCTGTGTGATTAAGCATCCTCCTGGATCAGCCAGAGGATGCTGTTAGTAAGAAAGCCCCTTATCTTTCATTCATTCACTGGCCACCTTTATCTCTGCTAACCTGAGCTTAAAATACAAATTGGGGTGAAGTTTCCTTGCACTGGCAGAGCCAATCTATCAGGTCATTGCCACCAGGAAAGGGTTTTACTTCTGGGGCAATTGCCTGCTGGCTCTGTGGTCCTCCATGCTCCAGTCCCCCTTGAATTGGCTCAGATATTCTTGACCCTTCAGTGAGCTGATTCAGCTCATTAAATTGAGGAAAAAGACTCTAAACCTATTTGATTTTTTTCTGAGAAGAGAGTAGAACTGTGTCTGCTGGTGATTGTGAGCTGTTTGCTTGACCCATCTTGTAAAATGTGTCCCTGACTTTCAGACAATCTGTTTACATACAATTCCTGCCACGCTTTTTTTTTTTTTAAGAAAAGAGATTGTTGGTGCAGGTATGCAGCTGAGACTCATCCAAGTGCTTCCACGTTTGCATGACCCATAAGTGTAGCATCTCATAAATCACCGACGTGATCTGAAACCAACTGAGCCAGAAGGAAGCACACCAAGTGCATACAAATAGCGTGTTGTTTGGAAATTGTATGGTTGATGGAAATGAAATGGTCTTTAGCGTGCATCTTCTCTTGACAAAGCTCATTACTTATTTGTTTTCTGCTTTTTTGAGCTAATGGGCTCAAACGCAGACTTTTTAATATTATGCAATGAAGTGGTTAAAAAACATTAAACAAAGCAAAGACAGTTTAACTATTTTGATATGCTCTGCTTTTCCTCTGAATCAGCCAGAGCCCCTTGCAGTTTGTGCAAACAGGATGGTTAGGAAAAGTATGTGGTTGGAAGGCAGAGGACAGAAGGACAGCATAGGGCAATTTCTTAAATGGAACAATTGTGTTTGTGAAGAGGGAGAAAATTCAGGTAAGAGCTTGCTGTCAGCCAGTGGAATGGTTCAAGACTACTTCTATGTTTGCTAGATTTTATTCAGCCTTTGATTTTCCATAGCTTCCTCATGAGTTGCCTGGTTCAATCTGTTGTTGTGGGGTGCCAGGGGATGGTTTGACCCCCTCTGGCCCTGCTCAAGCCTCCCAGCATCCGTGACTGACCCTAGTGCTGTGCTTGGCAGGACAGGGAGCAGGATGGTGGAGGACATGCAGGAGTTAGTGCTAGCAACAGGCTCTTTTCTGAATGCAGGGTCTGAGTCCTGCTCTTCTGGAGACTGGTCCTCCATAGGGGAGGACATTGACCTGCAAGCCCTCAGGCTTAGTAGTGAAAATGGAGCATTGGAAATAGTGTTTTCTAAAAGGTTGCCTTGTTTTGTAAATACCACTTGTGCTCGTCTCCTATTTTGTCCTGGTCGTGGTGCATACTGGGCTCAATGTGGACTGTTGATCCTGCTTTAAAGCTTGCACCCTGCTGAGTCTGTACACTCATGTTTTTTTTTTCTTGTAACACTACTCATGCTGTCTTAGTTACATTTTCATCTTAATGTACCATATCTGAACCCTTAAATTCACAACAATAATTTCTGTCACTACTAGATGGCCCTTACTGCACAACCATATGCTGGAAATTGTTTTCAAGCCTGGTTCCAGGTGAACAGACTCTTTCTGATTTTCAGGTTTTTGGTAGATATATCAGAATTCCTTGGCACCCTTTTATTTTGCAATTGTTGACCTAGTTCATGAAGCAAAGTAGGTTTTTTCCATTTTAGAGATGATGAACTGTTTGGTTCAAAAGTGCTTCTAATACCCTCCTAAGGTGGAAAAAAAGGTGTGGGAATGAGCAACTTCTGTGGATGCTTAGCATTGTCTGTGTATTTATCAGCACACAACTATGCAGCTCTTTAATTAAATCAGATAACAACTAATAGCACAGAGTAGTTATTTTTCTTATCTATCACCCCCAAAGAAACCTTTTAATGAACACAATAGCAAGTTTTGAAGCTGCTGGAGCAGTCTTGTCTCCTAGCTAGCCCCAGGTCACCAGCCGTGCTGTGGTGTGTGCTGCTGTATTCCCAGACAAGGGCAGTTGACAGCGGTTTAGCCCTTGTCAGTTTGCAGAGCTTCGTCCTAATCCTCGTGTGCTGCCATCACATTTTGGCAGGTCCCTGTAAGCCGCTTCTTGAGCGACTTGCGATATGCCGCTGTCCTGCCGTGACAGGCGCTGTTCCACTTCTCCAGGTTTCTGTTTCTCCATCCCAGCCTCTGTCTCTGCAGACTGCCAGTGATATCCTCTGGCTCTGGGCTTTTTTGGTGCCTGGCAGAAAGGGACACTTGGAGATGCTTCAGGCATTGCTGTAGCTTAAGCAGGATCAGCCATGGGGAAACTGAGTGCCTCCAATGTGAGCTGCAGCTCTTATTCACCTTGGTTACAATGTACTACTTCTGGGATGCTTCTGTCATTAACTGTTATACCAAAAACTACCTAACCACTGTGACAGGATGTTAGGTGATTTGGTAGCAAATGTACAAATTTCTTTATGTGTGTGTCCTCCTGCCCTCTGCTTGTCATTTGAAAGAAATGTTACATCCATGTGGAAGAACAGTAACGCTCTCTCACCTGTGCCAAGCACCAGGAGAGGTTGATCTCTTTCCCTTGGGCAAAGCCAGTGAATTCAGACTATGCCAGTGTTGGTTGGTAGCAGTGCAAGAGGCATCTCTGGTCCTGCCTGGCATGTGTCCACTCCCTGCAGTAATTCCCCTTTCCACAACAACAGCATCATTTCCAGCTGCTGAACCTGTAGGCAGGGTTTGAAATATGCAGTTTTGACCTACCCAGGTCCATTGCTTTAAATAGTGCATATAACCTCTGCCTATGATGCTTATCTGCTTTCTAGACTCACTTTAAATGAGAAGGAAATTTTCATCTTGCTGGGGTAAAATATGAGTTATTTTATATTCCTAAAATCCATGAACTAATAATAAATATAAATGCTGCCATCTCTTGCCATGGCTTCTTGGACACCTGAGCTTGCCCTTGCAATGGCAGAATGAGTTGCTCTTCTGTAGGAGAGGACAGTCAGGCCTTGCCCTGTTTTGATGAGACCTGGCATTTGCCTAAAATATGGGAAGGAACAGGAGAGACTAAGCGACTGGGAAGAGGCACAATAGGCAAGTATGGGGAGAGAGGTAAAAGATGGGAAAATGCCTTCTAAGAAGGGGAGTCAGGTTTGTGTTGTAGAAAGCCTGTCTCCTCCTTCAGCAGCAAAAAATTACATTATTTATTATGGTTGCTTAATGCTTTCCATTAGAAGACTTTTTTGTATCTTATTACTTTGACCGATTTTAACTGCATGGGCTGAAATTATGGGTGTCAGGAGTCTGTCTCAAGCTGACTTGTGCATGTGTTTGTTTTCGAAGGGGGTTGTTGGAACATGGGGAAGGTTTTGCCCATGGCTGCCTGTGAGTTGCAGGCAGGGAACATCAGACAGGAAGAGTCATGGGTGGCTCGGGACAGCAAACCCAGCGAGTAATCATTAGCCTGGGCTGGGAAATAAAAATGGCCTTGTCATGAGCTGGGAAATAAAAATGCCTTTGTCGTGAGCTGGGAAATAAAAATACCCTTGTGATGAGCAGAGAGAAGCGAAGCAGTGGCTATAAAATGGTGCTAAAGGAAAAGTTGTAACTGGGGCAAGAATATTTTGAGTGTGGTGGAGAAGAGGGGGTGACAGCTGGGGGAGGTCAGGCAAAAGGATCTGGGATACTCCTGGGCAGCCTGGGAAGGGGCAGTGTGGATGAGGAATGCCATGGCAAAGCTCAGCCGGAGAGTAACAATTATGTTGTCTGAGTGCAGTTTGAATAGTGGGCAGTAAGTAAGACATGAGGGTATGTCCTCCACGAGGAGAATCAGAAATGCTGATCAAGCAAAAACATGTGTAGGGAAAGGGCTAGTTTAACAGCACCATCCAATCAGATAGTTCTGGGTAAAACCTTCACAATTGTCCATTTTTTTTCTTTTCATTTAGAGACAAAACATGTAATTTTGTTTTTATTGCAAAACAATTTTTCACCTTAAAGTTTTAGTTTATATGAAAAAATTCATAAAATGAAAAGGGCAAAATCAGAACAAAATGTTCTGAAAATATTAAAAGAAAACAATTACTAAGGCAATAGTAATTTTCAGAATGTCAGCTTTTTACCTGAAATCAAGCTGAGAAGCAATTCCAAAACATCAGACTTGTCTTGGCTAGGAAAAAACATTCGTGTCCCACCTACATTGCAAATGCAACTCTAATTCTGATGTTCTCTACCTTGCATGTACTGACTTTTCAGCCTTAATAATAGTTTTCTCCTGCTGTTTGAGCATGAGATAGAAGTGCATTGCTCAGACGGAGGTCTGGGGGCTGTAATTGTGGCTGTGTTGAAATTGCAGCGAGCTCCTTGTGGGTTGTGTTCTGTTTTTCTCTGCTCATTGCCGTGTTTGGCTGCCTTGAGCTTTTCACAGCAAAGGTCTGCTTACCTCTTTTGTCTGTGCAAGAGAGAAACAGAGTGGAAACATGGAGCAGAGGTGGAAAACACTGTGTGGGAGCCTCTCAGCCACGGCAGATGGTAGATAAAAAAGACTTGGCCCTAATGCTTGGCTAATGAGCTACTCCTGGAAGGGGCAGAGGGACCTGTGAGACTCCCATGCTGTGCTCACAGCCTGAGCTGAATGGGCAGGAGATTGTATTCAGGGATATCTGAAGACTTTGGTGTTACCTATGTTGTTTTACCATAATAACTGGTAGCAAAAGCAGTTTCAGTTGAGCAGAGGCCAATAACTGTATGCAGCTCAACATCCAACCTGCACTGGGTATTTTAATGAAATACCTTCCTAGGCCGCCAGACTATTCCCCTCATTAATAAGGTCTGAAGCAATAGGCCTGTGGCTTCTTTTATAAGCCCATGTTTATATTCATTCTCCTGAAAGGACCTAGTTTTGACATATCTGATTAGTGGTAAGAACCCAGAATAAATGCTTGCAGGTCTGAAGGAAACATCAGCTCTTCAGATGCAACTAATAAATATTTGCTCTCAGAAACTTACTGTGGTTGGTTCTGGTTCAGATAGTACTTCGGTGTATATGCATTCATCTGCTGGGCTGCAGTCCCAGAAAGCCCTGACCAGGCATGCAATTTCTAAATCCCTATATATAATGATTGATTTCTGCTTAACTGTGACGCACTCTTTACTTGCTTGAAGTTTCACATGTCTTTCACTTGTCTGTATAGCTGCTTGTATATAACATGCATAAAAATCACAACACCTTGCTGATACGTAGTCATTCCTCTAATTGTGCACAGCAGCTGCTTAACCTCATAGAGTAACACTAAATTTCAAATTAGCATGTGAAAGGAAGAAAAGTAATAAAACTTCAGGAATAGTTCTAAGGCAGGATATGATAAATTTGTATCTTGTGTCATTCTAATACCTCCTGGGAAGTAATTTTTAGTTAAGAAAGAGATTTTGTTTGCTTTGTGGTCTTTCTATTAAACAGAGCATATCTAGACTGAAGATGCTGAGATGCAATAAACTCAAACCATAAAAAATCAACTTTTATTGAGTTGCTTTTCAAGCTAGGACCACATCTCTGAGGAAAATCTGTTGAAATTCATGTTTGCCCAATCCATCTGGCAGTGCTGGTATGCCTCGTGGTAACTTTCACTGGAGATTGCTGTGAAATGTTTACTTTATTCTTTTTCTCCTTCCTTCCACGCATTCCTTCCTAACTCCCGCTCCCCCACCCTGACCTCACAACAAAGAGATCAACCAGTCTCCACCACAAGTGCTCTGGAACAAAAAGAAAGGACATATTTTTCTTTGTGAGGAGAGAAGGTTGGTGATAATCCTTGGCTCTGATTTTGCAAACGCAGATGAATGTATTTGGTTTGCTGGGCTTTTTGTATGTATGAAGTTAAAAGAGCTACTCGTGAGTAAAATTAAACACACACCTCAGTTTACAGAATTGAGGCTATGCTATTAGTTTGGATGTTTGTTTGCTTTCAACAATTAATTAAAAATGATGGAAAACTGCTTTTAATGTGCCATTAGGCAAAAAGTCATTAGAATTGGTAATCTATAAAAGGCGCTTAGGTCACAGATAATTTCCAGGCTGAAATTAGTTCTGCAGCATTTTAATGACTGTGTCCCTGGTGCGTGTTCTGGCAATTCTGCTAATTTTATCAGGGCGTTCTTGTTTCCTTCTCTTGCTGCTGCTGTTTCTGAAAAAGATTTCCAGGGCGATCACAGGTGATGCCAATGTGGGCAGATTTCTACTGAGGTGCTCTGTAGGTCATTAAGGTGACAGATGGCAAATGTATTTAATTTCCAATAATGGAATAATAAACATGAGAACAAATAACTCCTCTGTGGTAGCCTTGCATTTAACAGATACTCTATCATTCTGTTATGTTAAAGATTTCTCTTCCGGGAGGGCCGGGGGAGACATGGTAAGATAAAAAGCTCTTGTTCCACTGGACTACTACAGAGGAGGGAAAACACAGAGTGCTTCCAGACTGCATGTAATAAGAATTGAATGCACTGGACAGTAAATCAGAGAAGATACCATCATAGCATATGGCTCAGATGAGAGCTCAGCTGCAGCACTTTCTTATGGATTGCTGCATTTCTTCCTTATCAGCCTGTAACACAATGGCATGAACAGATGCATAGACACTGCTGAATATCACTTGCATATATGTCTTACCTGTAAGAATAAAAGAGAATGTACAGTTTCCCTGCCATCTTTACCCTATTAAGCACTCCTATTACAGTGGGAAGCACTCTTCCTGTTTGTTTTGTTTGTTTGTTTTTAATTAAAAAATCTCTAAGCGATTAACTGAGACTCGATGAGAAGTGACTAAGGATTTCCTGCAATGACCAGTGCTCATGCTAATAATGTAGGTGCTGCAGAGGTATAAAATGTTGAGCCACAGGCTCCAGTTCCTTATGCAATGAGCTGGATAAGGGTGTGCAGGGGGATCCTTTCTGTATGTATGTTGTGCCTTAGGAAAAAAATAACGGCATGCAGTTAAAAGTGAAGTGAGTCTCAGTTTGAAGGACCAGCACGTTTGGAGTTTGTATGTATCTGGAGCTATACTTTTGGATGAGGCCCCAGAACTTGTGGGAGTGGTTAGCTTTTGTATTTGCATGAGGTATGTAGAAGTGGTTTATCAGAGGGTTTTCATGCTTTTCTGAGAGCACACAAAAGGATAAACTGTGCTACAAAGGTGCATTTATCTTTGGTTTTGTCTGTTAGTAACTGCAGTGATTTTCTTTCTGTGATTCCGTGTGTTGTGGTGTATGGAGTGACGTCCCAACACACCAAAAAGACAGAAATCGTTGTGGCAGTGGTATAGGAAGCTGTCCTAAAGGGCTGATGCTCTAGAGGCAGAGGCATCTTTCTCAGTGCTCCCATTCCCACCTCGGCTAAATCGTCTGGGCTTCAGCCCGCACATGGACACTGTGAAGACAGTATGACAACTGACATGTGTTGTGCTCTGTGAACAAAAAAGCAATCAAGTCATTAGGAAAATGGAAAGGTTTCAGACATTTCAATACTGGGCTTAGAAGAGACAGTTTCTTGCCACATGTATAGTCTGGTAGATGCCAAATAACCTGGAGAAGGATGGGCATGCCCAGGAATTTGTCATCTCTTCCCTGACTATAATGTTTGATTTAATGAGACATTATCTCTCCCTGCAGACCTTGGTTGGCCAAATTACTTCTTCTGTGATTGATGCCACAATGCCCTTCCTGGACAGCCAGCCCCCACTGCCTTTTCGAAGCTGCCTGCCAGATGCTGTGCCTCTGTCCCTGTGGGGTGTCATGCTATTGTGGACTGCTATCATTTTCTTCCTCAGTTGTTTCTTTTTCAGACTGAGGAGTCTGAAACAATAATCAATAAAGTTTTTGTTTCTTAGTGGGAAAAATTCCACACCTTTGAGCATCTTTGTTGTCCCTTCTCTGAACCCTTCCCAATTCTATTATGTCCTGCTGAAGATGAGAGTAGTGGAACTGCATGCAGTATTCAATTTGTGGATAAACCCTGGATTTGTACAGGGACATGATGATGTTCTTAGTTTTATTGTCTGTTCCTTTTCCAACAATTCTTAATATTCATTTTGCTCTTTTGACTACTACAGAACACTAAGCTGGTGTATTTCTGGAACTATTTGTCATAACCTCAAAATTTTGGTCTTGTGGTAATGGTCAGCTTGGAAACCATCATCTAATATCTGAAGTTAGGATATTGTTGTTTTTTTTGGTGTTTGTGTTTTTTTTTTTTTTTTTTTTTTTTTTTTTTTATTTGGGGGTG
>JANXJC010000078.1:63321931-63335746 GCA_027564655.1 Leptodon cayanensis | reverse complement strand
TGTAGTTATGATATTGTCGTTTTTTTTGGTGTTTTTGTTTTTTTTTTTTTTTTTTTTTTATTTTTAATTTGGGGCTGACTTTATGATTATCTGCCCTGAATTTCATCTGTGTGTTATTATCCAGCCATTCAGTCTCATGAGATCCCCCTGAAATTGTTGAAGATTGCCTTTTTCAACTACCCTGAATAAATAAGCATCAACAAACTTAGTCACCACATTGTTGTTTCCAGATCACTCTGAATTTGTTGAACACCACAAGTCCCTTGAAGAACACTGCCTGTCACCTCCCTCCATGGCATAAGCTGACGGCCTCCGACGTTATGGCTGCTGAGTTTCCTTAGAAGTCCTTGGTGGATGACCTTGCTGAAAGTGTTAGAAATGCAGAGAGATTATCTGTCACCATATATCCTCCCTGACACACTTGTTGATGCGTCCAGAGAACTCAAAGAGGTTTGCAGAAGAGGACTTGCCGTTGCAAAACTGTGCTGACACTTTCCAAGTCAACCTCTCTCTTCCCATGTTCAGTTAGTGTATTCCCACCCTCCTTGATTCCAGCTGTTTGGCTGGGAACTTTCTTTGGGATATATTCCTGCTTCGCAAAAGAGGAAAGCATCCTATTGCTATAAGGTCAAGGAAACACTGAGCTGGAGGGGTCAGTTTTGGTGTGGGATTCTCAGTACCTTGGTTAACCAGGCTCTGAGACATCCTGTTTCTCGAAGCGTATTCTTCTGCTTTTCTCTTCCTACTCCTCAGGTTCATATTGATAGATTTAACCATCTAGATATCCTTTACCCCAGGGGCATTAACGAGAATATGAAAGAACATGGATGCCCTAAGACAAATGTGAGGGGACTGTCCTTCCAGAGTCACAGTTCCTACAGCACAGCTTACTGTCAGCTATCCTGTAGCTGCTTGCACGCCTCCTTAAGAGTTCTTGCAATAATCCTTTCTCTGATTGAGCAGGTAATCTTCCACAAGATACTAACTTATCCGGTGATACTGGTGCTTATCAGAGTTTGTTTCATTTGCCTGCTTTTTAAGAAGCTTGTGTTTCTTTCTAAGGGAAAATAATACGTTGGCCTGGTTTTGCCTTTGATATGCTTGTGTTGTCCAGTTTCAGTTTCACTCTGTCTTTCATTAGCCTGCCCTTGCTAATTTGCTCTAAAACCTTAAACGTCACTGAGGTTTATCTAACATAGGTTGTTTTACCTAGTTCACTTTATCTCCCTATTCTTTGAACATGGATATTAATTTCCTATTACCAACTCATACTGTACCTCCACTAATTAGAGAAGTTTATGGAAAATACTTGCTACCAAAGCTGAGATTTCATAGGAGAGAGCCTTAGAAGTTTTGAGATGGAGTTTGTCTGGTTGCTTTAATGAAGAATGCACAAAATTTTCAGTTCTGCTTCCACTTTATTTGAGGTAACTCTCATTTTCATACCCTTACTCCCATCTTCTCTTTGCCTCCTGTATTAACATTTCCTTAATCAATATTTTGCTTCTGATTTCAATTAGTTTTAGAATCATAGAATGATAGAATCATTTAGGCTGGAAAAGACCTTTAAGATCATCAAGTCCAACCACCCGTTTTAAGTCCTATCTATTCATCCTTGCAGTATTAGAGCTGTTCTCACTTATGTAGCTGAATGTAGCCAATTGTTTGATTTTCATTACAAAGTCATGCTCATCTTAATTCTCAAATGTTTTCCACCATCACTGTGCTTCTTTACTCCTAAAACATTGCTTCCTCTTCAGTCTTTTCTCTTTCTTGCCAGCTTCTTTGACTAACTGTGAAATTATTGATCTATGACTCACTATTTTGTACAGGCAAATGGATGTTTAGGTGCATATTTTACTATGCGTTAACTTGGTCCAGTAATAGTTTCAGAGTTCAGTGTTTGATCATGCCTCATGCTAGTTGTAGAAGTTAAGTCCTGAGTAATACACTTACTCAGCCTTTGGAGTATGTAAATATTTCCCTTCAGTGTAATTATCAGTTGCTCTAGTGGATGGTGAAATTACACAGAAAACGCATGGTTTTGCATTTCCCCCCAAAAGGACTTAGACTTTACATAGGTCTTAAAGGATGTGAGCTAAAATTTCTTCTTGTTTTTTTCATCTGGGTATGATCAAACTTGCAGGAAAGTCTGTGTGCTCTTGATTGAAGGAGTTACCTGGTGTTGCAGTAGCAGAAAACAACTCACCACTGAAGCTGCCCATGGTTTCTGCTGTGTGTAATAAATTGAGAGAACGTAAGGTTGCTATGGGAGTGCTCCTTCTGCCACTTGGATAAAACACAGCCAGGCCTAGGGACTCACCATGCTGCCTGCTGTGAATGCAAGGGTTCATGCAAAGCTTTCATTTTGAGCAGCGCTATCTTTTCCATGGTGATACGAGCCAGGGAAGGTCACAACCCTTCCTTGCAGTGGTACACAACCAAAGCACTTTTGTTGGTGCCTGTTACAGAAAGCCCTCCTCACAAGGCTAGGCAGGCGTCATAACATTGTGTGGTGGCCTCTGAGATAAGGGCTGCCAGGGACGCGGATACGATTGCGGTGTTTCCTCTTATTCAAGACTAAAGATATATTATTGTTTTTATCCACAGAATGTAAGATCTACTTAGCTATGTGCGGTGCTTTGTTTTGGGTAAGAAAGTAAATTGGGCTTTATGCCCATGCAGGAGTGTGGTGGGGGAAGTGTGTTACATACCTCCCCTGGCATCCATGACCTCCACCTGTCTCGAGTGGTAGCTTGATCCTTTACCTGCAAAGGTAAAGCTCCCGTTGACATTGCCAGCATCCAGGCTTCACCCACAAGGACCACATTTGCAAAGGTTCTCAGGGATTGTGCACCCTTTCCACGCACCCTCTTAACCCTTTTAATGATTTTTTTTGTTATTTGCTTATTTTTATTCTGTTCTAAATCACAGCTGTGTATAGAATTGCTAGAAATCTAGAAATGACAGCATAATAACCATATACTCTGTGTGTGTATGCATGTACGTATACATAAATTTCTAGTCCTGACATTCTAGGAAGTGTTCTTACGGCATACTGGTCCAAATGGGATAATTTTGAGCACTGTATAAAATATATTTCCTTCTAGATCTAGCACATATATTGCATTTATTACTATTAGAATAACAAGTCATTAATACAGCCCAAGAATTTGGGTTAACTATGCTCCACCACTAACTTGAAAAAAAAAGGACTTTTATTTTCCCCATCGGATTATACAAATCAACCCCATGACATCAAACAAGATATTGATTTGACATCTTTTACCTCAGACTAATTTAAGGTACAAAGCTAAGATATTTGACATAAGCAATATCCTAGCTGGTACAACGTTTAGACTCAGGCATAAAAAGAGCAAGTAGAGAGCAGAACACCGTGAAAAATACCTGACAGCTGGTATTAATTTAATAGATCCAGGGGTTTACACCAAATTAAGCCAGCCAGAGAAAAACTTCTCAAACTGCTGCTTCAGTGGGGATGTTCAGTTCTACTCAAGGACGATCTGACTGAATGACACGCTAATAATTTTTAGACAAGAAGGTCTAATCCCTTCTGCTGTTATTGCTTAATAGCGAAGGCTTCTGTGCTCTCGTAGCACCAAGTTTAGGAGCAGGAGCCATTGTCCAATGTCCGTGCTTTAGAGTACAACCAAACCGCCAAAGTTAAAGTTCACAGGCATCCCTGCTAGAGAAATGACAACCTCCTCCCATGGTATTTCTCAGGTAATTAATGCTTTGCTAATACTTCCCAGCTTCTCCTTGGGCCACCAACTCTCTTACCCCATCATCCATTCTCCAGGGAATGTCATTGACCTCAGCCATTACTGCTTAAATATTCACAGATTGACTGATTTTGTATTTTATTTATACATAATACTGCACTGACACAAAAACTATGTAGAAATGAGATATTAGGAGATATTAGGGTTGCAAGGTTAAGCATTTGTAACATAAGGAATGCCAAAATGACAGTGTTTTGAGCAGCCTTATTTAGCATATGCATTACAACATCATCTCTAATTACAAGACGATGTATCCTGCTCCTGGCCCAGGCCCTCTGCCTTTTCCAGTACTGAGAGCCGAGCTGCTCTGGAGCCTCACTGAAGCTGAAGAGCAGATGAGGATCCTTTTTCTAGGAACAGCCTTATTTACATTGCTTTTGGAGGTGCCGAACAAGTAAGGCAGGGAACAGACCTGGCAAAGCAGGGCAGAGTCCCCGTCAGGGGACCACTTGTCTGATGGGGCTCTTTACCTCTCCTGCCAGCTGGTCTGAACCCTGCTTCCTCCAGGCCACACGAGGACCGGCAAGGTGGTCCATTGGTGGTCCGTTAGCGCCTGTCCCACCTGCCCAATGCTTGAGAACCTGACGCACCAGCCAGCCCAGGCGGCAATGCCCCGTTGTCGAAGGCTGCAGAGAGGCTCAGCTGCTCCTGGGGCACCAGCTGGAGATGTGAGCAGCGGAAGGAGGCATACGCAGCAAGCCTCTGGTGTGTAAGCTGCCCTAGTCCGGGCGGGTTTTTGTGGGAATTGCGAAGACGTTTTTAATGACTGAGGTTGATCTCCCTTCCTTGTCCCTGTATCGCACTCGGCTCTGATCCTAGGTGTGTTCTAAGAAGGTTTCACAGATTTCAAGTGATTTCTTTTTTCCTGACTTCCTTCTCAAACAAATGTAATTGTTTTTGCTGAAAAATTCCAGAAAGATTGTCTGAAACAGACATCCAATATGGAGGACTTCAGCCAGAGCAGTTTGGCTGGGAAAGCTGAAATAGGGAGTATAAGGACTTAGTCACATAAGTGTGTATGGTTTTCCAGAGGAGGGTTAGGAAGGTGATTAAGCATGCGGTGTGCTAGGATTCATCTATGATGTCTTCTGAGAAGAGGAACGGCAGCTGATAGAATATTGGGATTGCTGTATAAACAGTGGTGATGAATTCTTTCCACTCACATAAGGATTTTTCTAACACCTCATTAATTTATTAAAACTAGATAGCAAATCTTGAATAAAATAATGGCAATGATCCCAGAGTAATTAACCACAGATGGTAAAGTCTGTTTAGTTTAAAAACACACACACAAAACAGGGTGCCATTTATTGTGACTGTTACTGTCATCTCTGAATGTGCGTGTTGACTTATTAATGATTTTGGGGCACAGTGAATGGTTATATCTTCCTGCTATAATTAGTATTTGTTTTCAGCAGCTGTTCAAAGTTGTTGTTTTGTGATACTGAATAAATTATTTTAGATACAGGAAACATTAACTGTGAACCATCTGTTTTGGGATAGATTAAGATTTCATTTAAAGATGATGTCTGAATAATTGCTTTCTCATTTTGAATTTGCAAAAGCAGAACTTAGTTTTTAAACCACTGATGCTTCATGCTAATGTTTTGTGTTTTTCTCTCTTACAGAATCAATAACATTTCTTTGCAAATGAAAAGGATTTTTTCACTTTGATATTTTTCAAACTTTCAACTTTCCCTAAATCACACGTACTCCTCCAATCCCTGGAACGTGAGGTAATACACGTAGAAGGATTGTGACGAGCAGGTGAATAAGTTTTTTGAAGTATCCCTATAATCCCAATACTTTAAAGTAAATTTGATAAAGTAGTTATAAAAATACAATGCATACTTTTATAGGCCAGATGTTCCCCTTTTTAAGGGGGTAGGATATCTCTCAGGCTTTCCTTCTTATCCTGGCTCATTCTCCAACAGATGAAGCCAACGGGAATCTCTCCATCGCTGCGGGAGTGGCACAGGGTCCAAAGCCTCTGAAAGCCATTCTGTGCAGATATTAGAGCTGGGAGATCTTTATATAGCATGCGTGTCCTGTGCACAGCACGCCTGAGTGTACTGACAATGTGTAAACCGATGCCTGGTAGGCTTTAAGTACTCCAGAAGGATGTGTGTGCCCTGTGATTCTGGAGGAACCAAGCGGCAAGGGAATCACAGAAATGAAGGCGCAACAAGCAGGAATCAACTGAATGTTAGGTTTTTAGCTTTTGCAGATCATTTTAGGTACCCTTTGTTGCCAGTACACAAAGCCAATTCTGTGAGTTAATTTGTTCCTCTTAAGATACATAGACTGAACAGGCCTGGAGGCCCATATCCCTTTTCACTGTGGAGGAAAACTAGGTAAGCCTGCTAGACTGGACGACTATGTTTTAGGTCACTGTAGACAAGGTGAATGTCACTCAACACACAGTTGCTCCACAGCTTTCACCCATACAGCCTGATTACCATGTGTTGTTCGATTCAACTTGAAGAGCAAGTGATTCTGCTCTTTTTATGTACATTTGAAAAACAAACACACACTAATTTGAGTAGGCAGACTACCTGTTATCTTGTGCCTTCTATAGAGGAGATGAGTACCTTCCACGTACAGTAATCTCTATATACTGCATTTCTATGTTACATCCTATTGTGTCTCTCATAATACATGGAAAGTAATAACTGAAATTCAGTTTTTTCTATTGACATAATATCTATAGATATGGTAATGTAAAGAGTGCTCCACAGCTATGATTATCCATCTCTTCAGTATTTAGACTACAGCAGAGCAAAAGACATCTCCATTTGATTGATGATAATGAGGATTGTATCAAATTTTCTTCTTTATGCTTTTGCTCAACAAGATACATAGTTTTCAGATAAATTGATTTCATAAACAATTTTGAACCAAGGAGATTTCATCTCTATTTCAAGAAATCAGAATGATGGTTGATGAATTTCAACTGACTACTGGGAATTATTATTCATAATCTATCCTAAATATTTTAGGAACCAAATGGTCTAGATGTCTCTCATAATTCCCAGGGTAACACCACATCTTTCAAAAGCAGATTAGCTGTACGTGCTCATTTAAGTCCTATAATATTTCATCATCTGTGGGAAGCAAAGCGTCAAGAAGGTGTGTGATAGATTTTGAGATAATTTAATCTGCAAAAAACAAAAGTAGTCTGCTCTGAACAAAAGCTCTTAGTTCATAGATACAAACACTTTTCAATAGTTGCTCCCTCTCAGGCTATATCTACATGGTAGTTTTGATTAAAGTCTCCATGTATAGACTGTGTGTGAAGCAAATATGCAGTTTTCATAGTCAGAAGGAACAGGGAAGCCCTGGCTGTGCCCAGACTTTACTGTACCCGCTGTCCTGGGCAGCTGAGGATAATACCACTGGCTTTATCCTCTGATGTTTATCCCCTAAATCCCCTCCAGGGAGAGAACTGGCTTTCTCACAACTGGCTAAAAGAAAAATCTGAGACTTTGACTATCTCAATAAAAATTATGTCTGGTGGTGTGTCCTCCAACACACAGATTACTCCGGGAACAGAAGACACAACCTTTGTCACATTGGCATCTGGGGAACCTCCAGTGCCTCCGTGCCAGTTATGCACGACTATGTAGTGTAAACATATCCTTACTAATGCTTTATGGTAAAACTACCATTGAACGTGGTTAGCAATGACCGGTAAACAGTGAAGAAAACCTGGATAGTCCTCTGAAATAACAGGCCTTATTTCTAAGTAGAAAATGGGATAATGAATTAGAGATGAACAGATCACTTCCTGCAAAAGTGCAGTCAGTTCATGTGGACTTTGAGGAGATAGCTGAAGCTGTACCAAATTTTTTTCTTTAAAATGCCAACAAACTCTTCATTAAAACAGAACAATTTCAAACTAAAAAGATTAAGTAAATTCTTGCTGGATTACTTTTTTATTGCAAAATAGCATTAAATTACAGTAATATATTGTGAATATACATGTTGCTTTCAAACTTCTGTGAATAAATGTTAGGGGAAAAAAAAAAGTTATTTATACTTTCCCCCCAACATCTTTCGAAAAATGTAGTTTTGGAGTCTAAAAACACATTCTTCTGGTCAGAAAGACAGTGTGTTTTTAGTAAATGAAAGATATAGGAGTTAGAAGACCTGTAGTATACCTATTTTAACAAACTGATGCTGGAAATTACATAGCTGCAAGCTTAAAGCATAGAAGATTTACTTAACTCAAAATATAAATAAGGACAAAATTTTGGCCACTGAATGCAGATATGAAGAAAACTACACTCTGCACAGTGATCTAAACAGTACAGGAGACCTCAGTGTGGAACCTAGTGTACCCAGACATGCTGTCTTTAGAAATAATCTTCTCAGTCTTACAGTTATAGATAGGTCAACACTCCATTCAAAAGTCCTCCACACAATCATAAAATGTCTTTAAGCTCTGTGCATGCAAGTCAAAAATGGAAAGTAGTTATTAAAGGATGCCTTCATATGAGAACACATACAGTGCTGAAGAAGTCTGATGGCCCTCTTCATGCCTCTTCAGTCTTTGCTGTCTTATTTTTCTTCTGCTGTTTTATTTTAAATACCAAGTTTTCCATGAGATTTTTGAAAAAGGGTAATTTTCTTAATGCTGTTATTTCCTTATTGAATTCAATTGTTACACCTGAACTTTTCCTTTAAATGGAAAAAGCTTTTGTCTTTGCAATGAGAGTTAATTATATGCAATTTTCTCTGCCTTGCACTTATAATTTGTAGTACTGAGGAAAAAAAAGTTTCATTTTGGAAAATGAAGAGACTTTTAACCATCAGACAAAAAAAACCCTCTAACTGAACATTATTTTGGAACAACAACAACAAAAAAAAAGCCTGAAGTTTTCCAGATATAACAAGTTGCAAAAGCTTGGAAAATCTGTCAGTTTGTAAATTTATTTTTTTTTTTTTTAAATGAGATCACCCTTAACTGGTGCCTTTTCAATAGCCTTTGTCACACTGAAGCATGGTCTCCAGCTGTGTCAGCTCTTACTATACCCCTATGCCTGTGCTTCTCATTTTGATACCCTCATTAAGGGTACCTAGAAAATGCACCCTGCAAAGGCTACGCAAAGCCTCTAAGATTTTCAGAATCAGTTCAATTATTCATGAATCAAGTTCAGGTTTGCAAAAGTGTTTCAGGCAGTTAGGAGCCCCGAAAGAGATCTCCCTATGTTTAGAGACCCCAGGCTAACCCAAAGGAAGAGAGAAGAGCACTCTGTAATTGCCCTGTTTTTTAAGCATCTATCACTAACATTGCTCAAAATGGGTTAATAAGCAAGGTGAATGTTTACTTTGACCTAGTGCTCATGCAGTTTGCTGCAGTTCAGTGCTATGCAGTGTAACTAGCTCGGGTCTTGGGAGCAGCATTTTAGCTCTTCCTTCCCTGCTATGCTGATTCTATTTTGCTTTTGATTCTTAGCATAATTTGATGAAATCCAACCCTTTGTTGTCCTGGCTTTCTATGACACACAAACTTTCAAGTCTCTTCTAAAGTGCTAATTAGCCTTTCACATTGCTTTTGAACTTCTAGCTTGATGTCAGAATTTTCTAATTGTGTGTAAGGCCTATTTTGGAAGTGCTGAGCTGGGGTCAGGAGGAGTTGCAAATGCTTAGCACTGTGGAGAAACTGCACATTTCGTAGACAGTAAATAAGGATTAATGATGTAGGCACCCAACGAAATGATGGGATTCTCATTGCATGCATATAGGTGCTATTGAAATATGTGTGTGAAAAAAATACCCAAAACACTTTAAAGGGTTTATCCGAAATTACACTGAGAAATCAGGTGACATGCCCAAGGCCATATAGGAAGTCTGTAGAAATATTGGGAATAGATCCTAAGTCATCCGACAACTGGACATTGATCCTTAAAAATGGGAGTATCCCTCCTTTTCCATGTGCCATATAGGGGAGCTCACCTCAGTCTGGATGAGTGAAGCCTCAAAAAATGCCTGAAAAACCATAAGATGATAGGAATCCACACTTACTTTTTCCCTTCTCCAGTTGACATGGTTCTTCTTAATCCCCAACCTAGTAGATGCAGATAGTTTATACTTCATACGCGAGTGTCCTCTCTTCTTCCAAAGAATACTTGTCTTCCAAAGAATGCTGGAAGCAAAAAGACTGCTGTTATTTTAGATAAGTCTTAAAAGTTTTGAGCTTGTGCATTTTGTATCTAAGCCCTGATCTTCCCTTGTGTTTAACACTTCTCACCTGTCTCTCAGAAATCAAGGGACAGTTAATCTACTTGGTAGAGGAATGCAAAGTTTTTGCTCCAAGAATGATGGACAAACTTGCATGTGTGTGCATGCATGTGTGTGTGTGTGCTGAAAAGTCCTTACACGGTGTAGCTAAGGGCCTGCTCTCCGAGGTGCAGAGCTTTGCAGTCTCTGAAGCCCATAATCTGGTGGTCTCTAAGACTGTCCTAAAGAAGATCCTGTCACAGTTAGGAGTTGCCCCCTGGTAGATTTCTGTTGACGTGCTAAATCCCATTGAGGGCAGTCCATTTTGTGTGGGAAAGGTTTACTACAGCCAGTAAAGTGTGCAAGACTCTGCTTAGACCAAGTGGGGTTTTTTGCAATGGCCTCGTGTACTACTTCCTTGAAATTATAGCTAGTGCTGAGCATTTTTGATTAATGATGTGCTGCAACTTCTCCCGTTAGAGAGTAGCATTTTCCTCCAAAATGGTTCAAGCCGATAATCTCTCTTTGTCTTGCTAATGGTACTGTTTAGGGCTTAGGGGTGTGCAATGGCATTGCTAAAGAGATTTTAGTTAGAGGTGGAGGACCCAGACTTCTAGGAATGCCAGCAAATTGTGGACTGTACATGCTATTTTGTAATTCTGTTTGGATAAGTTACTTCCATTTAGAGATTTTTAGCTATAAGTATAGATTTTTATCAAATTAATCAACGCTGAATTGGATTTATTCTTTTGGGGATAGGTATGGGATTCATTAAGTAAACACCCTTCTTTCATATATTAGGAACCCTCTAACAAATAAAGAAGCATTAGAAACAATTTATGTGTTTCCAGGATTTAAGTTCTAACGAGTCCGTAAGGAAGTGGTGACTGTTATATACTGCTTTACGACAGCTTTTGTGTGATGATAAGGAGGTCATATTACACACTTTATATAAAAAGTTTGTAAGCTGTTCTGTTATTCTTTACAAAGTAGACCTGAAGATGGATCTAAACAATATTTTTCACTTCTATTGCTGAATACTTAATATTTAAGTTTTGAAGTGTATGTGTTTATTTGCCTTCTGCTGGACAATTATAAAGATTGATCAGATTTATTTAAAATAAAAAAAAAAAAAAAGGATTTGTTCTGTGTTACCCCCATACATTAGGGAAGATTCAGCTAGACATTTTTTTTTCACAAAAGATCTGTGTGATGCTTTATTTCTGGCAAAAATCTTAGAAGTAATGGGAGAAAAATCTGTCTTTTTTTTGTTTTACCAGCAGTCATAAAGGTATTAGTATCTGATCTGGCTTATAGTCCATCTTTTCTAAAAGGTAAGAGCAAAGACAAAGGTAGGAGTACAGTTCTAAAAATTGAAGCAGAAAGATGAATTTTGTTAAAAAAAAAAATTAATTAGATGGCTAAGCTTCATTTTTATCTGAGCCACCAAAATTTAGGCCTAAGGGAAGTCTGCATTTCTCATTTTGTTTCTCTCATCCCTATAATGAAAAAATATGAATGATGGTAGTCTGCAAAAATCTTTGATGAAAGCATTTGTCTTCAGAAAACTAAATGAAGGGTAATTGGATGTGGATTGTTAGGGTACCGCTTTGGATCAAGCATTCCACTTTTGAGCCAACTCTAAAAACGTGAAGAAGAACCTAGATGAGGTCCTTCCTTTCATCCTGGAGGCAATGGGCCAAAAGGGTTTGACTGGAGGAAGGTCATGGTGGTGGCATTAAGGATTCTATTCAGCATGAAAGCAGGGTGCAAAGCAGGGCTGCGGGACACTCGCGTGTGCAAGGAGGAGTTGTGGAGGGCAGGAGTGCGAATGGGAGGGTGCTGGAGGGGACCCTGAGAGTAAAAGTGGGAAGCTGAGCAAGATAAAAGGGGGAAGATGGTGAGGAGAATCAGAAGTGGAAAGATGTGACTGGGGAGACAGCAGAGGGTCGGGACCACGGGGACACTGCCATAATGGCACTTCAGGGAGACAGACGTCTGGCTGCAGCACGCAACTCTCCAGGGTGGCTTGCCTGCCAGAGGCTGGCGTGTCTACCATAGAGGCTTTTGGCAGTGAAGATTATAACTATGAAAAGCCTTGTAGAGAGAGATGAGGCCTCCCCTGCTTGCTGCCAAGGCCATCTGCAGAAGGGTCTGCCTCAGCCTGCTTATCTGGCAGCTTTGTGGATCAGAGTGAAGGCACCAGCCTGCAGAAGTGATAAAACCTACAGTCTGGAAGCAGGAAGCAGTCAAGATTTTGGAACCAAGGTCTAGGACAGGGTTTGTGTGCTCCAACTTGGGATGTGAAAATAAATATTTATAAATTAATTTCCATTAGGACAGAGAAGAGCCAGCAGACTGAATGCTTTGGATGTCAAGCTTGCAAACAGCCTGTTAACTTGCAGTTAGCTCTTGCCATGCGATTTTTCCTAATATAATATGTTTTCTTGGCAACTAATTGCATCATCTCCACTCTGCAGTAGTGTAAACTTAGGAGATAACAGAGGAAATGCAGAGGTACTGAGCTGCTCACAGCTCTGATCTTGTAATAAAGAGGTTGTATTATTATTTACAAAACAACTGATTCATTCAGAGATGCTCATCATTTGGAATATGATGCACCATATGTTCAGTGATTCACTTTCTATTCATTTCCATCGCACTGCCTCAGATGTTGTATTTGGTTCATTACAATCTTGTATTCTGCTTCCACTCCACCAGATTTTTTTGTTGCTTGTCTACATAAAATATTCAAAGTAGTATTTTGGAGGCAGCTATAAGCCAAACTGCTGATAACAAGAATAAGACCTGACATCCCATAAGATACCATCCCCAGGATTTTCAGCCAGGGTGAATGATTTGACTCCTGTGTGGTTAAAAAATTCACTGATCCAGCTGCCACTGGCATCAGCAAGAGGCTTTTCCAAAGAGGGTTGCAGAGGGCCCTTCACCCTCTTTAGGTATTGGTCTTCATAATGGGGGATTTTACCCCTCAAACAAGAAATCAACAGAGCACTTTGATTTTGATTGAGCAAAACCATAAGGAGAAGGGCTGCTGATTTCTAGGCTGTTTTGCTTGATCCAGCTTTTGCCTGGAGCTATCAATCTGTAAAGTAGCCTTCATTTAAAGTAACTTCTCTTCATAGCAGGAGCTTGGCTGTCATACCTACGTCATTGTGCAAGGGCTGTGTTGCACTGAGTCAAGACCAATTGTGTGTCCTAGGTCTCTAGCAGCTGAGAGAGAACTTCTGCTGCCTCTCCACTCTCTTCCCATTGCCAGGCTTTCTGAAGTGAGCAGAGAACCAGTTTTCTGATAAAATATACCAGCCACTTGGTATTTGGGGCAACAAACGCACTAAAAAAACCCACATTAAAGTAAGCTTTTCAATCAATAACTATTAATTGCAGTTAATTTTTAAAAGGTCTATTGCACATGCTCACAGTTCGCAGCATTTTGTCCAAGCAGGGGGTGTTATATCTTCTTTCTGGCCAGGAGACTTAAAGCACAAAATGTTGCTGTTTTATTAAATGTACCACTGGCAAACATATGGTCACTATCTTTCTGCTTTTTTAGTTAGTCATCCCTAACTTTAATGATGATATTTAAATTTCAGTACTGTTTATTTTACTGGAAAATTCTGGGTATTTATCTTCTCTGGTTGGACTCCTAGGTATTAGAGGCAGAAACACATTGCTAGCTCAATTTTTTCCCTGTTGCCCAAGGCAAATGCAGGAGGAGGTAACATCCTATCAGCATTAAGTTTTATGCTGTGACGTTCTGCTCCCAGCT
>JANXJC010000078.1:63279897-63298920 GCA_027564655.1 Leptodon cayanensis | reverse complement strand
CAGTAAAGAGCTGGTTAAAAGTAGGCTTTCTAGAGGGGTATTTCAGCCTGACAGGGAAGAATCCTACTTAAACTCTTATATTTTCTCTGTCAGGATGTTGCTCCTCTCCCCACATGATTCAGTACCTTTTCTTCTTCTTCACAGCTGTCTGAGTTTCACCAGCTTGACACAGCATTAAAAGCAGTTGCACTTTGTCTATAGCAATAAACATCAGCAGAAACGCCACAAATGCTTCTGTGATACTTTGCCATGAAATACATTTGCACCTTTTTGGATACGGGAGGGAGGACAGCTACGGCTCTCCTCTGAGCCAAGGATAAGCCCATTTGCTTGTGCAGAAGCAAGATGAGGGACCAGATTTGCTCAGCTGTGTTTATCCTCCCGCCCACACATGTGCCCATACAAGCATCCCACCAGCCGACTGTCAGGCTAATCAAAACAACATAAAGCCGGCTGATTCCCAAACCAGCTGCGATTGTTTTGCCTATACCATTATTGTTGTTGTTTCAGTTTGTAAAATTAGCCTCTGCTGATGGCTCTGCCTGCAGCTGCCTCTCCTCCAGCCTGTCTGCATCTCCTGCAACTCTGGGCTGTCTCATGCAGGGTATCCATGCGCTCCCACTCTGGTGTCCCCTGCAGCCCCCCCACAGGACACGCAGCTCTGACAGTGGCGGGTTCCTACCCTGCCTCCTGCCACCACAGCCTGCTCTTTGAGCTGCAGATGAATTCAAGAACCTCCCTGGGAACAGAAAGGCTTTTCAGCTAATCAAATGGCTGAAAAGGAAAGCATAACCATATGCTGCTGTGTGAGCTCGCTGTGGCTACGTGGGTCCCTTTGTTAAAATTTCTGTGCCCTGCCTAACCCTCGCCTGGCTCCAGCTGGGGGGATGGAGGGGTTTTACCCAATCGACCCCATTCCTTGTGTCCCTCCTGGGCTTGGCTGTGGCTGCTGTGGGACCCTCCATCTAACTCATGGGTATCTTTGTCCTCCGCTCTTGTGCAGTGTCGGCCAGACGGGCTGCTACTGGATTCTCCCGCTACTAGAAAAAACGTAGTGTTGCTTGATGTTCCTGCATTGATTTTTTGTGGACTAACAGGGCCTACTGAGTTCAGAGGTGATGGTATGACTATTCCTCTCACTGTGAGAAACAGGGAGCACAGTTTGGGGTTTTGAGTACAGATACCAATTTGGTCTGCTGTGGCAAGCACACTTCAAAATTCATGCCAGACTTTTGAAATGTGTTGATTAGTTTACAGAGGAAAAAAAGAGTGAAAAGTGAAAAATATGGCATGCTGAAATGGGAACCAGGTGGTGCCCAAAGCAGCTTAATCAGAACCTGTGAAAGTCCCTGCCTCAGGCAGGGCTGCTGCATGCAGCATGTGGTCTGTCTGTTGGTCTTTCGGAGTGGAAAAGAAGGTGTCAGTCCTGCTGCCAGGACCACTACACACTACAGTCCCTGCTCCTGCTTTTGACAGAAAGGAGAGAACTGTGAATGGGGAGAAATCTCACTCTCCTGGTGCTTCCAGGATGGGAGGTGCTGCTTGCTCATGCTGGCTCTGCCAGGCAGGTGGCTTGGGTTGCCCACCACGGCCAGGCGTTCAGGTTGTGGTGCTTAGCTCTGCTACGAGCATGGCACCAGCCTTGACAAGTCAGTCTTCATAGGCTGGGTGGTACCCAGGGAAATATCACAATGTGCTGTGATCTCAGGGTCTGCTGAAAAGCAGAAAAAAAGTCAGGAGAGAAGGAAGGTGGAGGGGGAAGGTACCCAGAGTAGGCTGTGGCAGGGTCTCTACTGGCTCAGATGTGATGGTGTGGCACCCTGTGTGCCTGCCAGTGTTTGATCTGATCATGATAAGCCTCTGTGGCGTTCTGGCTCACCAAAAAAGCAAGGTCTGCATGGCTTACTAGCTTTTCAACAGGGGATCCTACAGTGCTGCTGCACACTTGAAGTCTTAGAGGAAGGGAGAAAGATGTGTAGTAGGAATAGAGATTAATGTCATAAACACAAGCACTGAAATATCTGATTTATCTAAATGGTTGCCAGACTTCTGGCTCCTGTGTACCTACCACAGCTGCTGGTGAGCGTTGCAGCCCCTTGCCTCTTGTCCACATATTTCCACAACAGTCTTGCACCCGTGTCCCACTGCTGAACTCCCAGCTGGCGCTGTGAACACACCTCAGCCTTTACCGCACAGAGGTGACATGAAATTATGTGCAGTACTTCCCTGTCTCCAAAGCCTCAGCCCTTAAATATCACTGAATGAAAGCTCTTTGTACTGCCTTTCTGACCCACTGTACACTCCAGTATGGCTCCAGCATGTGGGGCTGTTCTGGACAAGGCTCTGGGCTTCTCACCTGTATAACCTATATAAGAAGTGACAGGCTACAATAGGGTACAATTTATTCCTCCTAGTTTGATCTCATGCTGGTTTTACACTAGAATGACTATGCTTCCTCAGTGCTACTCCTCATGTGAGTTCAGTCAGTGTATATAAAGCAAGCATGGTGATCTTTCATTTAAAAGCACATTTGGGAACTTGCTAGTCTCCCTGGAGGTTTGGCCAGGTTTCATGTGTGTGCTCCTGGTTTGTGTCTGATTTTTATTTCAGACACATGCCACAGAACCCTCTGGATGCTGCTTAGAAAGGTGGCTTTAATAAAACCATCCATCTAATATACACCTCATTCTGGAGAGATTGGATTGAAAATGTTTCTTCTCTTTCCATGATCTTTTTTTTTTTGTTTATCTTTAAAAATACCCTTTTGAATCCTATATTTCTACTTTCTAATTATCACGTGAACAGGATCTGTCGAAACTTTTTCCTTTTCCCTCTTCCTTTTCTACTCCCATTTTACGTGGGTGGTGCTAGTGCTGCGTGGTGCTGCTGATAGCTCTGCCAGCATGTCCCACCATCTGAGGGTGCCCTGGTCACGCACTGCTTCCCATGGCTCTACTGAGGTCGGTGATGGGCTTTCCCTGGAGCAGCTCTTTAGCAGAAGGGATAAATTGGCAGGTAGGGCAGGACCTCCTTGGTGATAGTCTCAAAACTGCTTTTGTGATCTGCCTCTGACAGACTTATGAAGGTAAGCCCTCACCTGTGGTTGCACCAGGACTTATTCAAGTCACCACATAATAAAACTACTACTAAAAATCCCACTCTTGTTGATGGGCTTGGATCACGCTTTCATTTGTAGATCTGGGCCCAGAGATACAATATGTCTGTACCCTGCCACTGGCCCTGAGGTGGGGCTGGAGGGCCTCGGTCTCCCCTTTGAGCTATGCTGTCCTAGTCCAGTCTGGTGCAGACAATGTGGAGAGCAAGGCCAAGGCTCACTCATGCCTTTTTGGTGACCACGCAGTCTGCTGCCCTCAACAGATGCCTCAGCCACCGTTGCCTGCAGCTGGCTCCCTGGAGGCTTGCTCCTCAGCAGGGACTTTCTCTACAGGACAGGAGATGGTACCTCCTGTTGTCCATGGACTCAGTTAGCACTGAACTTCCAACCTGCATTTCAAAAATATACTTGGATGTACTTAGCTCATTTTTATTCTTCCTCTGATCTTCTAAAAATACTCATTCTTTAGCTATAGATAGCAAAGGATAGTTTTCATAGTCAGATCAGCCACACTTTACTGAGAAGGCTTGCTCTTGGTTATTTATAGAATTAGAGTTCTTAGCATTGCTGTCCCTTGCTCTCTTTGTACAAAGCTAGGGCACACTGGGATGAAAACATGAGTTTATCCTTTGAGTATGAAGGCTGGTCATTCAGAAGTCCTTGTTTTAACAGAACATGTGTTCCAAAAGGACAAATTGTAATTTGCAGCTTCAAATTTCACAATTCCTTGTGCCTTGTTGGGTCGGTGTGATAAATGCAGGCAGAGTTCAGGGGGCTTTTGTTAAATCCTGTAGTATTTGCACATATCCCCCATCAATATCATTATACTAATGCCTCATGATCTCCTCAGAGTTGTTAGGATTTTCAAACAATCTGACTTTGTAGCCTTTAGGGTTGTGAAGGCAACGTGACCTATTAATATGCAATACAGTTATAAAACCATGGCTACAGGTTTGATCATGCATCTAAACAATGTATTTTCATTAAAATTTAATACTAACATAGATGTCATGTAGTTGATTAAAACTAACAGTTATTTTCATTAAAATATCCACCTACTATAAATAGGCTGTAATCCCGCCATGGCTCTTGTGAGATGGCAGAAACTTGAAATATCTCCTATCTATCTGCTAGCCTTTCCCTCCTCCCAAGTCTTCCTTCCTGATTTCTACAGCACCAGTCTTCAGGACTTACCACTAAAAATCTCCCAGCCTGTTAAAATAGCAAAGACCAATGGGCATAGCACAAAATTAATTTTTGTATCAAATGAAAAGACCTTAGGAACACTGAACTTCAGTCTGTCATTCACATTATATTTTATTTAAAGAGAAGTGTCCAAATTTTCACTTACATGAGAAGACTACCAACCATCTGCAAGAAAAAATGTTGCATGGAAATCTGGTTGCTCCAGGCTTTAGGTCAGTCTTCATGCATTGTACACAAGCCTTTATTAAAAAGGGTTTAATCATCTATTGTGAAAGGGAGCTTAGGTTCATTACATACACAAGCTTCATGCATCCTTTTCCCAAACATTGGGCCAACAGTGATAGCACATATCATTAGAAGTATTGTGCACCAGGTACTGACATACTTTTCTACAAAAATTTAAAATGAATGTTAAATACAGCAGGTAAAGCAAATAAGCCCACTGGACAAAAAATAGCTTCCAAAAGCTTTAAAATAGAGGGAATTAAATCTTCTTATGACAGGACACTGCAGAGCTCCCCACAAAAACTGGTATCTGCTCTAGGAACTGGAGGAGACATCAACACTCTTGGCAATAGCACGACACACCTACTTGCATATGAAAACCTTTCTGCAAAATTAATAGCCCACATTAATTCCCGGTGTAACTCCAGCTGAAATCAATGTTGTTACACCTGATGAATATGGACAAATTGTTTTAACAATTACCTACTAAGTAGCAGATTAGTGAAAATCACTTTGCTCAGCAGGCAAATCCAGTCAGTGGAATGTGGCTAGAAATTGTTGCTGAAGGAGAGGGGATTTGGTGGAAAGGTGGAAAGAATGGAGACAAGAGAAAGAGCAAAAAAGTTTCTTGTTTTACTTTGGCAGAGTGAGGCTTTCCACTTTTTTTTTGTCTGACCAAAGCAACAGATGCAAAGCTGTAGAAATTAAGAACTTATGCAAAGATGTAGAAATGGGAAAACTTTATTGTTCCAAAGCGGCTGGAGAAAAGCAAATAAGCCCTATAGGTCCTAAATCAACAATGGGCAAATTTTGCTTACCTACACTTGGGGTTAGTGATACCACTCTTCAGGAAGATTGAGAGGGGGAAAGTGGAGAATGTGTGAAGAGGAAAGAAAGTGCACAGCAATTTAATCACCATTTTTGAAACTGAATTAATAAGATAACTATGGGTCTTAAGTTCTCAAATACACTTTATTCTTAGTAGAGTTGTAGCAGAGTGGAGAAGTTTTACTTCACTGAACACACCAATGTCCCATGAAGCCCTGAAGCTATAAGTTGGAAGCAGCCATCAAATACAATACAGTGCAGTTAAAAAAGAGGAAAAACCAACCCCACCCAAAGTTCTTTATTACAAGTCCATTGTATGGAACAATGAAACCTGAGATCATCACTTATCACCCTTCCTATCCATGGAAGTTGATTTTCTGTTTCTTTACTGGTGCATGTACATGTGTGTGATTTTAAGCTTACCCACAGTTGGGAGTGCAGATGTCTGTCTGATGGACTTGAAAATTAAAGAACCCACAAATAAGAAAGGAAAGATACAGAACGTACTGGGATGAACAACATTACACAGTATCATAGAGGAGGTAAATCTAAAGTTCTTAGAAAGTGGAGCATAACTGACAATAATGCCTCATTATGCTTATTGTAAAGACCTTAAAGGCTAGACAAAATGAAGAACGGCGAAAAGTAGTCTAAATACCAGTGGAGTGAAGCAAATGATGGTTGAATGATTTGCTCTAAGGATATTGATGATTTTATTACTTTAGTGGAAACTGTGGTTATGTTCAGAATTACAGAATCAGATCATAGTCATGCAGGTCAGAAGGGACCTCTGGGGCTTCCTAATCTAAAATCCTGCTCAAAGCAGGTCCAGTTGAAGCAGATTGTTCATGGTAGGTCTGGTTGGGTTTTGAATATCTCCACAGATGGAGATTTACAGTATCTGTTTCAGCATTTGACCATCCTCAGAGTGCAATTTTTTTCCTTTATACCAAGTTGGAGTTTCCCATGTTCCAGCTTGTGTCTGTTGTCTCTTGTCCTTCCACTGAGCACATATGAGAAGAATCTGATTCCAACATCTCTAAACACTCCATTAAGTGGCTGGTAGCAGCAAGAAGGTCCCTCTGAAGCCTTGCCTTCTAGAGGCTGGACAACCTCTTCTTGCAGGGCATGTGTCCTGAGCATCCTGGTGGCTCCCCGTTAGGCTTGCTCCTGATTGGCAGTGTGTCCCTGTGCTGAATGCTATGAACAAGCTGACTGATGGCTGCACTGTGACACATGTGCTGACATGTGCCTTTGGGGCAAGTGATGAGGCAATACCCGAGATACCGTTATGTGGACATTAGGAGAAATACCATTTCTGGATTCATATTCCCTACTTTGACCAAAACATGGAATTACACATCTATTGGCTTATTTTTACTAGGTTACAGTGATTAATGTAACCATTTCCATGTAGTCAAGAGAAAACTTGAGTGCTTCCTTCTTGAGCTGGGGGATCTCCTGGTCCATCTCCTCCCAAAGTCAGTGGCCTGCTCAGATCTGCTTGTAGAGTTATGGTACCTCTCCAAACTCCAGCACACGTCAGATGCTCCAGGCTCCTGGAAGGTGAAGGCCAATTGAATTCTGTGTCTCTGCGAGCCACTCTAGCAGATAGAACAGGACTATCAATCAGCTTCGCATCCTGCTGCTACAGATTCAGCTTAAATTTCTGGTGCTAAATCACGTAAGGTATCAGTGAGCATCTACAGGTCTGAATTTTTTATGACTGCTTCTTGGAAAAAAACTTGTGCTGTATATTTGATCTTATCATAAAAGAAAGCCTGTTTCAATTGAACTATCAGTATTTTTTGTGATCTTAGCGTGGAAGTACTGATCTGACCTTGTTCAAACCTCAAATTTAGAGAAAGATAGATTTTCTGTAAAACAGAACCCCAACAGACTTTACAGGCTTTGTTTTGCCTTTTTTTTTTTTTTTTTGCCCCCTTGTCACACAGCACTGGGAAAGGTTTAGGACTTATACCCCAGGGAAACAGACATGTAATAGCAATAATTCTTTTAGCTTTAGGCTGGAGCCCCCTGCAAGTGGTGGTATATCTACATGGAGTAAGCAGATGATCGTGTGGACTTCAGAAAGGGCTCATGGTGCAGAGGGTTACCTCTGGTGTTCAAGAATGCTCCACTTCTTTTAGGATATTTTGTAGGTTTAGTGAAAAGGAAAGCTACCCTGAGTCCCTTTTAATCCAGGTTTCCCTTCCTGACTGCCAGGTATAAGCTTTCCCCTCTTCAAAACCTGGTACTGTAGACAGTGTGTCTGGGGAAGCATGCGTGTGGGAGAAATGCATAGGCTCAGTTTTCTTAATACACGTTCAGAGCTAAATCCACTGGGCTTATGCTTCTCTTTGATGAGAGGAGATGTGGGCGGCTGTGGTGCTGGGGCTCTCTGAGGGCCCCAGGATCTCTCTCGGTCAACTACTCCTTGCAGGGAGTAGTAATTCAACCTCTTGTGGTTACATGGACTGCAGCACCATGGTCCATGGCAGGCTGGCAGGTCACCTTCCCCTGGCCCTAAAACTCCCACAACATATCTGCTGCCTGCAGCTCCCTCCGAGTGGTCTGTGTTTCCCCTTGCTGTGTCCTACATCTGTTCCCTATGGAGACAGCTCACTGTTGAGTTTATCCTGACTTCCCTGCAGCACCAAGAGAGTGCTTGAGAGTAGAAGAAAGCAAAAATTGTTTTTCAGTGTGATCTGAAGTCAGGCTTTTTTTATATGACTGAAACCAGCTAAAATAAAATGTAAACTGCAATTTTTGCCTAAGCCTAGGTGTTAAATATCTTCCCACTTCCTCAGCCTCTCCTCAGAGACACCTTAGAGGTGTCCCAGCTGCTGCAGTCAGAGTCCAGACTTGACCACCATGGCTCTCCTTTTCCGCCTTCAGGGCAGACTTGGAAAGCAGTGACCAGGGCTGGAGGAGGAGAGCCTACTCCAGCTCCTCCTTTCCTCCCCTTGACCTCCACCCGCTGCTGAAGCGCACCCAAGGAGCGGGTGGCCCATCCGTGCGGCCGTCATGGCTGCGATTGTCGTTCAAAGGGCTTCCTGGTTTCTGCTGCACTGCTCGTCTGGTCCCCGTTTCCTCCCAGGAGGTCTCCACGTGCAGCCCCGGCTTCTCCGCCCTGCCCAGATCAGGCATCTGGTGAGGCTCCTTGGTGCTGGGGTGGCGTGTCCCTGGGAAGCCCACATGTGTCCCCTCAATGGCACAGGCGATGGGCTGCATGCTAGGGTGCCTAATCTGTCTGCATCTCTACCCCACCTACGCGCTTTCAGGGATTTTTCTGCCACAGAAACTTGCAGGCTTTAAAACTGAGTAAATGTGATCTTTTGGAAAGATTTTCAGTTATTACATTTTGGGCTCTTAGACATGGTCGCATTATGTTTGAATCATGCTGGTAACTACAGATGAGGGAACTAAACAATTGTTCATCTGCCGGCAGTGGCTTTTCTTACAACACACCAACTGCTTCTGACTTTATAGAAGATTAAAGTAACTACTTGTACATTCTTTGTGGTTAGGAAACCCCTTCCTATTCACTTAAAGTCACTGCCAAATCTTGAAATAGTTGTATTTCTGGAGACTTGAAATGTCTAATTTCAGTCTAATAAGCAGATCCAGACTTTTCACCAATGTGCCTTAAAACAACATGCTTCACTTTAGGGAGTGTAACAAAAGCAAACAGCTTTAGAAAATTAAATTGCTCCTTTGCTGAAAGCTTTCTGTTAAAGGGGACATGGCAGGAGGTCACAGGGTAGATAATGAATAACATATTGCTCTTTGATAGTGCCTTTAGCAAATTTTATAGGAAAGGATCAGATTTGCAGTGGGTCAGAGCAGAACTGTGACCAGAAACCTTACTTTCTTCTCTCCCTGTGACAGCCTCCCTTGCTTCCTTCACCTAACGTTTGTATTGTATCTGTAAATATAAAAGTTTCACTGTAAAAGTTTTTGTAAGCATAAGTATCTAACTTTCATATTGTATTTGGACCTTCAAGGTTAAACATGGCACAGAGACATTAAGCAGTATGAACATATCCCAGTGCACCTGGCTTCTCATTCTCTTTCAGCAGCTGTCTTGCTTTAAGACCCATTTGAAACCAGTAGAAAAACCAGTCATTCTCATTCAGTTTTGGTCCACTTTGTACTTGTATTGACCAGATAAATGTGGCATGCAGCAAAAGGGAGTTGTGCTCCATGTTAATATTAAGAGAAGAGAATGAACAAAAATATCCCTAACTGATTCACATAACTTGGGCCCCCCAAATTGGACTAGAGCTCTTAAAAAGGCAAGCATTTTCCAAAATGTAAATACATTTTTGTTTTAGCAATGCTTGAAATGTTGTGAGAGTAATTTTTCTCATGGCATTTTGGCCTTTCTACTTCTAGCAGCAACGAAAACAGGAGTGCAAAGACAAGAAAACTGATTGCTTAAATGAATTCAGCAGCACGGGGAAAATATACTGCTCTAGAGCTTTTCTGCAGAAGAAGAAAGAAGCAGAGCAGGTAAATGATGATTAGAGAGGAAAAGATCTTTGTAGGAGAATGCCCTGTCTTGCAGACCAGCTGCAGCCTTCTCACTGCCCCACCTCACAGGCAGTGAACTCCAGCCTCCTGGGGACTGTCATGTCTGAGGGCACGGGAAGTGCTGCTCTGCACTCAAAATGAATTATCTTATCCTGCATGAAAGTAATACAGAAGAGCTTGCAAATACCACTGTATTGCTTGGCGAAGAGGAAAAGATCAGGCATGCTGGATGCTCTGGGCAGCCAGAGCCCCCTGCTCTGGATGGAATGCACTGACAAATGGCAGAGGCTACAGCATCCTCAATTTAACTCTTTCTTCCACATGCTTGGGAAAATAGAAGGCAACATACTGAGCAATGCCTACAATGCACACTTAAATTGTAAGAAAAAGAGACTGTTTTCAGGCTCTGTACTTGTCTAGCAGTAGCACAGTTTCATACTCACTTGTTCCTGGTGCTCCTAGGTATTGCCAAGAAATGAACAGATTTTATGTGACTAGCTGCTTGAGAGATTAGCTGTTTTACTGGGGCTATGTACAGGAGTTACTCTTTTCCAAAATGTAAATGCACACTTCAAAAGGAACACCTTTTAAAATACTTTTATAGCAATTAGGACTTAGAGATGAAGAAAACAGCGATTTCTCCTGCAAGAAGACTGATATTGATGCAAGTGAAGGCCATTAAAAAACTTCTGAGAGGGATTTAAAAATTTGTATCCAAAATTTGCCCTCCTTTTCCCTCCTGTGTTCTTCTGTCACATACTTTTTTATTTTAATTAGTATTGGATTCTGTAGAAACAACACGAAGGCTGAATTTAAAGGCAAAGAAAAGGTGACTTTTCAACACAACACATTTCTCAGAAAGAAATTAATGGCTCATGGTGTCCTTGCTAGGGTCTTTCTTCTTATCCTTCTTCTTTTTGCAAACAGGCCCCAGAATTCTTAAATGACTCTCTCTCATATGGCTTCATTATTTTGCTTTAACCTTCTCATTCTTTGTCCTGTCTGCGCATTTATTCTCCTGGCTGTGCTTCAGCCTGCATGCTTGTATAACCAAAATGGTCCCTTGCCTGTTTTGTTCTTATTTTTATTTCCGCTGCTTGTGTCTGTCAGCAGGATGTAGCGTTTTTTTCTTCTTTAACTGAAATCTTCAAGTCAAAGTCAGTTCTGAAGAGGAGACGAAAACTGCCACACATTCAATTCCTCCCCAGGACAGACTTTCTGGTGTGACCTGTTGGAAAGAGGGTAGAAGGACAGACACAAATCCTCTAGCAGTGTTACAGGTTTCTTCTTAAGTGTAACTGTGTTTTACATACGGGACATGACTAAAGAAGGAAGTGATGAAACAAAGTAGAAGGGAGAAGGGGCCTGAGGCAGCTGTTTAAATAAATTAAAATTAAATAAATACAGGGAGCAAATTATCTGCTCCAATGTCTGCTTTTCAATGATGTCCCAGTAGGAAAGGAGGCTCACATGAGTCCACCCTGGAGCCAAGGACTCTCTCAGTAAATAAGCCCTGCTGTCGCTTTACATGACTCCTTTTCCATCTAGCAGCAGAGGGTCCCCGGCGTCCCCCAGCACTGCAGTCACCCCTGGGCACGCCGGCTGCTAGAGTAGCCTCAAGCTGCCTGCCACTGTTGCAGGGACTGCGCTGCTTCAGATTCGGGCTTGTAACCTCACTAAGCCCCTTTTTATTCTCTCTTGTTGGCTCCACTCTGCACATCTAGGTAATTGATTTTGGACAGCTTCCCATTCAATTTTTGGAATAAAGGTTCTTTGGAAGTATTTAAAAAATATTTTTCTTTAATTACTCCCACACTTGTTTCTCTTGAAACCCTTCAGCCATGATGTCCAAGTTCCCAGGGAATGCAATGAACCAGCAGTCCTATATAGAAGTATTTTTTAATGTGTTGCAAAAAATATGTGTTTTTTTACCCCTGCAAATCTAGCTAAAACACGTTGTTTCAGTGAATTCTTATTAGTTTGCACTTCAGAAAGACCCCAATACTTAAACAGCTGTGTGCACCAGCAGTTTTACATTGTAGACTCGTGGGGTATATCTTCCTATTACGTGTATGAACAAGAGCTAGTCCTGACACTTGATTAATAGTCCAATATTGCCACCATCACACCAGTTAAAAATAGTTCCATCAGCAGCAAATTATCCTCAGGTTGCATATATTTAAAGTAATTAAAGAATTTAAAGGAAAGTAACACTTTTTCTGCCAGTGTTTTCCATAGTCCTACAGGGTCATGCATTATGTGAAGGACGGGAGGGGTCTTCTTTTTCTTCTTGCTTACACTGACTTTATCTAAGCTCCCCAGTAGCCTCCACTATGGTGGTATTTGAGTGCTCAGCTGCCTGTGCATGTGTGCTCAGGGAAGGGTGGAGAGTAAGTAGCTGTCAGTATATGAAGGTAAATGGCAGCATCCAGGTTTATAAAAAAGTGGTTGTAGGAGAGGAAGATTTAAGCAAGTCACTTGGGATCACATCAAAAGTCACTAGCAAAAGGTGGTGAATTAAACCACTGCCTCATGGATCCTAAATTATCGCGTGAACCAGCAGCGTGGAGTCTTCTTCTTGGTCAGAATTTTGCTGTCATTCAATTGCAGGTAACATAGTGGGAGTAAGAAAAGCAAACCATACTGTATTAGATGTTTCTTAAGTAGTTATTAAAGAAATGCAACCTTCCCTTTGTAAAAGAAGGGTGGTTCTTCAGGACAGTGTTGCCATGACTTAGCAGGGCCAGTGCAGGAGCTGAAACAGGATGTCCTGTTGCAAGACAACTGTGCTAGTTTTTAGTGAGAATTTCTTAACCCTGTTTCAATAGATACGTAGTGCCCCTAGTCAGCATCTGTACTCTGTGCACCCTCTTTTGTGTCCAAGTCAGGGGATTTGGGAGCTGAATGTAGAAGTCTAATATTTAGTCAACAGTTACTTTCTTAGAAACAACATTATTAGCTTCTCCTTAATTTTATAGGTGTTGAATTTTCTGCCAGTGGGCTGACTTAGAAAGACATGACCCCCCTTGGAGTACCTGCTCACAATGCCAGAAGAAGATGAAGGCTCTGGTGCAGGATTCCCAAACTCAGTCTTCCCATGCCTGTGGCATCTGAGACCCTGAGATCCCAGGCAGCATCTGTGAATCTGAGATTGGTGCAGCCAAGAACACAGGTGAAGATGTGTCGGTCTTTTGATAGGTGACGCACTCATACTGGATACACTCAGACCTGTTCCACTTGATTTGAAATAGGAACTTGAACCAAGTGTTTTATTCACTAGGGTTCATCACCTAGTAGATTATCATCTTGGGTAGGAAACTGGGGTGAACTGAGTTAGGTGTCCAACTCCAGGTTTATGGTTGAAAGTCCGAAGCAGAGATGAAAGAGTTTAGAACCCAAATTGGCACTTTGGTGCTTGCTGGTATATACGAATCTCACTCTTTTGCATATCTATTCTTGAGTCCCACTTTAATTGAGGTTGTAGCTGCCTGGGCTCTTGGTTGTGAATGTCAGGAGTTTAATCCTAGGGAATGACTAAAGTACTATGTATTATGAAGACAGGAAAGATCAGACCCCAACTTGTGATCATCTGCATGCAATTATGAACCTACAGAATGACTTCTCAGATGTGGATTTCTTCTGCACAATGAGGAAAGATACAAAGCAGCCACATCCTCCGGAATACAAAGACAACATTGCTTGTCATTCCATATTCAGCTGTGCTTCATTTAGAAGAGCAGAGGAAATAGACCATTATAATACCACCTACTATCAGTTTTCTGAGTAAAGGCTATCCAGCTAGCAACGGGGTTAACATAGAGACTTTGCAGTGCAAGAATCAGTCTTCAAATCATGTATGCATTTTCAGTATTTGGGGTGCTTTGTACTTTATTTCTCCACTTTCATTCTACATCTCAAAATACACAATTTTTGAGCTGCATCTTATCTCAGTAGACACAGGTACCAATCCTGCCTTGAAAACCTTGGGAAATATGGTTGTCTCCACTCTCTTTCTCCTACCCCAGTCATTTTGTAAGACATCCTGGCTAAATGCTTTGCTGAGAGCACAAAGCCAGGCTAGTTACATGCAGTTAGTAGCATACAGCAGGGACTAAAAAGGTTGAGGGCAAATTTCATACAGGCCTGCCAAACTTTGTAACTACCACATGTTTTTATGATGTTGCCATTCAGTTATGAGCAACGTGTGTTCCACATCTAGAAGTAAACAGAATAATTCTTGGTGTCTTCCTGTTCACTGTAGGTTGTGAAATGTCAGCATGCCAGAAACAAGCAAATCTTGAGATGACATAGTATGGAGTATTTGAAGTAACAAAGCCACAAGAAACACACATTTCTGTCTCCTTCCTCTTTAATATTGCAGATACAGAAATAAAAATAACACCTCATGGCAGATTGTATTGAATCAGAACAGAACTGTCTGACTTTTCATTGCCTCTGCTGAGCAGGACTGCTCCTTGGGTTTTGTGTACAGCAGAGATGGATACCCTCCTAGATGCAACAAAACAAAAAGTAACTGAGTTTTGGACGTTCTTGCCATAAACATGTGCATCTTTGGGGTCCTTAAACAACACCTTGAGCCAAAATTAAATTCTGTGTACATGTATCGCCAAGCATCTAACCAAGGTATGTCAGTTTTTGAACAAAGTAGGGGAAAAACTAAACAGTTAAAAAGAGGCGAGGGTAGCATCCTCACCAGAAGGAAAGAATAGGACATGTATGATGAATTGTTCCTCCTAAGGCCATCAACAAGATGTGTGTATTTTCTTTAGAGGTTTCACTATCGTTCCTGCATTCATGCAGTTAGCTTTGGCACAGCTGAGTGTACAAGGTCGTAAGTGTACAAAGCCTCTCAGACGGCCTCAAAGCAGTCTTCAAAGGAATGTTGGTGTTAATTTTCAGTGACACATCTAGGTATTATTGTGCAGCTGTAAAAATCACTTTCTCTTTGCAACTTGCTAATCCCAGCAAGTAAAGTCTTGTTCACACACAGGTTATATTTTCATAATTTTAAGAGCATGGTTAGTGTGTTGTATATAATTTCTGTCCTAATATCTTGCATGGATTCAGCTATAGTGCTGTGAAGGTACTTAGTGCTGGCAGATATGTTCCTATGGATAATGAGAGAAGTAAGTTACTGCAGTGTATGGCACAAAGCTACTTGCATCTGTATCCACATGGGGACAGTGCAGTTCTACCAGACAGACAGCCTAAGCAACTGCTTCATCCTAGAAAGGGTAGATCTTCCCTGCCTTGTCCTTCCAAGCCTCACTGTAATCTGTTCAGACCGAGCTCTTTCTGAACATCCTCTCATGCATCAATTCAACTCACAGAGCAGAATACCTTTGACTGGTTTTGGTAGATTATGTTTCTGCTAGGGTATTACATGTAGTTGGATTATTGAGAGGTGCAACAAGACCCCAGACTGGAGGAAAGTACAGCAGCTTGAGCTGTTAGTTGTGTTAGGTCAGTTCATCTCACCATATCTTGCTTTGCCCTTGAAGAAATGTACTCTTTATTCATTTGGGAGCTGTGTCCGTGCACATAGGTAAGAGCTCAGTATTTAAAATCACAAGTTAAATCAGTGCCAGCCAGAAAAGAGCTGTAGAAAAGCATGGGGACTGTGAAAAAGCAAATCCCTACAAATAGTCTGGAGGTTAAATGGGCGACATGTTGAGAATTTTGTGAGACAAATTAGGAACTTGTCTATCCCTTGCTCTCACTTGTTTAGCATTTTCTTTTGCATTGAGCATATTATCCACCCCCCAAACCTTTGTGCCCCCCAGCAGGGAGTTTTCAATCAAAGAAAAAAAATCCATGAAAAAGCTTTTTGTTAACTTTCAAGGAGCTCTGTTGTCCTGAATAGCATGTAGTGTTCTACAGGAAGGCATTCTCAATTGGACTGTAAGACTAGATCTATGTTAAATAAAGAGAAGTGTTTGCCTCTATTCAAGCAAATATAAGAGACTCTTGCTTTCCTCGATGGTTTTAGAAGATAATGTGGTGTTGTTCTCTTCTCTTGGAGCTCATAGGCTTGCTCATGAGGCAGCATTAGGGATTATAAGTGCAATAGATACTAGGGCTAAACTTCTGCAAAAAGTGGAAAAACAGCCCTGTAAAATAGTTAAGTGGTTTCTGTTTTCCAAGAATGTAAATACTGAATTGATTTACTTCTTTCCTACTGTTTGCTGTAAAAACACCAATCCAAGCAAGCCCCAGAAACTTCGCCCTCCCTCTCTTGTTTTCTTTGGTGCCTTAAGGCTTAAATGACCCATAGCATCTGAAGAGTCAGAGAGGGATACCATCGACATGAGAGCTGCAAGGAACCTTTAAGAGCACCTCTGTGCCTGGTGCACCCTGTGAACTATTGTGCATGTGCCCTATTTCAAAACAGAAGACTGTAACGGGAATAAGGTATTTCAGTCCTCAGTACACTGGAGGGTGAGCCTTATGCAGAACCAGGAGAGACTTAATATAGCACAGACACTGTGTACCTGCTCCCTCCAGGGCAAAACGTGCTGCAATACCTTAGCCACAGAGTGTTGCTGACCCTTTTTACGGTCCCTTCCAATGTGATCCAGGGGAAACTTCTCACCACAAATCTGCTGTCAATACAGCCCTCAGCAAAATTCCCCCAGCCAGTGTCTGGAGGATTTTTCACGCTGCATCCAAGCAAAGCTACAGGGCAGCTAGAAACAGACTGTCCTCTGTGCTCCTCCTGGCCAGGGAGGAAGGGAGTGGGCTCTTGTTACATATCAGAGACATCGCTTCCTTCCTCACCACCACTGACCTGAAAGGGAGCAGTAAGCGTGGAAAGATGAACATGGACCATGGGGCTTACCAAAGAGCTGTGAGATCTCAGAGAATAAGTAGGGGGGTAAGAAGTACTGTGCCACACTCCGCAGCCTGTTGTGGAGGGTGCTGGTCACTGAGTTGTGTCCTTCCACCTCACTAGGTCCCAATGGACTTTTCCTTGGCAGGTAGACACCATCCCCGGAGAGCCGAATCGCCTCCCCATTATAATCTTCAAACAAACCGCAGGAGTTGGAAGCCACCATGCTGCTAGAAAGCTATGACCTGGTTGCCATTAGTGAAACTTGGTGGGATGAATCCCATGACCGGAGTGTGGCTATTGATGGCTACAGGCTGTTCAGAAGGGATAAGTGAGGAAAGAGGGGTGGAGGGACCGCCCTCTATGTTAAGAAATGGATAGATTGTGAAGTGCTGTCTCTGAAGAATAGGCATGAGCAGGTTGAAAGCTTATGGGTAAGAATTACAGACTGAGGCAACAAAGGGAACCTTGTGGTTCGTGTCTACTACAGACCTCCCGATCAAGAGAAGCCTATTGATAAAGACTTCTTACTCCAGCCACAGGAGGCATCGCGCTCACAGGGTCTCATCCCGCTGGGGGACTTCAACCACCCTGACACCTGTAGAAAAGTAGCATGATGAGCTGTAGGCAATCCAGGAGACTCCTGGAATGAATCAAGGATAACTTCTTAAGCCAGGTAGTAGACAGCCCTACCAGAGGGGATGCAATACTGGACCTGACGGTCACCAACACAAGTGAGTTAATCAGTGACGTCAAGACTGGAGACAGCCTGGGCTGCAGTGATCATGCACTGATGGAGTTTTCAGTCCTGAGGGATAGGGGACAGGTGAAGAGTAAAGTCAGGACCCTGAATTTTAGGAAAGCAAAATTCCAGCTGTTCAAGGAGTTAGTCAATAGGACCCCCTGGGAAACTGCCCTCAGGGACAAGGGACCAGAACACAGCTGGCAGATGTCTACGGACACTTTCCATAGAGTACATGAGCTCTCGGCCCGCAGGTGTAAGAAATCAGGAAAGAAAGGCAAGAGACTGGCATGGATAAGTCAAGACTTGCCAGTCAAACTAAAGGGCAAGCAGGAAATGCAGGGACAGATATCCTGGGAAGAGTAGAGGGACACTACCAGCTTGTGTAGGGATGGGGTCAGGAAGGCCAAGGTGCAGATGGAACTGAACTTGGCAAGGGACACAAAGAATAATAAGAAGGGCTTCTATTGGCATGTCAGCCAGAAAAGGCAGGTCAAAGAAAGCATACCCCCCATGATGAATATGACTGGCAAACTGGTAACAACAGACGAGGAGAAGGCTGAGGTACTCAACAACATTTTTGCCTCAGTCTTCATTAGCAATCTCTCTTCCCACATCTCTCAGGTGGATGGACTGCAAGACAGGGACTGGGGGAGCAAAGTCCCTCCCACAGTAAGAGAAGATCAGGTTCGTAACCACCTGAGGAACCTGAACATACATAAGTCTATGGGACCTGACAAGATGCATCCCAGAGTCCCGAGGGAATTGGCTGATGTAGTTGCCCAGCCATGCTCCTGATTGATATTTGAAAAGTCATGGCAGTCAGGTGAAGCCCCCAGTGACTGGAAAAAGGTGGACATTGCACCCATTTTTTAAAAGGGCAGAAAGGACGACACTGGGAACTACCAACCTGTCAGTTTCATCTCTGTGCCTGGGAAGATCTTGGAACAGATCCTCCTAGAAGCTATGCTAAGGCACATGGAGGACAGGGAGGTGATTCGAGGCAGGCACCAAGGGCAAGTCCTTCCTGACCAACCAAGTGGCCTTCTGTGATGGAGTGACTACATCAGCGGACAAGGGAAGAGCTATGGATGTCATCTATCTGGACTTCTGTAAGGCCTTTGACACGGTCTCCAACACCTTCCTTTTCTCTAAATTGGAAAGATACTGATTTGATGGATGGACTGTTTAGTGGATGAGGAATTGGTTGGATGGTCGCATCCAGAGTGTAGTGGTCAACAGCTCAATGTCTGGATGGAGATCAGTGATGAATGGTGTCCTTCAGGGATCTGTATTGGGACCAGGACTGTTTAATATCTTCATCAATGCCACAGACAGTAGGATCGAGTGCACCGTCAGCAACTTTGCAGATGACACCAAGCTTAGTGGTGTGGTTGACATGCCTGCGGGACAGGATGCCATCCAGAGGGACCTGGACAAGCTCGAGAAGTGGGCCCATGTGAACCTCAGGAGGTTCAACAAGGCCAAGTGCAAGGTCCTGCACCTGGGTCAGGGCAACCC
>JANXJC010000078.1:63235985-63261473 GCA_027564655.1 Leptodon cayanensis | reverse complement strand
GGGCAGTGGTTTGTTTGGGATTTTTTTTCCCTTTGACATTTCTGCTTTTACCCTTGTTGAAGGAGACATTTTTCCTCTGAGTTGATTTTGGAAAGTACTGGCCTGCCCTGAAGTCCCAGTCCATTACTAAAACATGTGAATTTGGTGTTACGTGAAAAGGAAAACCATGTTGTATGACCACCTGGACTGGAGATAATATAGAGGAAATGCATTAAACCTGATACATGCATAGGGTAGACGGTAGATGTGTGGAAGGAGAAAATGTGGGGTGCAACTTTCCTGACAAGAAGTTTCCCAACTAATCTGAGAGAACGGCAAGTGTATGATCGGTCTTCTCTGTTCTCTAAGGGCCCATATGGGTATAACTTCTGTGGCTGGATATAAGCGTTTGTCTTGGTTTTAATATTGATTACCTTTACGCTAGTTAGAAACCCAATGAAGTCTGTTAGTGGCTGACACAGAACCCTCTCCTTTGTGCTCACTGGTCTGCATAAAATGGTCCCCCCCTCCCCCCCCGCCCCACTTCTAGTTTCAGTGCCATTAGTTCATCATCAGCACCATTAGGAAAAAGCAGAAAAAGCATCACCACAGCTGATGTTGACTGGCCTCAGTCTTGCCTATCTCGTGGGATGCCCGTAAGCCATGCTGCCTTCACATGAATGAAGACAGAGCAGGCAGAGTTGCACTTACCCTGCTGATAAGCAGAGAGCTTAATTTCCCAGGCACATTGTCCCTCAGCCCTAAATGCAGTTGCCCATTCCAAGTATTTGTTACAGCTTTGCTCAGAAAGAAAGCTTTTGCCAGCTTTCACCTCTGGCAAAATTATTACTTACATCAGTAAGGCAACTCAGTACAGTCTGTGCAACTAGTATTTTGTCTCAAGTTAACTTTGAATTTCCTAATCCTATTTTTGTGTTATGTATGTTTAAAGATGCAGTTTTGTTGTTTTCAGCAACAACCTAAAGATAATAGTGGAATTAAATGTCCTTAGAAGAAGAGACAACTCAGAGGGCCTTGTTTTGGCTTTTGCTGACTGTTTTGGTCATACCATGCCAGCTCTTACCAAACCCTTCTGCCACTTGGACAGAATCATTATTAGCTGTATTCCTTAGAACCCAGCATCCTAGTAAATTAACAGATTCATTATCTTGGCATAACACTTCAGACGTTATCTCACAGTAGCAGTGCATTTTTACCTGTAGCATAGGTTTGAATTTTGTTAATAAATCCCATTTGACCACCTGCTGAAGCTTTGCTACTGGTTGCAATACAAGAATCATACAATTTCCCTGTATCAGTCTTCGGATAAATAACACCACAATGCCTTAAAAGAATTTCCTGTCTTTTTTGGAAGCTAAAGCAATCAAACATAGAAGGCTCCTGACAAACTCAGAGGCAATTTGTTCTCTCATTGGAGCTCAGCTTGGTTTTTTGTCCAAACCATAGTCATGTTCTCCTCAAAATCAGGTTCCCTCATGGGGAGGTGCACCGCAGTTAATCATCTCATGTTAAGAAGCAACATGATTCAGTTGACAGCTCAGAATAACTACAAGACCATGCATAAACTGTACCACAGGTTCCCTGCAAAGCATCCTTGGCTGCCTTATGGTGATGCATATAATGGTCCACAGCTGTAGCTGTGCATCACTTCAACTCCACAGAACTCTGAATCCTTTGGGCGGACGTTAGTGTGTGCCCTAAACTTTACTCTCTCTGAATAATGAAAAGGATGTCCAAGTCAGAAATTTTCTAGGCAGACAGATAGGTTTTGCTCTGTATCAGACTTTGTAACTAGCCTGGATGACAGTCCATTCTCATTCGACTAATTTTTGTTAAATCAATGAATGAGCACTTGTAATAGCTGAGAATATGTGACAGGATTGCCTGTTTGCTTGCACTGATCGTTGCAGTTGGAATCATTCTGGATAATGTTTTTACACCAGTCATTGCTTTCTTTTAGAAAAAGTTGATATTTAATGTTCCTTATTTCCAAGTTCCATAATCCTTTTAATGACCCTTGGGGAATTACAGAAGCACATTTGTTTACGCTTTGTAGACTGGAGTTTCCATGCCCAGTGAAAATGTAGAGTGGGCTGGGAAATATTGATACAGGAAAATATCAATTTTCATAAGAAACCTGGACCACATGGAAAATGAAACCTCTTCTCTGAACAGCATCCTAAAAATTTCCTGTACATATGTGGGAAGCAGATGTCTTTTCTTTTAGATAAATGGTTAAAGAGATCATGGTTTCTGGTTTTCTTTTTTTCTTTCTTTTTTTTTTTTTTTTTTTTTTGTTGTTGTTGTTGTTGTTTTAGTTTGGTTTGTTTTTGTTTTTTTTTGGTTTGGTTTGGGTTTTTTTTTGTGTGTTTTGTTTCTTTTCTTTTTTAAAAAAAAAAAAAGTGTACCTTGCCAGCACTTTGCAATGTGCTTTGTCATTTAACAATGACCCTCCTGGGCTGTATAGTGCTGATCATTATGGCTGCGATCAGCAATGACAGTGAATGAGCAATACAGGCCATGTTGCTCTCTGTTGATCATTACTATATGTGGGTCAAAGCACTTGTTTTGTCTTTTTTTTCTTATGCTGTCTGAGTTCATTCATGCTTGATTACCCTTCTTGGTTTTGACCTATAGCCTTGAAAAAAGACAATAAAAAGAAAAAAACCTCAAGCAAATCACCAATAAAAAGCAAATAATCAATAAAGTGTAATCTTCTTTTTTAAAAAAAGAAAATCTGTGGGAAGCCAAGTGTGCCTTCATGACCTTGGGCAACTATCAGTCCATCTTGCTTGAGTGGCTGTCAGATGTATTTCTTTCACTCCAGACAGGCGTTAGACTGCAAGCTGAAATGGTTCAGAGGTGCTTTCCATCATGTGTGGACTTACTCCTCTTTTTATGAAATACTGCAGGTTCTTTGTGTTGATATACAGGGGTGAGGGGAGAGGTAGCCTCTTGCCTGCCGGGTGGGCAGAGGCTGTGGGGCTGCCTGGAGCTGCCCTCTGCACCTCCCTGAGCCCCTCTGCTCTGAATCAGTGCTGCGGGGGTGAGAGGGTGGGCATGACCCAGGGTACAGTTTTCACATAAGATTCAAATCCCTGTCTATTTGCCAGAAAAATGAAGCTTCTTGTGATAACCACATGTGAGCAGCCAGCCCTTTGCATCTTGGGGGGCTGCTGCTACAGGCACCTTGCTGCCTGAAGAACCTTGGGGGAGACATGCAGGCAGCTGATCTTGGCTCTGTGTGTGTGTGTGTGTGTGTGTGTGCACGTGTGTGAATGTGTGTGCCCCCTCCTTGGGGCCCTCACTTCCCAGCATTACTAACTGTCTGTGCTTCCTCCATCCTCTTGAGCCCCATTTGCGGGTGACCCTTCCTTCCTTTCACGGAGGTTAAAACGTCCTGGTGAGATATGGTGTTACGCAGAGAGGAGAGTCCAGTTTTAAAAGGGACAGTTAGGTGGTTGAATCCAGTTGGACATGTTAGCATGATGCTTTTGGGCTGATTTAGCCTACTTTTAATACCTGAGCTCTACCAAAGCTTGACTGGATGTTTTTGCACAGTGCTGCTTTCTGCTGCGTGGACTTACTTTGCACTGACCAGCACAAGGTCATTTTGTCGGACAGCAGCAAGGAATATTTCTCCCCCCAGGACTGTGCCTCTCTGAGGGAGATGAATATGAACTGAACTGGCCATTTGACAGCATGCTTCAGCTCTGCGTTTGATATAGGGCCATGCGGTGTGAGGGCAGTGGGTACTGCTGTCCCTGGGATGCCCTTGTGGGTACCAGCTCTGCAGGTACCACCGGTACCAGCTCTGCAGGTACCAGCTGTGCAGCATGACCCTTGGGCAAAGCAGTGCAATGCACCGTGCTGTATATAACACACTCGCGCTCAGGGAGGGGGGAGCAAGAGGTCACCTGATGGTTTTCACTGTCTTCCTCTCTGTTTGTAAGCACTCATGGCTGTCTCTACCTGCCCTGAGAAGGAAGCTGTAATCCTGCCTGCATGTCCAGGCACACCCCTCTGCTGAACTACTTTCCCCTCTCAAAAAATTATTTGTGAGCATGCAGTGTCTCTTCAGTTTTCCACAGGAGTGTTGTGGCGAGGAAGATGGTCACTGGGATAGAAGCGTGTCCCCTGTCTGCTAGCTGTAGGAATAGCGAGGGGTATGTGTGTGAATTTCAAAATATTGGAAAAAAACACCTGTGGTGCACCTAGATTTCAAAGTAAATTCTTCTCATAGTATTAGGCTGACTTAGGACTGAGCACAGCTGGAAGGGCTCACCTCCACTGCTGGCAGGTGACCTTCTGGGACTGTGAGTTTAACTGGACCAGCCTCCTGATGGAGCTGAACACTCATCTCTAGTCCTTGGTCAATGCAGCCAACAAAGGATCACGGGCTGAGGGTAGAGACACCCTCTTTGGAGACAGCACAGTCTTAGAGAGCCTTGTCCTGCCTGTAGAATAGCACTCCCGCCATTCCTTTTTAATCTCTCTTTGCTGGAGCAGTAATGAAATCTCAACTTGACTGGTGTTACACTAGGCACAAAGAGACCCGCCAGCTGCTTGGTGCTTCTTGTAGTTCTGTTTCACCATTCTTAAGGGTCCAATATTGTTCAGATGCAGCATTAGTAACTTGTACCTGTTTGCCCGTCTCCTACCCCTCTGTGACTAGAATCGAAGAGTAGAGACTGAGAGGAAAAGCCATAGACAGCCATCATCACATCGCACCGGCTTCCAGCTGAGTCATGCACTCAGGAAACAGGTCTGCTTCTGCTTGCTAGAGGGTCACTCTGAAATAAAGTAGTGTCTAGGATATTGCCTTTTCTGGTGGAGAAAGCTGATGTTTTAACCCAGCACAGTTGTTACACTGCTCAGGAAACTACTCTGTCCTCTTGCTTATGGTATTAAGTAAAAGCACACACGGGGCTGGGCTGGTGCCCCATCATTGTTGAAGGACTGGGGTTGTGCTCTGCATTGCTCAGGGCCCAGCACAGCCTGCTTTAAACAATGAGCAGCACAAATTAAGATGGGATGAGAGTGGCAATGAGCACAGAGGAGAAAACTTGCTGAAGTAAGGCTCTGCTGTCTGAACATTAGCCAATGCTGTATAGTCTGGAAAATGCTGTCTTTTCCTTGAGTATTTTTGTAAGTTGTGAGACTGAGATAGCTGCCTTACCACGTGCCTCCCTCCTGCTGCTCCAGTAAGGTAAAGCTACCTTTACTTTCAAAGATGATCAAATTGATACATATATGTGGTAAAAGCCATCTGGACATGGTCCTGGACAACAGGCTCAAGGTGTCTCTGCTTGAGCAACAGCATTGGACCAGATGACCTGCAGAGGTCCCTTCCAACCTCAACCACTCTGTGATATGTAATAGAACCGTGACAGTTTGCTCTCAGCTTGTACTTGCATTTGCAGTTTTCTGCTTCTGCTTCAGATACCAAAAGGAGATTGTCTACTCTTTCAGCTGTACAACTTAGTCTAATAAAAGATAGCACTGCTACTGCAATGTTTTACTGAGAGTCTCATTCATCTGAATTCCACTGGGGCTGAGCCTTGTTCTCTCTTCTTTTGGGTCACAGCTAAAGTAAGGCCTTCGTTTGAGTAATGTACATCCAAATGGAAAGAAATGAGTCAAGCACAACCTGCTGCAAACCACTAAACTCTATCGGTAGTTTGAAGTGACGGGGCTGCAGCCCTTTCAGTTCTTGTGCTCGGTGCTTGGTAGCAATATGTTGACAGCCTGAATAATCGCTATGAGCCTTGAATGTTTTTTAGAAAAATCCATTGCAACTGAAGTTACTTTGGTCTGATGTGTTAAACTACTTGTCGCCCTGCTATGGTTCACAGGGTGCTGGTGGATATTTCAGAGAGCTGAATAGTAAAATATAGAGTAGTTGAAACAATAGCTTTGCATGAATGTGGGGGTGTGGGTATAAATACATTTAATCACAAAGAAGGAAGAAAAAAGTGTCAGAGAAGATGGTAGTTTTTCATTCTCCACTGCGTGGCCATAGTAGGTATGTGTCACACATATTGTCTGGCGCTTGAGGAGAACAGCAAAGATGACAGTTGGTTTAGGACCTTGGCTGCAAACAGAGCCCAGGGCTCTGCTCCGACCCCTGTTCCAGCCTGTGGGCTCACAGCTGCCTGGGTCTCAGAAAACTGCAGCCAGTAGCTAAAATGTCACAGTGAGTGGGATCAACCTACAGGATGCTCTTTCCTGAGGTGACCAAGATTGCATCTGCACAGACAGTTGAGCATTACAGCAGCTCTGGTTTGGAAGCTGTCTGCCATGCTGGCATAACATTGCTGGGCTGGGGTGCATTTTGGTGGCTGGGCCTGGCTTATGTTTGCCTTTCCAGAAAACAGTACAGAGGCATTCAGATCTGTCCGCACTTGGAGTAGATGGACATGCCCTAAGGCTGTGACTGAGCAGGAGACTGCCTTTTCCCTTTAAGCCTTACTGTGTCAGATTAAAAAAAGTTGCTTTCTCACATAGAGCTTTGCTTCATTCTTCTTTTAGCTTAAGATAAAATCTGGTTTTGGAGTAGACTAGCTGAGAGTCTCTCCAGCTGTAGAGCCAGTTCCTCTGTTTGATGCCCTCTTCATGTCCTGTGGAAGTCTGTAAATGAAATTACAGTATACTGAACACTACACTAACACAAGGCTTCTGAAGTAAGTAAAGCTGGAGTAATACTAACCTCTGTCCAAATGGTACATGGGTTGTGAGGCAGCTCTTATAAAAGCCATGTTTCTGGTTTTGGTTTTAGTGAATCCACAGAGCTCTTTTTAATTGCTGTTCCATAAACTTTCTCCTTCCCCAGGGTCTCAGTAGCGCAGCTCCAGGAGGGCTGACTGGGCATGATCTGCCATGTAGGCTGCCTGCAACAGTGGGAGCTGCTAAATAACCTACATAAGGCTTTTGACCAATTGCTTATGTTAAAGTTCAGGAATCTATTAAAATAAGGGGCAATGGCTTTAAAGTTGTGGGTGATGTGGTGTGTGACCTGGCTGTGGTGTTGGGAATCATATGCTGGATGGATCCTCTGCTGTGGATAAAGACTGGAGGCCAATGATTAGTGCAAGTGCTCCGTGTCCTTAGGGAAAACCTTCCCAGGCAGCTTCTGAAATGTCTGCTCCAATATCTAGCTGCTAAATGGGATCCTTGAGCCTGGCTGCCCTGTGTGCATATCCAAACACAAACCAATGTTTCCTCTCTGTTTCTTTTCTCCGTGTCTTCGAGCTTAGCAAACTCCAAGGCTGCAGTTTACAACTTGTGACACTTCCTTTGCCGCTGAAATACAGCTGCCTCTGACAAGTTCATTTCATATGCAAAACTGAAGTGTGGAGGTGGAGTGCTGCTTTGTTTCAATTTCATACTTGTAAACTTCTGTTGTATTCACAGATGTGTGCCAGGGGTACCCAGAACTCTGAATGGTGACCAGCTCAGGGAGATTTTTAGTATGGAAACCTCACGAGCGAATATATTTAGAGTGGCAATGAAGGATAAATTTAAACTGAGATTACAGGGGAAAAGTCCGACAGGAAAGCCAAGGTGGGAATACTTAGGGGCAATTTTGCTGGGATAGGATTACCTCCACTTTTGCAGATAGGACAGTTGAAGGGCTGCGAGAAGTCAGTTCTTCAGTTTCACACTCTTATTTTAAAATCTCCAGCTCTTGTGGTTTCTTTTCCTCTCTTCAGTGTATTACTGGAGGGACCAGTTTTGCCTACTCAGTTCATGTGCCTATAAAGGATGTTTATTTTGACTGCTCTTTACCCAGTCAGAGAAAACTACACATCCCTTTAAGTCACAGCACATTTTTCCTCTCAGCAAATTGACATTGTGGCAGGATCTTTTGTGAAGTGGCATGTATGGAAGGATGGTTCAGGTCCTGGAAGAGACTCTGCAGGGTCTAAATACAAAGTCATAGCAAAGCCGTTTGTTGTGACACGTGTGTCACAGAAAGGCTTTGTGTACATAACAGTGATCCTCCCTCCACAACAAAGTTTTCTTCCCTGAGAAGATATTTCCTGTAGTTTTGTATTCTACAACATTAAAAAACAATTAGTTCAGCACTCTCTGGGAAGGCAGAATAACATTTTAGTTTCAGACTTAAAGCCTACCAGCATTACGATCATCTTCTCTGACTGCTGTAAAGGAGGGGCTGTGTTTATCCAGTGTTTCCTGATATGGGCCCATAGCTTCTGGCTGGACTGAGCAGTGTCACCAAGTGTCAGTGCAGCACTGTGAGAAGTCTCAAAATGTCAGCAGAAACGCCGGTTTGCTGTGGTGTTGCTTTCTGCTTGTTACTCTCATTTCAGTGCTAAAGCTGCCCAATGCTTTGGCATGACCATTGCTGAGATGTACTTGGCATTTGTCCTTCCAGCTTTGCCCAGAAGCCAAGCTGGTGGAGAGGCAGAGAAGTGAAGCCGTGGTGCGCCGTTAGCCTTGAGTTTGAAAGGCAAGGTGTGCATGCCTCTTCTGCTCCATGGTCAGCCCGTGGGGTGAAGTCAGCTCCTTAGAGGAGAGTGCCTGCTGGGCGTGCAGACAACTTCACTTCAGAAGTGATGAAGGAGTAGCTGAGCAACCTGCTCCCTCCCTGCTAGCAGGGTCATACCTAGAGGAAAATGTCTTGCTCCAAAGCACATCAAATGCAGGGCAGGTCTTTAGCAGGATTTACTCTAACAGCTCATTTCACTTTGGTGTTGTTTTCTTCACCAAAGTATTGTCTGTCATTTTTTTCTCTGTCAAGACACAGAAAGGCTGAGTTTCGGCACCTCCTCTGCTGGGACCTATGGGCCATCAGCAAGGCTGTCCAGTTGCTGCTGCCCTGCTGCTGTCCAGTTAAGCGCTCCTCTCCATTGAGGTGGGAAGTCACCAGCTAGTTGCCAAGCCTTTTTGGAAGGCAATCTCCTTCTGTGTTGATATTGCCTCTCTTTCCCATTCCTGCTTATGCTGATCTTGCAGCTGACTGGTTTCTGTATGGAGAGGATGTGGTTTGATGACTTTGCTTCTGATTGATACAGTGCTGTGATAGTCCTGGTGGGTCCCACTGCTGGTCATGGCTGCTGCAGCTTAAGGCTTTGCATGGTCATGGGTCAAATTTTGTTCCCCATTCTCACCTGCTTACGTTTGAAGAGTGTAGGAGGCTCCAGCCTACAAACATCAGTGGTGTGCACCAACAGCCATCTTGACAATAGCAATGAAATGCTGAATAATATCTGTGTGCCCTTCTGTAGGACTATCTGTTAAAGTGTCTTGCTGAACTTAGGCAGCAAAACCACTATTGTATAAGCAGATACTGAGTAGCACACATTCAATAGTTTGGTGCAAAACATGCTTTTTCTTAAATTCCTTAACACACTACCACTTTTGAATTGTTGCGACCACATACATTTTTAAGACAAACAAGACGAGTTCTACACAGAAGGGTGTGCTAGTCCATTGGCTGCATTTGCCCAGGGCTGCTGCTCTTCAGGCCTTTGCAATGTAAAGTGGAAGCTGCAGGCACAACCCCTTTGGAAGCAAGTCTGTTCTAGCTCCTCCTTCTGCTATTGATTTTAAAGCTTTACCATTAATTGCTCCTATCAGAGTCTGTATCCTTTTGTGGTTATAGTAGGACCCTTCAATTGCTTAAAGGGAGCAGACTGATATCGAGGGAGCAGATTTGCTAAATGATAAAATAATGGCAGATTTCAGAGCAGATCAAACAAGAAGACACTTCCTATTACCAACATTGGAGCATTTTTCCAGGCAAAGCACATGAGATAGTGGCCCTGCAGTAGAGATGTACGTCACTGTAACTTGACCTTGGGTGCTGGGGGTCCTGGAAGTTGGGAGTCTGCTATGTCTCTGAACATAAGCAAAACAGTGATGAATTAAACGGGGGAATAATATATCTCTTTCATAGCAAGGGCCCTTGCAGACCATTGCTGTTACTTGATGAATTTAAGAAATGCATGGACACCTTTTAAGCATAGTCTAGAGTGAAATAATAATAATAATAATAAAAAGATGAAGAATTGGAGGATTGATATAGAAGTGACAGGCTGGTGCAATAAAGTTTTGTGGCTGGGTGGTCTCCAGCTTGCAGACAGAAATGCTGCATGTGCTGATCTTGTCCTGTCTTTACATTTTCCATTATTTCTGTCTTCCCTCTCCTTTTGTTCTGTGTGTGTTTCCTGGGAGGGAAATCAAACGGATTGTATTACACTCTGCCTCTAGCTAACTCTTAACTGCCCTAATTGCTACTGGAGGGCCAGGCATGGAAAGTTTGAAAACAATGGCAAAGAAAAGAGTAGAAAGGAAAAACACTCTTCTGAGGCTGAGGTGTCTTGTGGGGAGAACTTGCTGGATAAAACAAATGAGATAGCAATGCGGCTTGTGCATTTTACTTATGGTAGTGTTGCAGTTTTCTTTTGACTGCTTATAAGACATACTTATCTGGGGACTTCTACCCTTAGATTGCAGACATAAAAGCAGTCATTACACCTAGAGAAAAGAAACCCTGATCCTGAGAAAGGCAGACTCACCCCTGCACTAGAAGAGAGGTCTGGACACATCCTTGGAGTAGCTTTTCCTGGGTCTGACAACAAACAAAACAATTTCTTTTGCTGTAGTCTTGTCTTTCCTTGCAGGAGGTGCATTGGTGGCTTTTGTCCTGACTCAACACGCTTAATAAAACCTGCTTTTCAACATTTCTTTAGTCAATAGTGTTGTCTTGGAATATGGCAGCAGCTGGAGTCCACATCTCTAGGTCTGGGTTTATTTATACTCCTACCTGGAAAGAAGAAAGCCAGTGATAGCTTCCACAATACATATTTCATTTCACTGAGAATGAAATTTTAAAATTATCTTCCCTTTGAAACTGAAGCTAGCAGAGGTGGTGGAGCAAAGATTGTGTTGGAAGAGAGAAGGGAGAAGCGAATCAGCCAGCACTGTTAACACAACGTTTACAAGGTTAGCAGTGACCTGAAATGAAGAAAATCACCTGAGAGTTAACTAGGTTTCAGTATTAATCAGTGATGTGTCTTGCTGGTAAGGGTCAAAATTATAATAAACACTAGATTTTTCTGAATGCTTGGGACAAATGTTTTCCAGCACTTCACCTCACTCTTTCAAACATGATCATGTTAAAATCAATATAGAAGGCTTGGAGAATGCGAGAAGTGGAATAGTTTTCTTACAGTTGTATATAGATACCTATTTAGGACTTTTAAGGATTTAACAAAAAAAAAGGAATTATTAAAAAAAGGGGGGAGGAATGATTGAAAGTTGTAGGCATTTGAAGAATCCACAGTTGGTAATTTATTCCATTACACTGTTGGCAGTATATGTAAGCAAAAAGAAAAAAGCGATCTGGATGTAATGATATCTCTGCTCAGCCACTATATAAATGGAGACTACAAGTAATAGGAGCAATTTGCTACCAGACATGCAGTGAGCAAATTAAGCCTTAGCTCATCCTTATAATCTTCAGTTTGTTGACATTCTATGGCTACTGCAATTTGGGGTTACTGGTGGAATATAAAGTTGCTTCAATCTATTAATTATCTGTTTAAATAATATGGTCTTGACATACCTCTGTGGAAGCTTGTAAGTAGACTGGACAATGTTTGTGAAAAATATAAAAAATCAAGATAAAAAACTGCACTGTACTTTTTAATGTCCTGTTTGTGTGGCTGAATCCAGGCAGGCAGATGACCAGTAGGGAAAACTGTTTACTCCTACTAGAGAAAGTGAAACTACTGGGTTTTGTTTAGTACACAGAGCATTTTATGTTGAGCACCAGATGTCTGTGGTATAATCAGCTGTTTTTCCCCATGCAATACCTCCACAAGAACAAACACTCAAGCTCTAAGTTCCCTGAAAGGTGAAGTTTATATAAGTTTGTTTCATATTTGATAAGGATAAAGGTGTTTTTTTTTTTTTTTTTTTTTTTTACTCTTAAGGAAACAAAAGCTCTGTTTTTATAAGAATATGCTTTTTTAAAGCTGTCTGTTTTTTTAACCAAGATACCCTAGGTAAGACTGTAATTGTTGCAGAGGAAACACTATTGTGCTCTGGATGTTCATCTGGCTGATAGATGCGGCTAGAAATGAGACTATAGCACCCTGGGAACTGTAAGGCACAGGAGAAATCTATAATGAGGCACTTGCGCATGCTGGAGTGTCTAATTATTGTGTCTGAATGCAACTAAAGGATTTGATTAATATATAGGAGGCAGCATAGCATTGGAGTCTGCCTAATGACTATTGATCTTTAATAAGCCCAGAATAATGAATTGTCTTCAGGAAAATATAAATTTATTTCCTGTGAAGAATTAAGGGATTAAGACAGTGTGACAGCTTTCATTTTAACTTCACATTTTAACTCTCTTGAGCCAGAGTCCCTTCTGACTCTTGCTATTTACGGCTTCTCTTTCTTTTGGTTTTTTTTTGAAGTTTCTTTGCTGTCATTATCAAGGCTACTCAATATTTTCACAGACACTCCCTAATTAGCCCTTTTTAGTGTCAGCTGGGCCTGTGGAGCTTTTCTACTGTGGATGCAAAAGTGTACATGCATGTCTTGTGAGGAGTAAAGTGCTACTCTTTCTCGGGAGGTGCCTCCTCCTTTCCCAGGAAGTGAGAGTATGGTTTTGTTTTTGTATTGGTTCAGCCTCATCTGAAAGGTGTGTGGCTGCTGGAAGAGAGGAGGAGCTGGTCTGCATTGACTGTTAATGCCCACAGCAGTGGGAACTGGTAGTGCCTTGGGACTGTTGGAGTTTGGGTGTCATGGGAAACACTGGCTCCTTTGAAGGCAGTAGGAGTTTTGTCCCTGAAATCTGGTTTCTGGTGGAAATGCTGTCGTGCTCTGCCAGATGATTCTGAAATTTTTCAGGAACACAATTGCTGGCCATTTAGTTGTGAGAGCAATAGCCACAGGGGAAAATCTTTGGGAAGGTGAAATGTCTTGAGATTGTTCAGGGTTTTCTGAAGGGGTGGGGAACATAAGTCCATTCAAACACCAAGAAAAAAAGAAAGATAATCTGGTTTCCAAGTTTGCAGAGGATAGAGCAAGAAGTAGTGGAACTCCTGCAGTGGGTTGGAGATGCTGTGGGACAAAGTGCCTGGGGATGTGGTGGAGGTTTTTAGGAACTGGTCGGACAAGCACCTGTCAGAAGTGTCATCAGCGTCCTGCCCTGGGCAAGCAGAAAGACCAGATGACCTCTTGTGATCCCTTGCAACCAGAGAGATGCGATGACCTCTTCTGATCTCTCCCGGCCAAAGAAGTGAGGTGACCTCTTGCAATCCCTCCCAGCCTGTCACTGTGTCGTCCTAGAATGGGTAGATGCAGGATGGGAGGGAACACTGCAGGTTGTGGTGGTGGGAAGTGCAGGAGTGACTCAGAGGCAATTCCTTCCACTGATGGGGTTGGGTGCTCCATCACCCCATGCAGGATCTGGCAGTCTTGTTCGGCAGCTATAGATCCCCTCAGAGGCTTTGTTAAAGCCTGTGGGACCCCCTGAGCTTCCTGGTGTGGGGGAAATGCAGCATGAGGTACATCCTTCACGTTGCCGGTGAGGAACGTGGGCTTTGAGACTGTAAGGGTGGAAATCCTGCAAATACAGGATGTCCCGCAGCAGCGGGGAGAGAAAGGAGCTATAGGGGGAAGAAGCAACTTGTAGCTATTGTACCCCATTTGCTGCTGTTTCATCACTTCATTTGGACAGGGCTGGTGAAAAGGCTGTGCTGGTGAATAGGCTCTCAACAGTGATGGGGCTGGGAAGATGCATGTGCTCTCTTACTGCTCTGCAGAGACTTAGTCCAGCTCCTCCATGTCTTTGTATGGGGTTTTGTTATTGTGGTCCTTATGAAGGTACAGGAAGGAACGTTCTTTTAAAAATGGTTGTATTTTCAGGCAAGTAAACTGAAGTCATCTGTGTGCAAAAAAGACAGCTTGCCACTCCATGCACTTGTTCTAAAATTTTGCCATTTGCTATTGTCTAGCATTCATAGACTGTTATGAGAAAAAGCGATGCCTCTGAGGAAACAGCTCACAGCCACCCTGACAGTAGAAAACTGCTCCTGTGGGCTATTCAGAGGCTGATGTTTATCTAAACTTGTTGAACACAGGATCAGTTTATGAAATAATTCACTGAAATAATCCCCATGAAGGACACAGACTACCAAGTCATTTTTCATGGCTGTCTTGTTGCACCTGTTTTAGTTTGTTAACAGCCTGTTAACCTGAAAATGATTTTTTTCAGCTGATACTTATGACAAAAAGGAAGTCTATGTAGTGTTACTCTGTCCATGGCTGCTCTTTAGACCAACCCAGCGCCTACTGATGGTAACAGCAGAGTGCCTGCTGCCTATAAATGCAGAAAGTTTTAGTTCTTGTAAGCCCCATTTTTTTCCTATACTCTTTTCTTCAGGAAACAGCCACAAAACAAATCAACTGAAAACATGACATAATAATTTCTTAGGAGGCTTCCTGTCAGCTTGACCAGTCAGGTAGCTGTATGTCATCTCTGGCTTTTAACATTGCTTCTCTCTATTTACTTGCTTTCCTAGGCAGCAATTTGACATGGTGTGACCTCTTAAAAGAGTCACAGCATGTAAAAACTTATCTTATCCTTTGGGAAACAAAGTTTTACTTTCCCTCCCACTCCCAAGGGCTCCAGGTGTGTGTGTGTGTGTCAGTGTGATGTTGAATATTCACTAGTATAAATTTTGTTAAAAGATGACATTATTAACAGTTGGCTTGCTCACTTTTAATCCAAACAAGCAAAACATACGCAACAGCCACAGGAAAATTTGGTTTATTTTCTTGCAGTGGTTTTGTAAAATTGCTGGCTCTGGGTGGGCGTAGGGGATTTTTGTGATCTGTGTAAGGAAATGCATGATCGTGCTCCTCTAGACTCACTGAATTGCCATCAGGGTGTTAACAACAGCTAGTCAATGCAAAGGTCTCTTCTGACAGCAGTTCCCTGGTGCTTCTGGAGATAGGATGATTTCCTAAGGCTGAAATGCAGCATGTGAGAACAGGGATGGGTTGGGCCATCCGGGTCCTGTAGGGAAGATACTGTGTTTCCAGAGAGTGCCAGTTTAAATAGAATTTGCACAATATATGCTAGTTAACTGCCCTAGAAAGCTAAGTTCCATGACAAAGGCCCACTCACCTCTGCCAGCCTGAGCAGCGGGAGATGCCCAAATTGTTTCTCCTTGGCACTGTGCTGCTGCTGCTGCACAATCCTCACGGCCCTCAGCTCGCAGCGGGTGCACAGGGATGTTTCTCTGCATATGACTCAACTCTCTGCTTTCAGCCAGGCCTCTGCCCATCGGGAATGCCCACTCGGGCTCTCAGATTTGTTTCGTTGCTTCCAGGCTTTCTTTACTCTGTTTCTCTTGGCAGCACACAGATGCATGCAATTGTGCTTCAACCCACTCTAAAAACCTTTTATTTGCAGCTGATTCCCAGAAAAAGACCTGAAACTTTAGTTTGGTTTGATGGATTTTTTTCCTTAGGAGTCTTGCTCAAGTCTCAAGTTGTCAGTGATTTGGGCAGTAGATGCCCTTGTTTAAACTACCTGTTACACAAAGCAGCTTGTTCTCCCTAGATGTATGGAGGAAGGGTGACTAAGAGGCCTCTCAGCTCTCACAAGGTCATTTGGGTCTCATGGGTGGAAGAGGGCTTGGAGGTAGTTTCTATTACAGTGCAAGTATAATTAGATTCTCCAACTAATCTTGAATGAAATGCTAGATTAATTCTCACTGCTGTATTTTCTCTGCTGCATCAAATATTTATTTAATATTCCTTTTTAAATAAATGAAGATGTTCTATGTATAAAAGACCTGAGATTCTTTTTTCCATGAAGGAAATGTCCTGAATATGGTGATGAAACATATCTTCTCTCATAAATGTTGTGACTACTGCATATGGAGTTCAAGAACAGGGTATGTATGTTTGGTGAGTGGTGATGACTTGGTTTAGATTTGTATAAAGTTTGCTGAATATACAAATATACAAAATGGTAACCAAGCTGTATGCCAGAAGCTAATGCAGTTTTTGAATTAAGTTGTTTGATGTTGTTTGATGCTGATGACATTTATTTTTTGGCTGTGACCATAAAGGTATGGGCTTTTTCCAGTGAAGTTTCTCCTGTTCTGCTAAAACTGCATTGATTACTAGTCTCTAAGAGCTATCTCTTTTCTTGACCACTAAGTAGTAGTCATTGGCTAGTTCTATTCAATCTACAATGAGTTCTGTGTTTGTGCATGCATAATAGATATTGCCAAATCACCACTATGACAGTCAAAAATGTAAAGATTAAAATCTTTGCTTCAGTTGTTGTAAGACATTTGCCTACCTCTGGAAAACCGCCACTGGACAGGGCTGTGTGTGCCAGTGCTTTAGTGGGAACTTAAAAGCAATCACTGCATCTCACAGAACCATTGGCAAGGACACCTCACATGTAAAGTGATTGTACAATTTAATGAGGATTATCCCTGAGATTTATTGAGATTTTGCTACTCCTTTATTGATTACCACTAATTATAGTTTGCACTGCATAGTATCAGGTTTTATTTTTTAAAGACTTAAAAACTGTTTGCAAATATGTTTTACTTGTCATGCTTTTAAGAGAGATCAAACAGAAGGTAGACGTTACCTCTATTGCAGCTTTTTGAAGTTTCATAGGACAAACCTTGTTGAATAACCCATAACATAAACTTACTGTAGACTAATCGGTGTCTCTCAGCTTGTTCCTAATAGAGTCTGTCTTGACAACAACATAGCAGTTTGTCTTCGTGTTTCAAATCCTTGCTGCTCCTGCATATTTTAAATTCATATTGCATGTGAAAATTCACTGATAGGGACCGGGTAGCTTTCTTCATTGAAAGTACCTACCTGCCTCCAGTGTGGTAGATAGCATTGTAGTCGGGCTGCTGGCACCTCACTCAGGACCTGGGAGCATGTTGGGCTGCATTTGGGATCCATGGTAGTTGGCGCCAGGGCTGCAAATGTCCCATGCTCGGATTTCTCTCTGTAGCCAGAGAGCTCACTCCCAGATCTCCCTTTCCTTTTAGAGAATTCACTTTTGTTGCTAAGCTCTCAGGACCTGGTGTCATACATACTGTTGGTGACCACTTCTGTCGCCTGTCATGACAGGACAGCATTTATCCCGCAGGGAGTGTTGTTCAGTTTGGAAACAAGTGTGTGCAAATAAAGAAGTCACACTGCTGGGTTTTTTTTAATCTGAAAAGCGTGGCTGTTACGCTCTGGCACCCACCCCCAGCATTGCTGCTCAGGGGCCTCTGGAGCGCGCGGTGTTGCGGTGGGGCGAGTGATCCTCCCTGCTGCCAGCCCCTCTCTGCTCCCAGCGCCAGAGGCGGCCCATTTGGTAGCACTCCTCCTCTGCAGTCTTGGTGGATGGTCTGTGTGGTGTTGCACTGAGGCTATGGATGTCCTGAATGTTGCTCAATTTAAAGCACCTTTTTAAAGCACTAGGGTCTTTTTCCTGAGTGCGTCTCACCTTTAGGAAATGCCGCTGTGGGAGATTTCCACCCTCTGCTGTGTTATGGAGGGGTAGGGTAGCTCGGCTGTGCAGCAGGAGCAGTGCACACAGAGGCCACAGAAGAGATGCTTTTTCCTTCTATTTAAAGGCTGAAGTCTTTAATGACGTGGGGTGATATGGTTAACGTGTGGTCTAAGCTCAAATCTTCCTAAGGTGAGGATCTTCCTGCCTGCTGCATATTTGCTGCAATAAGTTTTGCCTATCCTGTCTTGCAGCTGGTGTGGCAGAATCCACAGTGCATTGAATAACATGGGTTGTGTCTCCTCACCTCTCTCCAAGTTCTGATCTGGTCTCAAGCCAGGGAAAAATTACCACTAATAGGTATGAGTTTTTCCAGAGGCAGAAAGTACATTACTTAACATTTTTGTATCATGGGGTCTACATCTTTTTGTCTGAACAATTTAAAGAACAGTAGGCTGGTTTCTGGATACTACCTTTGCAATGGTCTCTGCAGTCTGAAGGGAGGCTATCAGCCGCCACCTTCAAGCACTTCAAATACTGATTTTATCTTGCTTTTCATAGAAGATATAGATATCCAAGGCTCTGAGAAGCTTGCTTGAAAAGGAAGTTATTGGGCTGAGCTCTTGCTCAAGGACTAGCCGAAAAGAAGAGACATCATGTGTGGAGATGCTTCCTCATCCTTTTGCAGTATGTGGGAAGAGGGAAAACAAGATATGTCTGCTAAACTGGTGATACTGAATATTTCTAATGACTAGATCAGCAATATAAAATTTCTACAGTAGCAGCAGAACCTGCAACAAATTTCTGTGAATGAGGGCCCATACATTATTGCCTAGGGCTGGAACAACATTTTAGGAAAAAATATAAAAGTAATAAAACAGAAGCAATGTACATATGAAATATGAATTCCTCATGGTGCTTTTAGTAGGAACTGGGTGCAAAAGAAATAGACCAAATGGAAGTCATTGCTGTAAATTTATAAAGGAACGATGTCACTGTTCTGGTGGCTAATATCTAAAATACATTGTTCTGGATCAGTTCTATCCTCTACTTGCCAAAAGAAGGTGTATTAGAGTTTCACACTTAGTATGGTGCAGTTGTAAAAGTGATTCAGGAGTTCATCTCCAGGAGAAAAAGCAAACTGTGTGTTTTATGACAGCTTTGGTTCAAATGAATTTCTAGGCCAGGGTAAGTGCGAAGCGACATACCACGGAATATATTTTGGCAAGATACTTGTGCTTTACTAAACCAGGGTCTTTTTGCAATTGAAATAAATTGCACATATAAAACCAAACAAGCCAGTTCTGATCCAGGTACATGCTGATTGCTTTCTGTCAGGTGCTCAGTACCTTTCCCTTCATCACCTAGGAGCATCTTTTAATGCCACGCTCTAATTGGTGTCAAACCAGGATGAAATGTAGCTTGCAAGAAAGCGTATAAGCCAGGAAATAGGTTCTTCAATACCTGCACCTTTTTCCATGCTTGCTGAGCATGCAAAAAGCAAGCTTCCCTTCAAAAGTCATGCATTTCCTGTCACAGCTTATTCCTGAAAATCTTGGCCTATATATATTTATGTGTGTATATTTATATGCAGGTACGCAGACACACGCACTATATAAAAATGTATATTTATATCACATGGCATTTATTTCACAACAACTTCCAAATGGAATATTTTTCCCCCTTTTGCTAGTTTCCCTCTCCCATACCATTCCCCCATCCCTTGCTGCCTCACCACCTATCCAGACTACATCCTCTCTGGCATACACTGCCCCTTGGGATTTTCTGGACTGAATCTCAGACCTGGTTTGTAGGCTTACTTCTTACCCTTTCAAATCTTCACTGATGACTTGTGTCAGGTCTGTGACCTGTTCTTATCTCCTGAGCTACTTACTCCTTGAAGAAGGGGATTTTGTGTACTCTGCTTGAGCAACCTTGGGCTGATGGATACAGTACATTTGAACTGAGAGATTTGGGGTGTTGTGACAGTGAATGTGAATTGTGGTTGTCTTTGGGTTAAAATGATCCTAACTGGTGGATATGACTCTCTCTTTTTTAAAATTATTTTAAAATTTTTATTATTCCAGTAGTCAGGGAACCTCAGGAGCCACAGCCCTGTGTTATTAATTCATACACGGAAGCAAATGTGGAAACTTTTGCTCTCCCCTTCCTCCCTGTTGGACTCTGTTTCAGGCTTGTGGAGTGGCACCTCCGGAGTGGACTTTGGTTGCCTTTGCTCCAGAGAAAGCCTAGGCAAAAACAATTTTTTCTTGGTTTGGTTGTCAAACCCTGAGCTGACTCTGATTCACTTGACATTCCTCGCAATGCTTTGAGGACTCTTTAGACCTTCAAGCGTGTAATGCAATTGGCAAGAGCTTGGGGCCCCATCTTCTGATGTGAGGAGTACTTTCATCCCAGTCCAGCAGAGTACTTGCCCACCTAACCTATTTTAAGATTACAAATAGTTCCACTACAGTTAGTGGGACTATTTGCATGAAATAAGCTACAGGCAGGCTGCAGGCTTAAAGCCTTTGTGTGGTTTGGAGACCACTGTTTCCTGCAGCTTGATAAACATTTTAAGTTTGGATTGAGTTTAGCAGGATTTGTTTTTTTTTTTGACTGTTTTCATAATACCTCCTTGCAGCAGGAAAAGAAGTTCATCAGTTACAACCTATTAGTAGTGTAGTCAATACTTGTAGCAATATTTGCAAACTAATACTGGGCAGTTATTATTCCAGAAGATGTTTGCATACTCAATAGGTCATGAAAAGGAAAAGAACACAAAAGAAACCCTCTCTAGCTTGCCTTTTCTGTTCTTGTAGTGGTTGAGGTCCTTCTGGCTGTTAATTGTTTTTATTTTAATCCAACACACAGAGATGAATTTATGAACAAAAGCTCATCCATGCAAGCTTGAGGCACAACCATTCAGTATGGGCTCTGTCAAAGAAGCAACTGCTGTAGCACAGAGTGGCAAGGCAAACAATTACCCTTCTTTGTTTATATACCAGAAACGTTAGTTTAAACGGCTAAATGAATGATAATGGTTCTGCTTGAACACCCATACACGGGCACAAGAACTCTGAGGCAAGTCGGGGTGGAAAGGGAAAGAATTCGTTGCTTTTGAGGACAAAAGTGCTACAGTTGAGTTAAACTGTCAGCTCCAGATGTTGTGCATTTTCATTCAGGGTTTTTTGAAGAAAGGAATATGAATTGAGAGGAAAAGTGAATGTGAATAGTAATTATATATCATTAATTTTAGGGTGGTTTCCTTTTTCAGTAGGCTTTACAGGGTGTAGAAATGTGTCCTATTGCTTTTTATTTCATTTTTCTTTTTGTTTAGAGGGACTTGTGCTTTTATATCTCTGAGGCAATTCTGAAGGCTATACTCTAGTTTTGGGGCAGACTAAATATCTTAATAAAATATGTAACATTGCGTACTCAGGGGCCACCTGGAGCCAGTTGTCAAACTCTGTTTTTTAATTACAGACCATATACCATGTTCATCATGAAGATTATACTAAAGTTCTCAATTCTCCCTTCCCTTTCTGTTTAAAATATTAGAGGGCACTTGAGTGAAACACTCTTGCCCATTTTCATTCATGTTCCCATAAAATGAATAGTAATGATTTTAGTTGTAAAATAAGAGATTACAATCCATACATGATTAATTGTTATTTTGATAGTTAAGTCACCAAAATACAAAAATATAATGAAGGACTAGCGCCTTTTACAAAAGTGAAAAATGTGTGCAATATTCTTGTTTTCTAGTTGGCGTATAAGAACTAGGAGTGGATGACAGCTATTGTAGGGTAGTCAGTGGTAATACCAGTAGATGAGACCCCATTTTGTGCTCAGCTAGAGTGAAATAATTTAAAACTGTATTGCAAACCATTTTTTTTCTTGCCAGCAAAGCTGAGATTTTATGTGGAAACAGTTTGCCCTTGGAAAACTTCACTGTGACAAGAACTTTGATCCTGCTTCATGGAAAAAATAATCTCAGGAAAGCCTTATGAGTTAGGAGCGTTAATTCCTTTTTATAGGCTGAGACTACTAACTTTTATACTGAACATTTCTTCACAAAAATCATGCAGTGCTTCATTTTTCTAAGCTACCAGAGACCGTGAAAGGTCTCTGGAAAACTATGTAATGATTTAGATGAAAAGTCTTGTTTTGTCTCATCCAGCAGGAAGTATGCTTATCAATGTGGCTGTTAAACTGCGAATTTTCTACAGAGCACTGCATGTACAAGTTGGTGATCTTGATCCACAAAAGTGGGCTTTTAGACATGACTCATAAACTTGTTTGTGATTTTAATGTGCTCTTCAGTTTTGGATAAATGAGTTGTCCAATGAGTTAAAAAGGCCCCATCGTGCTTTTATATACATTCAATGTATGATTTAACCCTGTGATAGGTAGTTACGCTGTACACGGTAGACAACAGGTCAGTCCTACAGTGGCTGGTTCAGGAGTAAGTGTTATAGGATCAAATCCTAATTACAAAGATTATATTTATTAATATGAATACTTATCTTCCACTTTCAGATCTTTGGTTTTCTGGGAAAAATACCACAATGCAGTAAAAAATAATTTCCCCCAAGTGCATGTAGTGTGTTGATTAACAGGTTTAATGACTTTCAGTGTTTTTATAGCCTTCTAAAGTCTTATCTGTCTTCCTGGCTTTTGTGCTTTTTCTAGTCATTTAGAAAATCCTGAAAGGAAGAGAAAACAGGGGCTTTTGAGACACTGAAGTGAGACAGCTGATTAGTCCTAAGGAAGCATCGAAGCAGATAAGCAGACTAGGTCAGGTTTGTAGTAAGGACAAAGATAAGTCATTTAAAAGGATCATTCATTCAGGGGTACAAAGCATTTGACTGGAAGATTTATGAAACTTTTAAAAAACCATGCTCAGAAACATTTGGGTTAATAAATAACATGTCTGAAACTTGTCTGGATGTCTTCAGTTCATAGTTTGCTCTTGAAAAATGGAGAGTTCACTGAACTATGAAGTTCTGAAAAGACGCTTTTTTTATCTTCTGCCATTCCTTTCCTTTCTGCATGTAGAATTTTATTTTCTTTTTGAATAACCTAACCATTTTTTTTTCAGATTAATGAGCTGCAAAGAATGAGAGATCATAACGGTATTTTCCACAGTGTGCACATGCTTTTCAGCAGTTGATCTGTGCTTTTCCACATCAATAATATAGTGAGCTTCTGGGTTTTTTTCCTCCTCAAACCACATCTCCAGTTGTTCACCCACTGTGGTTAGGCTGCAGCCACATTTTTCAAATGTAATTGCTGATATTTTGCCTCCAATCCTTGCCTTAATGGCAGTAAGGGCAGAAAGTATCAAGCATCTTTCTCTGCAAATCTGGCTCTTCTGAGTGTATCAAGCAATAAGATGGGTGATGTCTTATGTCACTAGTCACCTTTCAAAATGCACATCAGCAGGATTTTGCTTAAGGACTTTCCTTTGAATTTAAAAAGCCAGTAGCAGGTATAATTTCACCCCATCCACTAAGGTAGATGGTCTACATAATACCAAGATTTTTGCAATTCTCTAAAAATCAAGTCTTGAATAGAAACTAGGTAACTTAATTTTTAAAAGGCATTTTAATTTGCCAAATATGATTCCTTCCCTTCTATTCCCTTCTCAGCCCCTAATAATCTAGGTAGGTGAATTTTTCTTACTACAAGCTGATCTCCTTACCCCTTATGCCCCCCACAAAAGTCCTAAAACCAGCCAGCAGATAAATGCACTAAAACCCAGAAATGACTCAACTATCTGAAATTGGAAGGAAAACATGTGTGCCACCAGTGACCTTTATCTGCTGTCTACCAAGATGTATTGTGTATTTTTTTTCCTCCCTTGATGATGAACACAATGTGAGTCATTAAATCTTCCATTGCAGACAGAACTGTGTTTTGTGCAAAGATACATGCCATGGACAAGCTTTAACATACGTGTTTTCTAAGGGAGTAATGACCTACACTGAGAACTGTGTCTTTGAAAGGACAGCACTCCCACCTCTTCATAACTCACTGCACTTCCTTCAGTGATGTTAGATCTGTCCTGTCTTTATTTGAAAAAGATAGTATCTCTGAGAAAGGTATTAGCTGTACTTAATCACCACCTGCATGTTTTTTGATGAGGTTTGCTCGGCACATAACATTAGACCAGGCAAATTGCGTTTATGTTAACTGCTGCAACATTGGCATTGAACGGGCAACACTTGCCTGATGATCTGTACATGTACACATGTGCACGTCCACATCTGAGCTGGTGACTCTGTGCTCGTTTTGTCATCAGCAGGGGAAAACAAATGCTCAAAGGGTATGGTGACTTCCTGAAGTTGATGTCTATAAAAGGGTATTTATTTTCTTTTGCTGTGAAAGTAGTCAAGCATGACTAGTGCTTTAGGTGTTTACATTACAAGAAGATGAATCTCATTCTGTATGTATTACTGCATGTAGTTATGCTGGGCATACTGGGGTGTTTCCACAGACTACAGTTCATTGAAATACTTTTGCAGTTTGGTGTCAGTGTTGCTATCACTCCACAGCGAGAAAACCTTTTCGTAGCTGAGGTTGCAGGAAAAATACAATTACATACATGATGTTCTTCCCTGTGTGAGTCAGATTGCTGAGTATTGTGTGTAGCCTGAGTGGGACCTGACTTTAGGCATAGGTGAAGCATGCAGTTACAGGCAGCAGTGCTGCCTGCATCACTGAGCCGTGGATGGGCACCCTGATTTCGGCAAGCCAGGGAGAACTGTAGGGAGGCGGGCATGGTTCTGCAGATGGGGCAATGCAGGCCCTCTGGCCCCTTCTCCCCAGGGTTTCCCCATGCCCTCCTTCCCACACCATCACTCCTGTCCCCTACCCTACTCCTGAAGCCAAGCTCTTGCCTCATCCTTGGAGTGGCAAAACTGCGTTTTGCTCACAGCGAGCACCTGAGTAAGTTCTCTGGGAGATGAAACAGCTTTTAAAGTATTTCCTTGCTGATGCTATTTCTTAATATTTTTGTTTTCCAGTATGTATGTACTAACTTGCAAAGTCTAGGATGTAGGACATTTATCTGCTAAATCTAAGGCAGCATTTTTGCTGCTGTTTCTTTAGAGATGCGGTTGCTCTGATTCACTTTATAAAGAGCATAGTTGGAAGATAACGTACATAACTGTTTTCAGATAACCATCCGGACATATTTCAAATGCTTACAAGTGCTCTTTAGTACTTTTTCAGCAGATAGGAATTGTAGGATGTTAGAAAGCAGGCCAAAAAAGCTTCTTCCTTTGCTCTGCAAATGAATCAGAGCTTCTATAAGTTGGCAGGCCTCCTCCTGCTGATAAAAGTGAGGCCATTCAAGCCTGGAAAGGGAGGAATGGCACTTGATTTACAGCACTGTTTCTCTATCCGAGCTTGGGTTTTTATTTGCTTGTTTTTTTTTAAGTTGAAGGAACTCTTAGCCTTAAAGAAATCCAAGGACTTTTTATATAGTGTAGTCCTCCTGTGTTCTTTCTGACAGCTAAACAAGTATATTACCAGTTTTTAATTATTTCTTATACTTAGTCCTCCTCATTTTATTTTCTTGCCAGTGTATGCGCATTTGTGACGGAGATCTGTTGGAGGACTCCTTGCTCTCTTGAAAACAAGCCACGTGTAGTCCAGGCATCACTGCTTGAGAGATGCTGGCATGGGTGATCAGGCACTGGACTTTTTGTAGCAGTCTGGGATGAATGAATCTCAATCAGTTTGTGGGTTGCAATGTATTTACATAGTGTACCCGCACTTAACTGCTGTGCCTGTGAATAACTGGGGTGAGAAGAGGGAAGACAGCTCAATTTACAGAATAAATTGTTCATTGTGTTCTTCCTCCACTTCCCAGTCCAGAAACAACAGGCAAATTCAATGTGCACACCCCCTGGGGGGGGGGGGGGGGGGGGGGGGGGGGGGGGGGGGGG
>JANXJC010000078.1:63200917-63235975 GCA_027564655.1 Leptodon cayanensis | reverse complement strand
AATTCAATGTGCACACCACCTGCCCCGCCCCCCTCCCGCCCCCTTCTTTCCTCTGTGATAGCTTGGCTTCTCTTTTATGTTCTTTCTCCAGCTTGTAATTTCATTCATACAAGGTCAGAAGTATGGTATAGCTCACTAGAGGGAGGGAATGCATTGTTTAGTGTGTTGGGAAGAGGGAGAGGGAGAAAAGGATGAAGAAGAAAGAGGTATTGAAATCTCACCTGTACAAGAAGCTCCAGCTTTCTAAGCTGCTATAATGGAGACATAAGGAGAAACAGATTGTTGTTGCTTTTTGCCATCTGCTCAGTATGCCACAGATCGCTTTTATCAGCAGGGAGCTATAATCGCCAGTTAAAAATCATGATCTCTTTAAATAGTGCCCCCCCCCCAACGTAACAACAGAAAGATAGTTTTCAGCAGTTAAATAAATTTGTTTATTTTTTTCCTACTGCCCTGAATTTTTGTGCTTGCAGAAGAGGCTCTGTCCCATGTCACACTCTGGGTTGTCTGTTGATGCCTGTGAGGGATGGTGAGACCTTCCCAGCAGAGCCCTGGGCAGGGCTCCTGCTGTTCTGTGCCAATGCTGCTCATCTTGAGAAGTGTCTGCACTAGCCTGTAGTGTTGCTGCTATATAATTCTGCAGGACTTTGTTTTTATAGCACTCCAGCAATCTCTAATTTATGAAGTGAGCTGTGCTGAGATCACTGTGCAAGCACATATCTAATCCAACCTGTTCTGGAGCTGAAGTAACCAAAAGTGAAAGGCCAAGATTTACGCAACTGAAATGTGCATAAAGCTGTTCCCTACTCCCTATTCTTACAACAGCAACTGCAGCAGTAACACCAACTGCGATGCATCTCTCCACAGGTACTTCTGTGCCATTTCCCATGAGATCTCCTCTTAACTCCCACCTGTCACAGAAATGCCTGTCTTCATTTTGGGGAACCCAAAGTACTTAATTGTATGCTTTTGGTAAAGCCATGTGTTCATTCCCTGGGACACTAAACTGCACTTGAATGTAGCCCTTCCTCCTGCTACTCTACATTTTGTCTCCCTGGGGCAGTACCCAGCAGCCTAGGTTCTTACACCAGGCACTGACTCCATTTCAAATTAAACTGTTTTTCCCTGCATCAAAAAGTTTTCAGTTTAAGTTAAACATCTTACTTCCATCTTTGCATGTATTATTTCAGATGTACTGTCTCACCTTGAATTTTTAACTGAATACCTGTGTAAACCTTTTCCCACAGCTTTCTTCTTGCTTTCCACATATGTACACTAAAATAAGTATACGTGTACTTTAGCCTGCATACCTTTTAGCAGGTAGGATCTTTAAAGCAGATACTCTTTCTTTTCCAATGTTATAACTGATTGCCCTACCCCATTTGGGGAACTGTACAGTTATACATAACATGTTTTTGAATGAAAATGATTTTAACTATATAGAAAAAGAATCAAAACCCGGTATTTGTTGAATTTTTGACAGGAGCCTCCAGAGATTAATTGGTTTCAATTTCAGCTACTTTCTCTTGCAGGATGGGACCTTAGAGAAAAAAAAAAAAAAAAGGAATATTCATTGCTCCTTGTCCTAACAATCAAGGCATGGAAAACAGAAAATATTCCCTTTGTCTTTGTAAAAATTTTTTATTTAATCTCTTGTATCTGTAGACCAGACCTCCTTCAGCCGTTTTCTTTTCAGGTGCCCTGTACTGGACATGGGATTCCAGTCAATACAGTAGAAACCTGTCTTCTCCTTTTTCCATCTCTTTATGGTTTCTAGATTTTAAAGAGTAGGACAGATGAGAGTTAATGTTTTCTGTGCAAAAGATAGCTGAGGTGTAGAAAACAGTTCTTGGATGGATGGATGAGGCCGTTTCTGGTGACATACTTCAGAACTTGAAGAGAAGGAGCAGCATGAGAATGAAGAGCTAAAAATGGTATTTAGTTGGGAGGAGGTGGAATAGGTGATGGATCTGTCATGAATGGTGGGACTAGATGAAGAGAATTAAGGGCTGAGAGAAAGTTGGTATGGTTTTGTTTGTTGGCGTTTTTAGAGAAAAGGGATAGTTGGTTTGACCTTATCTATGTGAACTGGACCACTAGAGACCATTTATAACGTTCATCAAAGGAAGTTGCACCATGCAGCCCAAATGAATTTCTATACTAGTTGAAATCATTTGGACAATTCAGTTCACATAATACCATAGCCCCTGTCCCACTGCACGTGCTTTCCTTGCTAATGCCAACCTTTATAAGTAGTTTGGAGAGATTTATTTTTGATTGGTCTCCTCTATTCCAGGAATGTCATCATTGCGGACTAGTAAAGACTTATGAAAACAGGTATTTATTAGAAACATACTTCTATGAGATAAAGCTTTTAGAGATTTCACTCCCAGCAATTTTTATGTCATGGATTTTTTGGGGTGGTTACTTATTACTAAATTTTTAAAGGAGCAACATTAATTACCAAATGTGATACAAATCTCAAGTATATTGACATTAAAACAATATGTTGCTGAGATTAGAAATTTGCCTTTGTCCAATTGGCAGGATACATATATTGGATTACTCTCAAGCTTCTTATTCATGGGTTTTTATGAACATGAAGATAAGATACTTTTGATTGTGAAATAGTATAAATGAATTGGTAAAGATTGTCTTTTGAAGGAAATTCCAGGATAAGTATACAATACGGTAAGTAAGAAGACAAAAGTGTTCTGTTTTTTTTTCTTGATTTCGATGCATTTCTGCAGAAGACCAGGACCCAGGTACAAATAAGAGCAGCCTGAAGGCTACTCTTGTATGCACAGCATCTGGCACCAGTGTGCCAAGATCGAAGACAAGGATAGTTTTGGAAAGGAAGTGCCTTAGCCTTAGGCTGATGTGGGATGTCTGAGTAAGAAGCTTCCTCCTGTTTGTGCAAACAGTGATTCTGCCTGTGATGGATATGCAAGTGACTTTGGGGCAACTGATTTGAAGAACCAGGACTTGGCTTTCTCAGGGCAAATTTGGTCGATAGTTTTATAGTCCTCAGAAAGTAGGTGGCTGATCTAAATACAATCTTGTTACTTTCCTGCTCATCTCAGCAGAGGTGATCAATTTATAACATATGACTACTGTAGTGGGAATGACACTGAAACAAAACTTTCTCATTGTGAATATGGCAATTTGGTGTTACAAAGCAAAATATTGACCCTGCTTTGCCCAAATGACATACCAAGGTCTTTTCCAGCTTGAATCATTCAATGACTCTCTGTATTTACTTTACTTTGCAAGCTGTAGTGGAAATAGCAAATGCTGTATCTGACTGTTCAGCTAAGCCAGGCATTTCTTGGTCGCACCACTGGTTGCTAGTTCCGGAGAACCTCTAACCTTAGCTGACCAGTCTTTGTAATTTATTCTGATGTTTTCCTCGAGGGTACTACCAACACATGAGCTGTGCTTTTCTTCCTCGTTTGTAGTTGCAAGTCCTGCAACACAGATAGAAATAAAAATTAAAATAGTACTTTGCCTTGTATTGGTACCGTCTTTGCCAAATGCTGTTCTCCCATTGCACGTACCCCTCCTGCTTCCCATCATCTGCTGATAAGAGCTGCAATGAGGCTACTGTTGGTTAGGGCCATGTCAGAGAGTTTCTCCATACAGTCTCTAAGAAAAAGCTCTTTTGCCTAAGTGGCACAATGTTTTTGTTTAGTTCTTGGGATCCTGTTTTCATATTCTGTTAACAATCAGTTTATATATTATACTACTGGTTTTAGAGGCCATCACACCCACACATGTTTAACTAATATTTTGAACGTATTTGAGACACGTGATTTTTTTTTCCTGCATTACAGCCTGTTCTCTCTCTGATTTTTATCTGTTTGTTTCCATTGATTGTTTGTTTTTTTAAGTTACATTCTCAATAGATACCAGAGGCAGTCACACTATGCAAAATGAACTGAAATATGGCAGCATTCTCTCCTCCTATGAATGAGCAGCAATGGTGAGAGCAGATCTCTCTTCCGCTCCACGCTCTTCCCAAATCATAGAATCATAAAATCATTTAGGTTGGAAAAGACCCTTAAGATCATCAAGTCCAGCAGATGCTGAGTTTCTCCTGAGGCTCCAGGCTGGTTTGCAGCTGCGCAGCAACCATGGTCATAGTGCCACTAGTCAGCTGGAGCAGCATTTTGGGTCTCACAGCTCAGGCCACTTTAGGACAGGCCTTTCAGGTCAATTGTCCCAAATGGCTCTTTTTCTGCTAGCATAAAGACCATGTTTTTTCAATAAAGTATTTATAAACCAGACTAGGTTTTGTCTTCACATGAGACAGTAAAATATTAATCCTGCCTCTGTGCTGTCAGCGTTGAATGTAGCTGTCAAAATCTTCAGGGCAGAGCTGAGGACAGGGCTGATGTGGAGCCTGCCTGTGTGACAGGGAGTGCCGGTGCCCCGTGCTGGCTTGGCCCCAGCAAGGGTTTTCCAAACTGTCACCAGTGTGTCTTGCAGCCACTCATGTTCCCTTTTGCGGTCGTGTCGCTCTGAGGATGAGAATTGTTTTACTGAGCAGTTTGTCCTAATGTAGCTTTAGTAAAATTACAGCTAATCTAACATCTTTTCCCTGGCTGGCCTGGTTCTGACATGCCATCACATCTTATTCTATCTAAACTGTAATGTTGTAATGCTAAAATGCACAGAGAGCTGATGTTTATGTCAGCATCCTTGCTTTTGGGTACTTCACGTGAGTGGGGCCAGGTGTGCCTTGCAGCTTCCATTCTGCTCTGTCATTATGTCTCTGCAGTGTTACATGTGAGTTTGTGTTTTATGTACCTCCTATAAAGGAGGAAAAATAGTACATTAGCTTTTTTTTGGTAAAAACCTGACAGGGTTGCTTCTTGTCTGAAATCCTGGAACTCTTTCAATAATGGTAAGTGTTGGGTTTGGGCCCCAGGGGAAAAGTTTTGTTCTTTTTAGAGGGATTTCTCAGTTTTGGAAAATGGAGATAATAAAGTGGGTAGAGGAGTTATTGTCCATATAACATTAACACGTGTAAGTCCATATAAGCATCCAGTCTGCTCAACCAGATGTCAATATTCACACCATCACATCTACCCAGATAAATATCCGGTGGTTTCTCAGCATGTCTGGCAATCTTTGCTGTGCTGCCACTGTTTTCAGGTTTTAGTAATGCCATTCTGCAAAGCAGCTTTTGGGCTGTGAAAAGGGAGGACTTGCTCTTAGATACACTCCATAACCAATTTCTGGCTGCTATTGTTGGTCTGACTGAGCTTTTGACTAGAGAATTTCGGGGAAGATATTTTAAGAATGCTTAGTAAGAGGCTTGTGAAGAGGGAGACTACAGAGAGCTGAAGGAAGGAAAGAGAGGGATGGGCCAGAGGAAAATAAGTTGAAGAAGAAATTGTAGAGAGGATTTGCTAGGGGTTATGGAAAAGATTAAAATTAATTTTCAAACAGTACCATGACAAAAACCTTCCAGATATTAAAGAGTTTGACTTCAATGGACTGGTATGTGCTTGAGGGAGCAGCAAATATAGCAAGACCTTGCCAGATTCTAAAGCTCCTCAGAACAGATGTCCAAGTACAAGCCCTAATACAATGAAACAGTGTCTGCCTGCCCTCTCCAGTGAACACAGACACCCCTGGGGGGCCAGTGCCTCATGTTGGGGTGTTAGGAAGCAGGGGCCCTCCATTCCCTGCCTTCAGGATGCTGTTCTGAGGGGTCCTCCTTGGTCTATTTTGTCCTTTCTGTTTTGGCACGTTTTGTGGGTATATTGCAGTAGTGATGCCCTGTGCCATAAATCCAGCTCAATGCTGCAACTAGGACCAGGCTTGTAAGAAAGTCCCTTTCTTGCTGAGGGGAAGGTTTTCAGCAGCAATATTTCTTTGACCAGATTTTCAAAAGGATTTGGCATACAATGTGCTTTTTGTCATTTGAAAACAGGTCTCAGCTGTACGTGCTGAGCATGACTGAGAAGGAGACCCTGGGGTCCTGTGTTGTCTTCTCTGTTTCACCTCTGCAAGCCACCGACCCTGGGCTGACATCTCACCCTCTGTCTGCTCTTCCCAGTTTTGACCTCCTTGTCAGTAGGTCTGCCTCTGCTTAAAAATTCCTGAATTTCACCCTCCTCCCTGGACAGGTAGGAAGGAAGAGTTTTCTGTTTAATGTATAAGCTGAGAAAAGCATATCTGAATTAAGAAAAACCATAACCAAGAATTATGGTTTGTGTGTGCAGGGGGCAGAAGAGAAGTAGATGATCACATGAACTGTTATTATTGTTCTCATTCTTTTGTTCTGATAATTATGGGAATAAACAGCCAAAAATAATTAAGAATAAAAAAGAAACCAGTCCAAGATCAAAGGGGAAGCTTAGGTTGGATGTTATGAGCTCATCTTTAGAGTTCAGCAGCCCTCCTACAAACTGTCTTGGTGCTGGCTGGTGCTGTGGTGGCCCCTTGTCATAGCTGGAGGTACTTGCTGAGCTGTATATCTTCTGGGGCTGTGTGTCCCCAAAAGGCCAGGTGAGCTGGACCTGGCAGCAGCTGAGGGCTTCTGCTAGAAATAAGCCCATTTCAAAGGGAAGGTAGTAGAACTGGAGGAGGGAAAGAGACACTTGTTTAAATGTTGTAGACCTTCAAACTACACGAAGCACTTAAACAGAATTACTTAACTCTTTACTGCACTCTTCAATAAGAGAGGGAATAGAGTGATAGAATCAGCTGTCTATCACGGTGTGTGAGCTACCTCCAGAGCTCTGAGGGATTTTCTAGAAGAAAAGAGTCATCAATACATAATGTGACATAGACTTGTAGAATCACAGAATGGTTTGGGTTGGAAGGGACCTTAAAGGTCATCTAGTTCCAACCGCCTGCCATGGGCAGGGACACCTTCCACTAGACCAGATTGCTCAAAGCCACATACAGCCTGGCCTGGAACACTTCTAGGGATGGGGCAGCCACAACATCTCTGGGCAACCTCTTCCAGTGCTTCACCACCCTCACAGTAAAGAACTTTTTCCTTATATCTAATCTAAATTTAGCTTCTTTCCATTTAAAACTGTTACCCCTCCTATCACTACACTCCCTGTTAAAGAGTCCCTCCCCATCTTTCTTGTAGGGCCCCTTTAGGATCTGCAAGGCTGCTATAAGATCTCCCTGGAGCCTTCTCTTCTCCAGGCTGAGCAACCCCAACTCTCTCAGCCTGTCCTCATAGGAGAGGTTCTCCAGCCCCCTGATCATCTTCGTGGCCCTCCTCCGGACTCGACCCAGCAGGTCCATGTCCTTCTTATGTTGGGGGCCCCAGAGCTGGATGCAGTACTGCAGGTGGGGTCTCACAAGGGTGAAGTAGAGGGGCAGAATCACCTCCCTTGACCTGCTGGCTATCTCGGGCTTTGCAGAGACTTCTAAGGAGGAAATTGCTGCCCTTCTCCCTCAGCTATTTTCTTTGAGAGGTTTCCATTCCCTTTTGCCTTTAAGCTAATTAGAAGCATTGCTAGCAGTCTGTTGAAACCTCACTGAAATGTAATGTAATGATATGGTCAGAGAGACTGATAGGCTGTTTCCCAGAATGATGTAGCTCTTGCAGTCCCAGAAATGTTTCTCCCCCTATAGCAACAATTTGTGAAAATGAGTGTGCACCTGAAAAAGAAACAGAAAAAGAGAAGCAAGAGTACAGCCAGTCTCCTATAAAAGAAGAAATATAGCCCAGACAAGTATTAGTAAGGTGGCCCTGAAAACAAATTAGAAGAAAGGGCTTTTATGCTCAGTACTGCCAGAAAGGGAGTTGGAGCTGTAAGCAGCTGGTTGTTTGATGCTGTGTGTCTTAGAAGGTTATCAGGACTTCCTTAATTTTCCATACAGAACTAGGACTGCATGAATGAAATGCCTGGAATCCATCAGCTTTTCCTCCTAAACCAGCAAAGTCTCCCATTTAATTACATCCAATGGGCTAAAAACAGCAAGCTGCAGTCAGGTGTGGGGTGTAGCAGCGAGGTTTCGGATTGAGCTTTGTAAAACTGGCAAAACACTCACCTGCTCTCTTTAGAATAAACATAAACAAATCATTAAGTCAGACACTCCTGCTCACCTTCTCCAGTTTGCAGCGCAGCACCTTTCTCAGAGCTGCTTGCTCTGTGCCCGGCGTGGAGCACGCCTCGGGTCTGACCCTGCGGCCACCGACGTCTTTCTGGTGCCTTCAGGTGGCGTTGGTCCATCTCAGGGTCTCAGCACTGGGACTGAAGCACCCAGTGGCTGCAGCAGATGTTTCTTGTTGCATTGCAGTACAGTACTAGCAAGTGTTTGGTTAGTTTTTAACCCCGTGTGGGTTGACTTGCGTGGGAGTGGCATGGTGTCAGCACTGCTGGCAGTTCTGCCTCACAGGCAGGACTGTCACGAAGGAGGGTGCGTGGGTGCTGCATGGAAGCAGTGTGCATGGGCTGAGGTTGCTTACCTTCCTTAGTGTTAATCCTGTTGGTCCTAGCCCCTGCCAGATTGCTAGGCAGGAGGTGGGGTGAGGGGGGCTCAGCTTTTAGCCTCTGCAAAAAACCCTGTCTGAAAGTTACCATCCAAGTGTTGTGCCAAAGTGTGGACCTGCCCTTGAGGACCTGCATAGACTCGACAGACAAGGAAAAAGAGAGAATCTTGGTCAAATTTGGAGTCTACTGTTTTTTCTGGTGACTCTAAAATGTTTAATGTAGTAACTCGTAGTGTATGTGGGCCTCATGTCTCATCTGTACTTCAACTTGCAGCCCAGAGAATTTCCATTTGATAACTGAAACCACATGTCAAAGCAGCTTTTTTACATCCTTATAATCTAAAAATGAGCTATGTATATATAACATAGCCTTTTCAAATTTTGCTGAAAATACATTGCATCTGCCTTAACATTTCTTATGCCAAAGCTTTAGGGCTGAGACATTTTTTCAGCCAAAGCTCTAATCTAACCTCATTAAAAATTTTTTTTAATACTGGAAACATTGAGCAAACCTGAAGGCAAATGATACTACAGTGCTGCATTATATTAGGAGATGTTGAAAAGTTTTTTTGATAGTTTTATTTTCACATCAAAATTACATGTGAAATTGTCTATAAGAAAATAGACTTTTTATTTAAATAGAAAAAAAATTTCAGGGCAAAATTCTGCTGTGCTGTCCTTGCAAGTCTGACATTAATGGCATTACTCTAGAATTGCTCCCCTTTTGTGACTGTTCCCCAGCTGTGTGAATACACGATTTATGTGCTATGCATTTCTGAGCAATGTTTCCTATAAGTTACCCATAAATATATATAATAACAACATTTCTGGGTTTAATATAGGGATCAAAAAAAAGGCATTTCTCCTTAGGATTCCATGCAAAAGCTGTATGTGCTCTTGTGTAACTTGTCAGACACTGTATGTAGTTATCTATGCATGTGCAATCTTCTGAACTGCAGTTTGGTCATAAGCCTAAATACCTATTTTCTCTTAAAAACCCAAAATTTCAAATGAGTTTTTGGAACAAAGCCCTTGTTCTCTTGCAGCTTATGAGTCACTTTCAGATTCACTTTTGAAGCTGAAGGACTTTCCAGCTGAGCCATGCTTTGAGAGATCCAGGCATGTTTAGTGACTAATAGTATATACAAACAATTGCAGTGTGTTGTAGAGTATAGAGGTAATTTAGTATAGTTACTTCAAAAATATATAAATGGACACAATGCTGGGAATGCAGTGTTTAGGGGTAATTGTTTTCGTGGGTGACTGAACTGATTAGTATTGTAGGGTTTAGCCAGCATGCCCTGCATAAGCTCTGATAAACATATAGTTGCTGGATGTTTTTTCAGCCTGATGATCCATCTTTTTGATTATAGTCCCTTATAAATTGTATTACCTTGTGCACTTCAGTTATATTTGCTGATACTGTGTTTTGGCTCCTATGGTAGTAATCATTTTAAGTTCCTGGTTTTTTTTTATGAATATTGAGTTAAGAAAAAATATTTTCTCTGAGTTAAAACAACTTTTAAAAATCTAATAAAAAGCATGTGCCTCTCTAGTTCCAAATAAAATTAACTTAGAAATGCCTGTAATTTAGGCAGCAGGCTGTCCTTACAACCTTTCAGCCTGAATTTATGAGATGTGATACAAACAGTGCAAGAAGTAGGCACAAATATAAGAAAGGAGAGTGCAAATTTGAGGTGGAACTGGGGCAACAGAAGTGTGGGGTTGGGGGAGAAGTCCTGGAGGACTGAGAGGTGTTTTAATTGAAAAACAAATGCTAATCTTTTTTAGCGGAGATAGCCACGTGAATAAAAACGCAAGCTTAGGTGAAAGAGGTGACAAAATTAAGATGCAGGGAGTAGGTAGGGCGTGCAGCCTGCGACAGAAAAGCGCAGAGGGCACAAGGGCAGATTTCCTGTCTCACCCCTGTGCAAGAGTGGGAGGGGTGAGTTTGGAGGATGAGTGATGTGCGGGGTGCATGGGGGGACGGTGCTGGTCAGGCAGACGTGACGGCAGCAGTGCAGAGCTGAGCCCTGGCCAGAGCTGCAGGTAGGGCAGAGCAAGGTTTGTGCCTGTGCAGGTGCTTTCCTGTGCGTTTCGGGGGCCTGGGGGACAGGCAGGATTAGCTCAGGTCTGCTGCTATGTCCCATGCAGAACTCATCACCATATTGGGCTGGTAGGGCACCGATGCAGTATGAGAGAGGAGTTTTCAGCTGTCACTTCAAAAAATAAAATTGTCTTTTAAGTATGGGTAGGGAAAAAGGAGAGGACAGGAAGCGCAGCAGGATACCGTACAGGGACAGGGGAGGGTGTGAATGAATAGAAATACAGTTGAAGGTGCTGAAGAGCAGACCCTATTGTGGACAAAACTGTGAGACAAGCATTCTTCTACTGGATCTGTCTGTATTACTTGCTCTTTTTGTTGCATTGAACAGAAACACAATGCTAGTGTCTATATCTCGCTCAGAATATGCATTGGTTTCCTTTAAAAGCGCATAGCAATGATCAGAGATTATGCCAATGCATTGGGTTGTACTTACTGAAAGCAGGTATGTCTTTTTTGATATGAAGGGTGAGTCTGATATGCTCATCTCTTCCAAAATGATAACAGGGAGAATCTTATGATGTTGGGTGGCTCTGGAGTGTGTAGCCCCAATGGGCAGAGTCCAAAGATGGTGGGAGAAGGCAAAAATAGGACTGGTCACACACAAAGAGTGTCTGAAAAAATGACCACTTTTGAAGTGGTCTGGAACAAAGCTGAGAACCCACGGCTAGAGGAGGAAGGCTGCTCTCTGGACTTTGACAAGCTCTGTATCCTGCATTTTCGGGCTGTCCAGTTTTCCTGACTGCAGGCTTGCAACACCTTCTGCTTGCATCCTTCTCCACTGGCTACTTAGTGAAACCAAAGGATGAGATCCTCTCCAGGTAATACAAAGAATGAATAGGTCTGTTACACGTGATAGAAAGTGTTTCCTGAATGCCTTTGTATTTCCCTCTCCTCTGCTGCTCTGTGTGCAGAGTAGCAAACTAAACTTCCCATTTGCTTTTAGTTCTTCTTGGAAAGTAGGGAAAGGGCCAGATTTAAGGACAGAGGCCAGGGGTATGGAGGGAAAAATTTCAAAATCTTAGAAGGAGAAGCGAGGGCCAGCACCAAGAGCAGCTAACATTGTGTTAGATGCAGAAGGAAGCAAGTATCTCAACTCCATCTACATTCCTGCTGATCCTGAAGCTTTCAGTGCATTGGCCTCGGAGGGTGAGTGTTTAGCCAGAAATGTGGATTGGAAAGGAAGAGAAAAAGGAAATAAAAAAGCAAACAGAAAATTGTGCAATTCAGATGAAGCCCCCAGAGGGCCAAATTCTACAGGTTTTCTTGATTCCCAGATTTCCTGCTTTAATTGGAAATGAAGAAAGCCACTGCAGGGAGGAACAGGGCCATGGCAATTATGGAAATGTGGCATTAAAGAAGAAAGTCGATGTGCATTTAAAGGAATAGTAAGTAATAAAAGGAAGTTGTTTTTCAAGGACCTTAGAACTGAGGTGTTTGATTAGAATCACTGTGGCAGTCCTAAACCTGTACTGTTTATGCAGGGAAATGGAAATGCATATAAAATACAATATCGCACATACCTGCCATGTTTCATTGCGATGTATAAGAGAACTACATTATAGCTGTTGAAAAAATCACAGCTTTTGCATTTTTTTGACTCTGTATTTTAAATTCATGATCTTTAAAGCAGTTTTTTTTTCTGAGCTGTGAATTTTAATGGCTGGTTCTTAATGTTGTGGTTAAAAACCCATGAAAATATAATACATTTTTTATGTGTATTTATCTTTATTCAACCATATTTACTAGTTTCCTTCATTTCTTTGTTTGCATCCTTATCCACCTGGCTCCTTTTACTCTAACTTGGACTGTGATTCATATCCAGGGGAATGAAAATGTAATAGACATTTACACATAAAAACATTTATTCCCTACAGTGGCTGTCACGGCATGTATGCTAAACACAAGACAGATTGCAGGCATCAGTTAACATCCTCTGATCTCTAGCTGTGAAATGGGAGCAATAATACTTGTCGTCCCAAGTAGGCTGTGAAAATTACCTGATATTTGTAAATATGAAAGTTGAATCCCTGTAAAAAATCTCAAGGGAGTTCCCTGGTGTCTGGGTGGGCCCTACATGTCTGTAGGTCCCAACCTATTGCAAATGTATTCTGCACAAAGGTTTTTTTTTCTATGTCAGTGACTATACACTTTTTTTAGAAGTAACAAGTGTTTTCTAAGAACATAGACATTTAATAATAGCTTTTTTCCTCTTCCTTTTATGGTTATTTTATTGTTTACTGTTCCCTACACAGTCATCTTGAAACCATGTGGCCATCGCTGTGGTCTTAAGGTGTGTTTGTCTTTATGGAAGGAGAAAACCAGAGAGCCAACACAATAACCTTTGAATCCAGTATTGAGAATGATTGCTTGTTTCCTTTCCAAAATAGTTTTTCAATAGAGATGGAAAACATCTGGATTTTGATGACTGCTATTTTATATAATGAAGAAAACAAAAAGAAGACAAAGCAAAGGAAAAGAGAATAGGAAAATGGCATTGAAACCCAAAAGGACAGTATATGATTCTTCCTTCAACTGCTTAATGTTTTCCATGGAATATTCTGAGGATGGGAAAAATAATATTCCCGTTACCGGCAATCCCACTACCTCGGGAATAAGCTAGCTGTGGCAGCAGGTATCTTTGCCTTCCAGCTGTGAATTCCATAAAGCAACTTAATTTAACCTCACCTGGTTATTAGTCTAGCATTAAAATAATTCTCCACCTCTACACTCTCAGCCCACAGCTGAAAGCTGGTGCTCTTCATTACTTGTCTGTGTTAAAAAAGTAAAAAGAAAATGTCCAGATGTTGGAAAGCTGCTGCTGCGTAAATGTCCTCCTCTCCCCCACTTTGTGTTGGCACCTGAAGAAGTAAAGGCAGAGTGAGGGTGACAGTTCTGATGGCATTGCCAGCACAGGTGGTGGAGAGCCACCAGCTGGGGCTGGTCCCACAAGCTGCCCCATGTCTGTAGCACACAGGGGCAAACCTGACTTTCCTTCGAGAAGGGAAGCCCTTTCCTTGGGCAGACTTCACTCACCTGGGCTTTGGTGGCCTTTAGTGCTTATCACCGCATTCATCATTTCAGTGGTGTTTTAGTGTTCGTAAAGGCCATTCATCATTGCAAAGGAAATAAATTGTAATTTTTTAGTTTGGCATGGGTATGCTAAGATCACAGATGCTATTCCCACCCACCCCTGCTTCAGCCAAAGGAGAGGTGGGATAGGCACCTGGAGAAAGGAAATAAACAGGGGTTGTTTTCACATGGGAAGATGGACTAAGAGAGAGGCAGTGGTACAAATACAGGGAATAATGTGCGATACAGAGGGCAATGGACAGAAACAGTGTTTGTAGCTGAGCAGCAGATTGTGCATGAGGGTGATAGAAGAGTTGTTGGCTGGGTCGTGCTGCAGGGATGGGAGTCCTGAAACCCACTGTTGTGCATCACCATCCAATGGAGAATGGTTGCCGGAGACCCCGGACCTGGCCTCTGATAAGGGGAACAAACGGATTTGTCTCTCATTTGTTCAGGCAGCTGTGCAGCTGGGCTTTTCTCTTGTTCCAATATCCTAGATGCCAAGCTCGTGGAGACACCAGAGCGCAGAAGCTGCTCCCACGCAGCCTGTGAGCAGCCCGCTTCCTCCACCATGGCACTGCCCTGCCCTTTGAAGCTGGGTGGAAAGCAAGTGACAGCAATAACCTGCTCCTTGATGCTCTTTGATCTCCCGCTGCAGCTGAAGTCCGCCCTTGTTGGGGAGGTCTGTGTCAAGCTGTCTGCTCCACAAATATTCTTAACATGGTCTTGGGCAGGCTCTGGCCCAGGTGGTGAAGGGCTCTGCATTGCAGCTGAGGCTAGAAACTCAGTGTTTTAACCTTTTCATGAAACAACAGACGCAACCATAAATTTTAGTCTTATTTTCCCTTCTAGTCTGGAAAAAAAGCATGATTTTAATCACTCAGTTCATCGCTTGGGTCACTTCACTAGACTTCAGGAGGATTCATAATTAATGACTCAGAGCAGTTTTTTTTTTTGGGTTCATATTTTTCCTTTGAACTTAGCATATTTTCCTTATTCTAGACAGCATCATTTACATAATGAACAAATGGCATATTAATCTTTTGATGTGGACCCATGTTGTTTATCAAGTTTCTCAGATTCGTAAACCTGTCTGTCTTGTCATGTTTTTAAAGATATTAATCTTCAGCAGAGAAAAAAAATGATGCTCCCCCCGCTGCATCCTGTTATCCCTGTGGAATCACACTACCTACCCATCATAAAATCCTGGTAGGGATAATGCATTATAATTTCCTTAGGAGGTAAACTAGTAAATCATGGCATGTCTCACTGATTTTTCATGGTAGGTTTGCAGATTCCTGTCCCCAGTTATGGTTTGATTATTAGCTGATAATTGCACAATAGTTTCCTTGTAAAAAGCACCACCTTTCTGGAGGTGAAATCAAAGATTAACATTCATAATAAGAAATACTATAGAAATGTTTGCATTAAACTAGGACAAAATTTTGGCTGCAGCCACAGCTTCTCAGTTTTTTTTTTAATTTTTGAGCACTGGTTTTCACACTGCATGTCCTTCCACAGCATTTTGGATAAGTAATCTCTTTTTTCTGAGATGGGCAAACTCCATGTTGTCCTCAGAAATGCATGCTTCCCTCTTTTTGGACAAATGTGTCTGTGCATCAGTGACTTGAGTGGCATGTGCCTATTTCAAGGAAAGAGAGGTATGCTGTGACTGGCTATTGTGGCAGTAGCCACTTGTATGTTGTTCTTTGGATAGGTGACTCCATCCTCCACATGAGCAGGAATAAGCCCCTTTTGGTGACTAAGGCAAAATCCCAGTTTTCTGGAAGCCCAGATCTATAGTTGGGTTTTGGCATGGATACATGCTATATCATAGTCACTCACTGGGTTGCACTCAGGTATCCTAAGACAATGACTTGTTGCCTTTGCCTGCAGGATACAGAGGAAATCAAGGGAAAGCAAAAGAAATGAAGGTTTTGTCCCTCCTCCAGCTCACTTTGGCAAGTACCTTCTACAGGTAGCTCTTCTCTGTTACATGTCTCAGGAAAACAGACGCGGCTGACGTGGCCATCAGGGAGGAGAAAAGAAGGAGACATAATATGACACTTAGCATCTTGTTAAAGGATAACTGAGGAGGAAACAAAGGGTTGTTACTATCACCAAAGCTGGTGATCGATCTAGTCAGATAGTCCTTTGCCAACAGTGGATACTTCTATATTTCTTCAGAGTAAAGGTTTATCTGCCAGATACCATCCAGTGGCTCAGCTTCCTTCTGTCCTCAGGCACATAGCGATCACCTTATGTCATGTGGAACACAGACAGCTGAGGTCCCTCATCTCTTGTTGCTCTCTTAACTGCAAATTTTATTAACAATATTCACATTAATTTCTACTTTTTAAAAGCTTACATTTATTTATTTATTTATTTATTTATTTACTCCTCCCCTCCAGCAAGCTGTTTAAAATGAGTCTTCTAGGTCAATTGGTCTTATGAATTCTTAAGGTTGGTTTGGTTTTATGGGTGTTTAAGGTTTGGGCTTTAATTCCAGTAAGTGCATTACCAAGGACAATGAATAGGGAAGAACTCAGTGACTTTGTAGCATACACTATTCTTAATGTAAACTCTTCTCTCTATGTATTGCCTACTACTTCCTATCCTTCCCTCCCTGCACTCATTCACACACTTGGTGTATCTGTAGGAGGTAAGTATGTGGGACGAGTGGGCTATGTAATGATCTGTGTGCATGTTCAAAGGACAAATATTTCTCCTGTTGCCCAAGGGAAAAACAGAGTTGTCACAGAATTTCTTTAGCCGTTTTTCTATACCTCTAGTTCATTGCAGGCAACAAATCCTACCAGGGTAATGCAATAACTAGCACAGGTGAAAACAATCCTATCATAATATTTGTAGTGCTGATTTACCTTGGAACTTCATTAAGACACCCACCCCCTACTCCCCCCTTATAGTTTTTCAAGCAATACCTTACCAGAAACCAATGGTCCACCTGCCAAACCAAGGCCAGAATTGTGGAGTAATTACTTCTGCCACATAAACAGGCTGAGTTATAGACAGAAATGTCATTGCTGTCGCTGTACAAAGCATGCTGGTACAAAGTATGCTGGTCTTGGCAGTTGGTGTGCCTTGCTCAACTATAGACCAGCTGATAAAATAAGAGCTGGTGGGTGTCAGTATGGGCTTGTATATGGGTTGGTGGAGGGACGTAATGAATACACAATGAACAGAATTAATTCTAGTATTTAAAAGGATCAGAGCTGCTGCAAAGATGAATAAAATATTTTCCCCTTCAGACATTTAACATTTCTAAAGATCCCCAAAGCAGTTAGACATTTTTTTATTTTCTGGAGCATTTCAGGATGCTCAAAATGCTGCTAGGAGCTGTTGTAAACATGGCAGCCCTAACTTGGGACTAGGTGTTGCTTTGTTGTCTTACAGCAGAGATGACTTTAGGATGAAGAAAAAATTTGATAGCTGCTTTGTACAAAGGAAGGTAAGAGGTTGTTGGGTTTTATTTGTGAATACTTCAGAGGCTGGACTGTGGTTCAGCCTCTTACATCTGTATTTACATCTATCAAACAGTTGTGATATACCTGAGGAGTCCCATCAGATATATGTACATATTTTCACATACTTCAGTGAGCTGAACTACACAGAAATAATTGAACACAATAGACCAGTTAGGATGCATACCTGTCCTGTGATGTCTGGAGGTTAAAGAAACCCACAACCATAAACCTTGTTAAGTTCTTTGGGTCTCTGTATGGCTGTAGGACTTCTCCTGATGCCCTCCTTGAATTTTGTAACATCTTGATGAAAATGGCTCTCTTGTTAATTTTTTTAGATCATGATGATTCTTAAAAATTTTGTTTTGAAATGTTTATTTTTTTGTCTTTTGAAAATCCTGGGAGAAGACAATATATTTATTTGTACAATGTTTTTCTTTACTGTTGTAGCAGAATACTGTGTTTATTGAGATAGAAGCAAATGCTTGTCACAAAGCTAACATGTTGTTTTCTTTTTTTTTTTTTTTTTTTTTTTTTCCTGGGATATCTATTACAGGACTATTTTTACCATTGAATGTCATCACACAGACTTTGTGTCATCCAGGTGATTCTAACTAAAATATCTTAACTGCCAAGGTAGTCTTCTGTCTCTTTTGGCAAACCCTAATATCCAAAACCAAATAGTTTCCATGGACTAAAGTTTCTATCTCTGAAAAGGCAGTCACAGCTCTAGAATGAGGGTTGATTTTTTTTTTTCTGAAAGCTCGTGTGAGTTTGAAAAGGGATAATCTTCACTGGCTCTTACCTATTCTTTCACTGGAGGGTGTTTCCTAGTAGCTGGAACGAAAGTGCAAGCTATAAAGCCACTTATCCTGTCCCTTATATTTGTAATGCTCTAACCCTGCCAGATCCTGAAAATCCACAGATGTTTAGTTTGCTCCTTTATAAAAATCTTTATTATTTGTTGGGCCTGTGTTTAGCTTCAGTAATAAAACTTTTGGCAGTCTGAGTGCTATATTTTAAAATTCTTTAAGGTTTTGCTTAATTTCAAATACACTGTGTTCTTGGTTTTTGTTCATCTGGTTGTTCTGTCTTTGTTTTATGGCAATTTTGGTCTTCCTGGAGCTCAAAGGAAACCCATGGCATTTGTGGAGACCTGAGCAAAAGCAAGGACAGAAGAGGCAGTCAGAAGCCTCTCTCCCTTTCCTTCTCAGGCACTCCTTCCATCTGGCAGAACGAGAGGTACAAGATGGGGCTGTCCCTCAGAGGAAGCCTGCAGGGACCAGCCTCTTCGTGCCTCTTCTGCGTTGCCCCGTTTCAAGCTTGTCTTGCCCAGAGGCAACCTGCGCTTCCCTTCAGAGCCGACGGGAGTTGGAAAAGACGTGGAAAGTAAAGCTCTTGCATGGCACTGGTTCAAAAATAACAGCTTCTATGGGAATACAGCAATTACTGGCACCTTGTCAGTAAATGTAACCATTGAAAATCTTCCTGCTAAAGTCACTTCTTCCATCAAAGTAACTTCTTCCACAGTAGGTATGGTGATGTGATTTATGAATACAATTTTTTTTCAGACAAAACCCAGCCATTTTGTATAGATACCTGGATTCAGCTCTGTCTCTCCTGCTTGCTGACAGTAAGTCTGACAAGTGTTGATCCACACTGATCCTGTGCTGAATATGTTCATGCCTAGAGTAAATCAGCTTCCTTGCCTAGCAGAATGCCTGGGCTTGGGGAATTAACACTGAGAGCTGCCCACGTGCCATTTACCTGTACAATGAGTAGAGGAAAATGATCCTGAGGCAGGTTCAGTTCAGGGAAGACAGAGAGTTGTTACCTGTCATTCATTCCTCGCTTGGGTGAAGTCAACAGCATCCTCTCCAACACAGTGACCCCAGCATCAGGACCGAGTTTGTTTCAGAGTTACCTTGTGGTCTTGGGCCCTGGCTCTCTGCCACAGTTTTTCCTTACTATTAAAATGGGCCAATAATCCTCTCTTATCAAACCTCAGAGCGCATTTGGAGGATTAAGCAAGTATTATCTGTGCAGAGTTGGAAATTGCATGCACAGAGGTGTGCAGGCAGCTGGTAGCACAGGATCTATTGCATAGACTAAGAAAAGGAGGAAAAGAAGTATTTATTATCTAGATGAAAGCAAACACTTTAAAAAAAAAAAAAAGGCCTCAGGAAAGATAAGGAAGTTAAATATCATGCAGCCATCTGATACTGGTAAGGCAATGAACTGTGCAGCCAGCCAGTCCTTGGGGCAGCGTGTGTCCGTGCTGCCTGCTGCAGGACGTGGGAGCCACTGAGGTAGCTCTGGGTGAAACCATAGGATACAAACCTGCAACGTGGTGCTGGGTTATCCAGGGACCCAGAAGAGCAAGTGGTCTTGCACTGGGGAATTAAAGAGGCAGAGATAAGCAGAGCCACCCCAAGGGCCTGGTTTTGGATGGCCGGATTGGGAAGGCTTCCAGCCTGGGATGAAGGGGCTGCACCTCTCTCCTGGGCAGAAAGGTCCCGTTCTGGGGCAGGCAGGTTTGCTGACTGTAGGATGGGATGCCCCCTCCCCTGCTTCCCAAACTGAGAGATGCTTTGAAACTTTACATGTGAACAATTACAGCATGCTTTAGGCTGGCTTGCAGATGTGTGCTGAGGCCTTAGTGCCATTCTTGCCACTGAAAATCAGGCTGGATAAGGCATAAGTTAACTCCCTGAACTCTTATTAGAGTTAGTTTTAGTATCTCTGCAGTATATTCTCTTAGTATTCACATGCCAACAGAGGGGCTGGGGAAGCTCTCATCTTGCACACAGAAGCCTTGTGTGTAGCACCTGGAGCATGTGAGCATCTGTGTCTGGGGCCAAAATCTGATCGAGTGTGAATGGTACGACCGCAGCATGACTGGTTGTTTATATGTTATGCACATAGACTTCATATGGGAGTAAATGGCAATTCATGAGGAAATCTTTGTTAAAACAACCTTCCCCATCTTGCTGATGAGGCCAGGAGGTTGCACAGTCACTGCTGGCACTGGGACAAGAGGTATGTTTCTGTGTCTTTGTCCTGCCCTCAAGAGACTTTAAAGCTGGTTGCTCAAGGCATGGCCACCAGCTCTGGGGCTGGCGGGTGCTTTGCCTTGGCTATTCAACAGGCCAATTACTTGCTGGCTTGCTGCGCAGAGCTTGTGTTGTACAGAGGACTTTGTCCCAGGCTTCTACGTCAAAAGGGAATTAAATTTCAATGCAAACACAGGTTGCATAGTTGAGCCCTTAAGCCTACAACAAACTGTGCAGTTTAATCTGCTGCTGCTGTAGACAAGCTATCGTTGTTAAATAGTTTAAATTTAGCCGGTTAAAGCCCTTGAGAGATTATTTTTGGGACACATTGTGTTTACTGATCTCTGCTAATCGTGTTACCTATTAATTTTGCTGTTTAAGAACACATGCCTATACCTTGTACTGTGTTGCTAATTTGTCTCTCTGCTATATTAAGCAGAGACCCAAGGAAATTAGAAAATTACTCTGACCATTTCTACCAATTCCCTTTATTAATGCTTTGAGCAGTAAGATCTGCATGGCCAGGCTGACACCTGGCTGACCTTTTCTTTGCTCTGAGTTTACAAACATGAGGAGGAAGTTTGCTTACTGCAGACGTGCAGTTTGCTGGATGCACTTGCAAATGTCAACAGATTTGAGCTCCCCTGACCGCTGCTGCTCAGAAGTACCATGCTGTTGAGTGGAAGATGCAGTGCTCAAACTGTGGCAGTCAGAGCACAACTCTCCCTGTGCTGTTCGTCCCCTGCTGTAGCCCCCTTATCTGAAAGGTCTTCTTGCTCAGTGCTTTTTTTTTCTGCCCTAGTGGGAAACCAAGCCAGCCAAAAGGTGAAGGATTGCCCTGGAAAACAGATGAGGATGTCACACACATATTACCAGGTGCAATTTGCTTTCAGGCACTGCTGGGGAGCCCAGTGTTTCTGCTCAAGATTTAGGTACTAAAAACTATCCTTGTGATGGAAAGAGTATTGTTCTTCAATCCTGCTCGTCTGGGAGACAGCACTACGTGCCAGGGCAGTGCAAGCAAGGCTGGTGAGAGTTCAGAGATTAGTTAACAATGACGATTTCATTATGAACTGACAGCCTGTCACGGGATAGATAGGTATACAAGTGCTGTGGTCACGCTGCTGCTGCTCCAGCTTGTGTTATATGGCTTGTCGCGGGATGGTCCTTTGAAAAGCCACCATGCAGTGTTATATACTTGTATACTATTTGGGAAATTTAATACAATATACTGTCCCTTCTTAAGCTGCCTAGTTAAACATAAGTTTGAATTCCCAGTTACATTATCCCAGCCCTACTGAAAAAATACCATTCTGGTTTACTGCAGAACACTTTGGAGAATAGTAGTACTGCAGTAAAACTACTCAAATTCCTCTGTAACACCTTTATTCCACTTTCATCATTAACAGCACAATGACAGTGAAAATATATGGGGGGGGGGGAAGAGGAGGACAGAGTATATGAGGGGAAAATGCTCTCACATGGCTTTTTAAATGTGTGGAAAATATTTCTGTAGACACATTCTCTTGCCAGCTCTTCTCTGAGTTCTCTGACAGGCTGTGGAAACAAAACAATCTGATTTTTAGAGAAGATGCCCAAGTACGTACAGGGATGTCCTGTGTTGTTAGGGCACTGAGGGAGAAGGATGCCTGTGGATCTAAGCATCATGTAAAGTAGCTTTCTGAGCAGTGCACTGTTGGGAGGGTGGGGCCTGGTGTCAGGAAATCTTCAGTCTGTTTTCTGCTTGCCCTGGGGAAGTTATCTTGGTACAAGTGGTAGAAGTGAGACCAATAAAAAGCCTGTCCAAATGCTAATTCTGTTATTGGATAATATTCCTTTAAATTATCTTTTTATTATAACTGAGGAAGTTTCCCTTTCCTGAGTGGTGAAGACCAAAGGCATTTTCTATCTGCAGTCACAAAGCTTTTGCTTCCTTTATGTAGCCTCTTGTAAAAGGTTGTTCTAAGAGTGCTTCCTGCAAAGTTAAGAAGTGGCATTAAGCAAATGAGTTTGCACAAATCAGAAAAAATATAATCCACAGCGCCTTAGTGGCTGATATATTTTTATGGAAAAAGTTTTAATTTACCTATTTCCCTTCTAGTTCTTTTATTTCTGTACTATTTGACTCTCTGTGTAAGATTGTAACACTCTCAACATAGCACTTCCCACAGACAGACCTTAATGATTGCAGAGTATTGTGGTGACCAATGAAGAATGTGTGAATAGGTGCTATTTTATCTGGAGAGAGAAGTCTTCCTTTCCTCTAGAAGATCTGTCCAGAAAAAGACAGAGCTTCAGTGAGCTTAATATTCAATTTCCATCATGGAGAAGAATCAGCAGCAGTGCTTCCAGAGACAGATTTTTTCCAACAGCATCATCAGTGAGCTGGGTAAAGCAATGAACAGTGAATTCTCCATGTCTACGGGTGGTATTAAACTCTTGTAGGTAATCAAATGTGCTGATGAAATGGGACTTCAAATGAACCTTGCAAAACTGCGTAAGTAAGCAAAAAGGTAGTAGGTGAGTGTTAAAGTAGGTAAATGTAAGGCCATGCACCTAAGGAAAAACAATTTTAAACATGCCTACATGCTACTGAACTTGGAAAGAGATCTTGGAGACACTGTTGAGGGCTTTCTGCAATTGTCTTTCAATACACAGCAGCAGCAGCCAAAAAACCCAACGAAATATTGGTCAGCTTTAGAAGAGTGATGAGAACAAGGAAAAAGGCATCATTTTATTTAGCGTGTGCACATCCTAAGGGCTGTGTGTAATTCTGGTCTCCACACCACAAGAAGGACTTAGAAGAAGGCAGCAATCAAGATCAGTATCTTGTAAGGAGATATTAAAATGCTGGATATTAAAAAGATTCTTCATCTTGGAGATGAAGAAGCTGGAGGGCTATGCCCGAAGCCTACAAAATCAGAAAGGAGGTGGACAAGCCTAATGCAGAACTAAATCCCCCAGTACTGGGACTAGGGGCACTCATTGAAATTGGTACGAGATCAGTTTAAATTGGATAAATGCACTCCACTGTGTGGGTAGTGAGCTTCTGAGTGTGATATTGCAGGAGACTGGAGAAGCAGATGGCATCAGCGTATTCAAATACAGATTAGACAATTTCACGGGTAAAAGGTCTGGAAACAGATACTTAAAGGTCGAAGGGACACAAAAAGAGACATGTATCCTCTAACAACCCTAACACAGCACCTGAGGGTGCTGGAGGAAGGTGTAGGAGAACAGAGTAAGCAGAGCAGCAGGGTTTACGCACGTGACTGGTGTCTTCTGTCACGCTGCTGGAGGCAGAGCATCGGGCCGGATGCGCCCGTAGTCTGACCTCTCGGTTTGTACCCAGCTGTTTGGCTGGCCCGCATCCAATTCAAGACAACTGCAGCCAGCACTTGCAAAAGGGCAATAAGGGATAGAGAATTAGGACCTCACGCAGCTGGCAAGCACAAACCAACTCCAAACTAGCTTTCCCCTTTGAAAGCAACTGGTTGCCACTAAGTGCTGCCAGAACACAGCCAGTGCTTAGCTCGGGCACCAGGCTGGGGAGGGAAGAGATGCCTGACCAATGCAATGGCTGGACTTCCTATGGATATCTAAATTAAATGGCAGATATTTGAGCTAGGCTACTTTAAATGTATCCTTTCATGCAAGGAAAATGAACTGAGTTTAAGTAGGTCCTAGGTTTACTAAATGAAGGTAAAAATTTAAAACACTGCCTCCTCTCTTCACAGGAAAAAAAAGGGGTCACAAGGATTGGGCTACTACGTATTGTATTTATATTTTAGTTTTTATTAGAAATCTTCAGAATTTTCCTTTTTTTTAACAAAAAAGTATTTTTCTTTAAACAGAAAATATTTGTTTCTATTGCTGAGAGTTACACTTGATGCTTTCATTTTTTAATGGAAATGTTTATATTTTCAAGAAAGTTATTTTTTTTTCTTACAAGAGCCTGTGTTTTGTGTTGGAAATTTTAGGGAAAGGCTTTGGCAGAAGTTTTTGTTGTTGACTGTTGAGGTCATGCTGTGGTTTGAAGTGGTTGTTTCCCTCTGACATGACAAAGCTGAGGACATCTGCCACTGGGACAGATCTGTTGTGTCACCTGGAAGCCTTGTGGGGAGCTCTGCAGTGCTGGGCATCCACAGCAGCTCTTCCCCTCCTGCCTGTCCACGGACTTGGGGCTGAGAGATGATGTGTTAAAAGGACTCCATGTATGCGTGTGCACTCCACCTCCATCCTTAAATGCAGTACTTTAATGAAGTAGCCTTCAAGTGGCGGTTTTCAACCAAATGTTTTTTTGTAAATGGAATGAAATAAAGGAAAATTAAAATAAAGTAAAACAAAACAAACACTCACAAAAATTCCCCAGAAAAATTCATGACAGCTCTGCTTACTCTGTAATCTACTGTGACTGCCTACGTGGCCCAAGAGCTCATCAGTGAAGAAGGAGGCAATGGATTTGACTGGAATGTGGCACTTTTGGGCAATGACTGAGCAGGAAAAGCAAGGTGCTGTTCCATCTTTGGCGACAGGATCACCTTGAAAACTTCTCCTATCAAAAACATGATTGAATAGACCCACTCAGTTTGCTTCACAGGAGTGGTTTGTCAACAGAAGGTGGTGTTTGGTGGGTTTTTTTTGCATTAACCTTATTGGAACTCATTGCTATATCATCTCCATCTGCTGTATTGGTCAAAGGCAGACTAAACCTAGGTTAGAAGGTGGGGCAAAGGTTTGCTAGTGATTGACTTCAGCTTCCAGTTGAGACAGCCTTGTCTTTTGACATTAACGGGAGTGCTAACTTTCCTTCTAGTCACAAACTATACCTCCAGTTTGGAAGGTGGAGACTGGTAGGACATCTCAGCAAAACCACATGCTAAAAGAAATAGTCTCTTCATTCTTTGCGTAACTTCTTTTCTTGTAATTGTGGTGAGACTGGAATATGTTCCCTTCCAGTTTCTACATTTGCTCCTCTGTCTAGGAGCTTCTGCAGCACCTCTCCTGCTGTAATACCTCTCCTGCTGTAGCAGCCCCTGTAACATCACATCAGCTGCTCCCTGTCACTTCAGCAAGCCCTAGACCCTGCAACCTTGACAGGAACGTGTTTGCTGGAGTAGAAAATCTGCCAGATTCTTCCAACGTTATCTCCTTTCTTTCTGTTTTTAAACTTACTTAATCAGAATTGCTTTTTGTATCCTCATGATGCTGCAGAACAAGAGCTGGCTAGGTGGTATAACCTGTGTCTATTTAGGCATCCATCCCTGCGTCCTTGCCTCCCACTGATCTTTTGCTTCTTGTCTTCTAACCAAGCCCACCAGCAGCTTGAATGAGGCCAATGTCTCTGTTGCTGCTGTAACAGTGGCAAAGAAAACAGCAGCAACAAAAGTAAAAGCTACAGTGGAGCCAGTGGACCTGTGTATGACTTAATTTGATTACTGATTTCATGTGGCCAATATGACAATTATTTCCTGGCTTTCATCCTGGCATGATCTGTTGGTGCCTGTTACAGTTTTATTTGTTTTGAGCTTGTTCTTTGGTGTAGCTCCTGACTACAAGTGTTATGGAAGTGAGCACAAGCTCCTCCTTCACACAGGCTCATTAGTGTTCAATAGTGCTTGCAGGAAACCAAAACACATACAGTGAAGTATTAAGTGCCAAGCTCCTGCTCTTTTTTCTTTTTTTTTTTTTTTTCCCAAACCTAGCTAATGATCTTTTTAGCCTAATTATTTCTAAACATAAAAGTGGCTTGGCTTCCTCCTTGTCAGTCAAAGGTGCCCTGATTTACCCATCTTTATAATTATTAAGGAAAATTAGTATAATTTGACTTTATTAAAATACAGCCTGATGGTGCTGCTATCACTAAGGCTGTATGTGTAACTGGGAGATGTATAGATCCATCAACACAGGAGTTGGAGTCATGATCAATGCCACCAGATTCCCCATAATGCGGGCATGGTGATACCAAAAGTCACAGAACAAATGGCCTGTTCTTTGGGTGGCACAGACCTCTCGAGGTGTTGTGGTCAATTTCTTCTCTGCCTGGAGCTTTTCCAGACTCACATGGTCAAGTGTTGATGTGCTAAGGCAAAGCTTTCCTCCCTTGAATGGAGGCCACTGGCAGCTGAGGGTCACTTCAAACTCCTCTCCTCTTCTGCCTTTGCGGACAGGGCTCTTCATAATCTTTGACACTGTGTACCTTTTGGTTCCACCAGCTCTGGTGGTGGGACATAGAAGAGAGAAATTAAATGATCTTGGATGAAGAACAATAAGTATTTGCACAAATATGGAGCTGTTGCATTTTCAAGATCAATGTGCCGTTACTGATGTGAAAACCTTGGATGCTATATGTCTCCTAGCTAGCACGCTCCTTCAAAAAATCTTTGTGGCTGGACCATCTTTTTGGCTCTCTGGATGAATATTTATTGAAGTAATTCCTTGGTAGTCAAAATGTATAAATCCGGTTCCTAAAAGCATAAGGAATTTTTTGCTTGTTTTGGCACAGCAGAACCAAAAATGAGATGTTTGTCAGAAATGTTTCTGGAGAGCCATTACTGAATTTTTGAAACTGTCCTTAAGGCATTGAAGGGCACCATGAGGAGCTCTCTGGGCCACTCTTTAACATGAAAGCTGCTCTGTGTGCACTATGTCCATGAACTTATATTTTTAGCCTGTACTGAAACTTGCAACTTTGGCAAGAACTTAACTCTGAAGAAGAGTGGCTGTTTGTATCAGTAGGTAAATAAAGAGCAGACACACAGAAATATGGTAGCTTTGGAGGCCATGTAGATACAAGAGAAGAGCAGTACTGCCCTGGTTCTCCCTTAAACCCTAACAAAACATGACTGAGAGGGCTGAAACTCTTTAGATCTGGTGTGGAAAGTGCTTTAGTGACTTAGACAGACGCCATGTAGACCAGACGATGAGGTGAGAATACCAAAACCAAGCTTTGCATTCTGCATAGAAAAGCAAATACTTGTCTTTTGTTTTCTTGGAAGAGGAATGCAATGTTAATTTTCAAGGGAAAGGAAAACTCACTTTTTTAACACTCTGGATAAAGAATTGTGAACCTTATTTAACTTTTGGCAGATAAACCTGTCCTCTGAGTGTCATGGCACACTGTAATTTTCTACTGAGGCACACTAATTTAAATCATCATTATTAGTGAATTTTTTTTCTTTCTGGTATCATTTACCACAGTGACTGGTATTATGGAAAATTGTAAAACACATAGGATAATCTTAACTTTGGTTGATGCATTTGTGGAGTTCCTTGAAGAATCATTTTTTTTTGTTGTTACGTATCTGACCTTTCATCAAACTATTCCAAACTTTGATAGTAAGAATTAGAGTAGCAAGAATTGGCTGCCATTATATCATAAGGACATTTCACATTCATAGAGCTGCTGGTGTTTGAAGCAACCTCCTCTACCTTGTTCTCCACAGCACATTCTAGTAATATCTGGTACATGTCAACATCAAATTCACTTCCCTTTTATTAAAGAATAAAATTGGATATATATGCATGGTTTGTAACAACATAATGAGCATGCCTTGCTTTTGGATTTTGGCTAATTCTCACATTGTCTTCTGAAAATAACAAGTCTTTAAAAGTTTTGGAAACAAGCTCCATACATCCCAGCAGCTATGTCCTGTCTCCTTCCTTGATTATGTCTACTATTTCTCTTCTCTTCAAATAAAAACATAGACAACTAAATTCTCCAGGCACTCCCTGCTATTCTCTCCGACTGTGAGTCCTTGAGCAAACAAAATTTCTCATGGGTGGTTTGTAAGGATGTGGATGGCAAGGGAGAGAAGGGGACAATTTGGCAGAGTTTATAATTGATATTATTGATGTGGTATCACTACAGCTGGAAAAGCAATTTGCCAGAGAAACAGCAGTGAAGGTGTCTACAGAGAAGGTATACCCTGGTTATAAAGGCACTGAAACCTGTGCAGCTGACTGAGGCCACTGTGTACCCTGCCTGAGCAGTTTGGTAGTGGGCAGAGCAGTGGGCTTTCATGGCAGCTGGGGTGTCTGCAGGAAGGGTCACCAGACATGAGACATCCCAGACATCTCTAATCCAATCAAGAATAACTTCACTTTATTATTATGGGGCCTCCAGCATAAGAAAGACATGTAGCTGCTCAGGGCCACGAAGATGATCAGGGGGCTGGAGCACCTCTCCTATGGGGACAGGCTGAGAGAGCTGGGGTTGTTCAGCCTGGAGAAGAGAAGGCTCCAGGGAGACCTTACAGCAGCCTTCCAGTGCCTAAAGGGGCCTATGAGAAAGATGGGGAGGGACTCTTTAACAGGGAGTGTAGTCATAGGTTGAGAGGTAATGGTTTTAAACTGAAAGAGGGTAGATTTAGATTAGAAATAAGAAAGAAGTGTTTTATGATGAGGGTGGTGAGACATTGGAACAGGTTTCCCAGAGAAGTTGTGAATGCCCCATCCCTGGAAGTGTTCCAGGCCAGGTTGGATGGGGCTTTGAGCAACCTGGTCTAGTGGAAGCTGTCCCTGCCCATGGAAGGGGGTTGGAACTAGATGACCTTTAAGGTCCCTTCCAACCCAGACCATTCTATGATTCTATGATTAATAGAAAGGCATTTTTTTCAGCACTGTACACTTGTACAATGCAAGTCACTGGTAAAATATTTCTTATCTATATAACCTGAATACTGTTTTTTATGGTTGATTGCCTATGGTAATTCTACCTTAGAAGAACTTTTCTCCAAAGACCTATTTATTTAAATAAGGCTGAGATCAAAGCCTCTTTCTGTAACTTGCAGAGTGGGTTTTTTTCCTGAGTTGTTGAAGGAATAAGCCTAGTTGAGTGAGATTTAAAAAAAAAAGCTATTTTCTATTTTGTTTGAAAGACTACTCTATGCTTCTAGAAATTCAGAAGAAAAATGCCTTGTATAAAAGAGTTTTAATCTGCAATTTTTTCCTGGATTCTAAGAATGGCTGTCATTGTCTTTTTTATTTTTTTCTTCTCTCCTACTAAACAAAAATGACCAAAAAGTGAGAAGGAAAACTTTTTTAGACTATTTTACTCTGGAGGGCAATGTAGAGAGAAGGAAGAGAAAGTGCGTATGGAAAGTAAGAGATAGGGGGTGAGGAAAAGAGAAATAACTTGTTTCTTTTTCTTTTCCTGTTTTGTCCCATTGCAGGGTGGGGTATTTTTAAAGCACCTTTCCTTTTTTTTCCCCATTCACATTTTTTTTTTCAGTGAAAATGAATGTAGAATTAATCTAGCGACTGGAAGAACTGCTGTAGATTTCAATTCTTCTGTATTTTCAAATGATACTGTAGATAGAGATGTTACACACAACTGTTAGATTATATGGTGTGCAAAGGCTGCCATTAAATGGAAAAAATCCTGCTGCATTTGACTCTCATGGCAACATTGCTGTCAGCAGAGGAATAGGAAGAATCAGGTGGAATATCTGTTCTAGAAGTTGTGGACCCGCAGTAAGGAAGAAGGTTGTGGGTTTACAGCAGCTTGGGGAGTGCCAGTAGTTCAATATTTGTTTATACTGACCTGTGCATTTCTGAGCACCTGGCAGCCAGGTGGGATCTGAAACAGGAGTAAACACACAACTTCATTGCTGTTGCTTTAGCAAGCGTGCATAATGCAGTCTGTGCTGGCTGTTTGCTGGCATGGGAATAGAGGTTATACCTGACCTGGTAAGGTGTTTTGAGGGCAAAGTTATCCCTCCAGATCCTTTGGAACAAATTCGCATTGGTAAGAGTGAGTTTGCACCAATTCAGCAACTTGCACCATGCAGCTGCAACTGTTTGAAGCTGTGATTACAGATGACATTCTCTATAGTGACCAGAGAAGCCAATATGGGGCTTCCACGTGTCTATGGCTGGAGCTGGAGCTGTTGATGCAGAAGTACTGAGCTGGGTAAAAGGCCTCTGTAGAGCTACTAGTGGCATCCTTGGATGCCATGTTTGTGCTCTGGATGCCAGAGGCTTGGACAGCCTGTGCCGCTGGGGTTTCCTGGATGAGAAGAAGGGCTGCTCAGGTGTGGCTCATACATTGCAGTCCCATGCGGGCAGAGCACCCGCTGCCCTGGGAGGCTGGCCGTTCCCTACACACAAACAGTTCACAGAGGTTGCAGGCACCCTCCGTGCAGGGGAGGGGAACGTTAAAGCACAGGAAACTGTTTTATTTGGGGATTGGTGGAGGAGTGGCCTCTATGAAGTTTGGTCTCCTGAGATAGTACAGGTAGGGTGAGTTTTCAAATGAATCTGCTTTTGTCTCATGAAGTAATTGCATCTGTGTAAGGTGTGTTCAGATCCCTATCTGGCTTACTGGATCACCAAAAAATTTGTCTGGTGGTGTGCATCATACTAGATAGCTGTTTTGCATAGGAATTGTGTCTCACAGAAATGCATCAGTTCCAGGGCTCATACTGAAGATTTTGCAGAAATAGTGCAAGTGATTATGCTCTCAGAGGTAGTAAGTCTTACTCCATAGGTGTAATAAACACACTTACAACATGGATTAATGTAATCTTCTATAATTTTTTCCTGTTTGTGCCATGCACCTCTTAATACATTTTGGATGTAATATGTCTGTGGTTCTAGAAGCAGGGGATGTACCTGGATAGCTGTAGTAAAATCCTTGCTTAATGTGATCCACCAGACCTAAATTTTGTTATAGTTTTACCTGCTTTTGCAGTTGGTAATGTAATGAACACACAATGAATCTAAATATTGCCCTCAAAGAGGCTCTCTTCTCTTGAAGAGACTTGGTTTGGGTGAGTGCTGATGCCAACCATAAACCTTAATTGCATCACAACTTGCTAGCAGGTTCCAGTAGCTTTAGTAAAGAAACTATTTCCACTTCCATGTGGGAAAGATATTTTTCCAATGTATTATGTGTTAAGGCCAAAGTTCGATTTCCACAAGTATTTGTGCAGACAAAACCCCTTTCTTGATTGGATATTTGTGTAAAGAGAGAATAATAAAAGGAGTATGCATAGCAAATCTAAATTTAGGATTGAATTTTTGTGAACTTATTTGCATTCACTTTTTATTTTCACAGTTTGGTTAACCTCAGTGGTGTTTCTTTGTATTTCAATAAAAAGAGAATCATAACTTGTTGACACGATGGTGGTTTTTTTCTTTATTATTTTGCTCAATTTACAAATGGATGAACGGTCAGCATCTGTGAAGAAAATATGAAAATTTTTCCCTTTCTCTTTGTGTTTTGTGGTTTTGGTATTTTTGTTCTGTTTGGAAAGAATCAGGATGATGTATTCAGGTCATAAAGATGTAGAAAACTGTCTTACAATTTATTGGCAGTGAGTGAGGATGTCTGAAAAATCTGTGTGTTAGAAAATGACTTCTTTTTCCTTTGGTCTAAATAGGCCATTCTGGATAAACTAGCCCAAGACTCTTGAAAATCCTGGCTTGGCTGGTCTTCACTTGACCAGTGTAAAATGTTCTTTACAGTTACGAAGAAGCCATGCATCTCTTAGTAATTGTTGAGAGAGCATATACTGGAAGTCCAAAAGAGTACTATAATTTGGAAAACTCAAGTGTGATGTCTGGTGTAACTTATAAGTCTATTGTCTTGTCATCCCTTGCAAGGAAAGAAAAAGGAAATAGGGGGGTTCAATGTTAAAGAGGTTAAAGGAGAGGGAATGTATTTAACGGAACTCACCATGATTTTGGAAGAAATTAATCATGTCAAAAAACCCAATCTGATGCTGTTTCATTAAAATGTATAGAAATACAATGACAGTATTAGTACTGCATAATATTCTAATTTAAAAATAGCACCCTATGGTATCGGTAAAGCAAGTACTACAGGGATTAAAAGTTGGACCAAAAAGGAAGCCTCACCAAATGGAAGTATTTCTAGCATGTTCCATGTCCTAGACTAGTACCAAGCCTTACGCTATTTTGTGTTTTCATCAGTGATCTAGATGCAAATATTCTCATACTGTGAGAAAATCTATTAGTGATTTTATGTTATGAAGATGGGCAGTGTTTTAATCAATGACGAGGAAATAGAAGCTGGAGGCAGGAATCAAGATATCTCAGTATAGGAGGCCTATTTACACATAATTTGCTAATAGAAATACAAACTTGACAGGCATTGAAGGCCATCTCTTGAATAGGAAATCCAAAGCAGTGAGTTTGGAAAGACTGTAGGGGCTGGTCCATCCCTTGCCATGCCCTCCCACAGCAGCCCTAAGGTAAGGGAGGCTGATTCTGTTATCAGAAGAGCAATGAAGATGAGGAGGGAAGGGAGAAGGGTCACTGATGCTGCAATATGGTATGCATGTCCAGAGTCCACCTAAAATACAGAACAAATTTGAAGATGGTGATGACAACAGCTCCAAAAGCCATTGGAGGGCTGAAGGGACAGCCTGTCAGTGAACAACTTAAAATAACTCAGTCTACTTAGAAAAAAAAGGTCTGAGAAGTGATTTATTTAAATTTTGTAAGTATATTGAAGTAATTTTTATTTGCCTGTATGTTACATGCTTTTTTTCATGAAAAGCAAATAGCAATAGAATAAATTAAGAAGGTGAGAATGGAAAATTTCATCCCTTTAAAACAATACTGTTCACTTTTACAGCAGGTAAGCTTCAGCTGGAAAAGCTATGCTTTAGTCAGATGCATGTTGTTGGGTTCAATACAGGGTAATTGAATGACATTTTATGGTTAATGTTTTGTAAATGAGCAGCCTAGATCCCCGAGTGTGGTTTACTGGTCTTCTGTTTTATAAACCTGGAAACTGGAAGGAAAAACACGGGTAGCACAGTTGCATCTTAGCTTCCCCTTGAGTAAGGCTAAAATGCGTTGTGGACAGCAAGCTCTGTGAACATATGTGCTAGCTTGGCTTTCTTTCAAATACAACAAATGAGTATCTCCAATCCCCATAAAAAGTTAACCTACTTTTAATTGTTAACTTTTTTGATTGTTAACCAAATTGCAATGAAGGCAAGTGAAGTAAATCCTGAAACGGAAGATACCTGAGCCTGTTGCTTGCTGCCTTATGTTGAAGAGCAAGCAGAGATGACACTGTCCTGGGAAATTTTCCCTTAGCTCTCTCTTGCCAGTGGAAAGCTTCCTCCTTGTGTGCTCGCTCGTTGCTGCCCCATGCTTCAGAGGTTGCTCTGTGTGCTGAGGCTGTGTCCTGGTTCCTCTCTCCATTGCACCAGCTGCTCAGGGGCCAGTCATGGGCTGGGGGGTCAGCAGGGAGGCAAAGACCTCGTCCAGTGCCTCAGAGCTGATGGGAGGAGGGCAGTCACCAGCAACGCCCTCCCTTTGCTGTGTGTCCACGTTATCCCGGGAACTGCCTTCCCCCGGCTGCTTTGCCAGGCAGCATGGCAAGCTGCCTAGGGAGCTAGAATAGATTGTGAAGAGGCCACAAGGTATTGTAGGGTGAATGCCGAGCTGGTGTTACCTGCCTGGCCGGGAAATGCAGAGGGTGGGCGTGAAGTGAAGCCATAGGAAGACCAGCAGAAGCAGGGTCTGGGAAGTGTGGGATCGTTATGTCCACTGGTTACTAGAGGAAGTCGGTGCAGACCATGTCAGTATGGCACCTGAGGACAAGCTAATTAGACCTGTTGAGAGATGAAATGCAATGGCGGGGTATATTACCTTGCGTTTGGTGTGATGATAACATGGTTACATTACCCTTTTCAGACTTGGAGCATGGGCAGAGCTGGTCTGCATCTGCCACAGTTTGTGTTGTAAACATGCCCAATCCAAACCCCAGCACAGGTGCACAGGCTTGGCCATCTTCGTGATGAGAAATCGGCAGTTGGGCACCGCTCAGAATGCATCATTTCCCTTGTCCTGGCCCAGCATGTCCATGGAAACATGCTTTGAACCCACACTTTGTGGATAAAGGGTTTTTTATGCCCAAATGACTGGGAGCTTTGGGCAACACTGTATAGCAAAACAAGCTGTACCGAATCTTAGAAGTATTCTGTAATCAGGGATTGCTCAAGACTATACTTGAACTTGATGCGTTGCTCATCTCTGTGTTGCTCTGTGTGACCTGTATTCAGCAAGGATGGGCACCCACATTAAAGATTGTCCTTCTGGGTAAAATCTGAAGCCTTATCCTGCAGGAACCATTTGGTAAGTGGATTCTTGCATGCTCTCAGAAGGACCGTAAGATCTGCAGGCTTTTGGCATAAGTTCCGCCATGTGAATGCAAAGATCAAATTTTATGTCAGGATTGACAGCTGAAATCGCACAACAAGAACTCTGTTTCTTCGTGTTTTTCCCTCATTTCACAAACAGCTAATTTTGTGGCAGAAAGGTCTGGAATAGCATACTGAAACCTGTTCTGCCTGTCAGCTGAGCTGCTGTGTTAGTCTGATTGTATATATCAAAGAATATAATAGCAGCCACTCCCACGTAAAATTAGCTCTGTTTGTGTATTGCCTACAGGAAGAGTATTGTATTTAAGCACAAGAACATAATATATTGTGAGGGACAAGGACTTCTATGGTCCCATTCTGCATCTCTTCATTTGACATCTGATTTCAGTGTGCTCACACTGGTAGAAATAAGATCAGGTCTTTAGTGTAGAATCTGTTTGAAATGATGCAGGTTGTTTTTATATTTGTGCTCTTTTGTTGAGCTTTGTCTCTAGATGTGGGCTCTGTTGAAAAAAATAAGGCTGCCTCTGCACATGCTTTTTTATAGGTAGGATGCCTTCGTAATACTGGAAGTCTTAAAATAGCTGAGCAACATGATATCCTCACACATTCTTTCCTAAAGCTGATACATCTGTGGTGGAATCACACGTTATTTGGGTATAATTTATTAGGAAAGCAAGGAGTTTTTTCTCTGGAAGTACCCCCCCCCCCAAAAAAAAAAAAAAAAAAAAGA
>JANXJC010000078.1:63180991-63194996 GCA_027564655.1 Leptodon cayanensis | reverse complement strand
AGGTGGAGGTGATGGACCTCCTTTACAGAGCTGTTTTAATGTCATTATCTCTAACCCACACCATTTCACCCATCTGATCTGTTAGGTGGCCCTGTATGTGTGAGGGGCAGGAACAGGCAGCTCAATGGGAATGTGTGAGCTGGCTCTGCTGCTGATGGGAAAATGCAGGAGGAGCACTGGTCTGTGGTGCAGGAGATGGGGAGCACAGGAGCCCCAAGAAAGCCTGCTGGGCAGGGGGGGAGCAAACAGCGAGGGGAGTGCTGCAGGACATGCCTAGCCTTGGTGGGGAGTGGTGGGTTTGTTGCCAGTGGAAAACTTGGGCTGTGGTCCTTTTCTGCTTGTTTTCAGGCAGACTAGCTCGCTTTGACCTCTTGAGCTGATAGAGAGACATAGGAAGGAAAAGCTTGCTCATAATAAGAGCAGGAGCCTATGCTGCACCCTCCCGCCCTGGATCAAAACAGGAAGCGTTTGCCAGCAGCATCCCCTTCTCTGTCCGTATCACAGCCCGACGCTTTGGAGGTGTGCTCTCATTTGACCCCCTCCCTCCAGGCTGCCATAAGCTTAACACAAACTCATTATCCCATCATTTTTGTGATTGCAAGGGGATTTACACACAGACTGAAGAACTGCGGAATAGAGAGGAGAGGGTTACTATAAAGAATAATCCTGCCTGGCTTTTAACTTTTCCTCATTTGGCTCCTCAGTCACTTTTCCTTTTTCTCAATGGGTCAGTACCCAAACTTACTCTTAAGCTTGGTTTGACCAACCCTACTTGAACCCTCAGTGTTTTACCTCTCCAAAACTGCTCATGGTGTGATCTATCAAAGCCCGTGTGATAACAGGAAGAACCATACTCTGGACGGGGCTGCTGGAGCACTCACCCCTTCCCTCAGCCTGCCGGCACAGCCCGCTGCTGCCCTCCCCAAACTTGCTGAGGGTGCGCTGTGTCCCACTGCCCAGGTGACTGGGGAGGATGTTCAATAGCATCAGCCCCAGTGGCCTACCCTGAGAAATGTCACCCCTAACTGGTTGCCAGCTGAACTGTGAATTGCTGATCCCTGATCTTTAATCCTGAACATCCCTCCAGTTTCCCAACCTACCCTGTGGTTCACTCAGCCTGTCCTGATTTTTAGCTTGAATACGAGAAAAATGCATGTCAAAAGCCTTGCAAAAGTCAAGGTATACTTTACTATTGCTAATTTTGACATTTGACTCTTAATACATTTTTTTGCTTTTTAAAGTGACTAAATATTTAAAAGCGCAAGCAACACCTATTTGAAAAAACCTCAAACTCAAAAAGTAAAGGCTGTATCAAACTTTGATAGCTTTTCTGCAAGATATTTTTAAGTACTCTCGCTTGTAATTCTCCGAAGCTTCCATTAAAAGTTTGAGACAATAACATTTCTCTGTGGTTGTTACTTTTCTATCTGCAGTACCTAGTGCTACTAAGCAAGGGATAAAATTATTATTTTCACTGTCAGAGTGGAGCCTAGAGACAAGCAGGGGAGGTGGGACCCAGAAGAAAATGCAGAATTACTGAGACTTGCCATTGGTTGTTGCTGGTGATGTTCAGCTGCAGAATGAAAGACAGAATATGAAATGGTATTTTTAACAAAAAATAAAGTAGGCATAATAAAACCAAATCAAGACAGAATGAGAAAAAGGTCAGTATTGTTTATAAAGTGTTATGACCATGTTTTTGCTTAACAAAATACCAGATGTTGTATAAATATTAAATTCAACTTCAGATAACTGGAAAGGTGAATTTTTCAGGAGGGTTTGAGATAGAGAGCCTGGAGGTGATGATAAAAGAGACCGTCAGTCTCTTTATACTTCTGTGCCAATTTCTGTTAGACCAGCTTTTCTTGGGTAACTTCTAGCCACAGGTGAAGCCTTTGCAGGTAAGAAATATTCCTCATACCACCATCCCTGAGACAGCAGCTCTGGCTTCAGCTCAGCAAAGCACGCGCCTGACTTGAAGTCTGTATTTCTGATCTGTGAGGCACATGAGTGCTGGCTGGGAAGTGCCTCAGCCTTGGGGTTGCCTTAGTCCTACTATCAGCAGCGCGAGTCTTGCCCACACAGAGGGGAAAATCCCACATCTCTGTCTGGATTGTGGTGAGAGGAAACTGAGCAAAGGAAACCTTCCCCTGTGTGGCACATGAGCAGCTGGGGTGAGACCTCCCCTGCTCCCCCCCCGTCCCAGCACAACCAGCCAGCCTGCAGCTTCCCAGTAACACCTCTGCGCTATCAAAACACGAATAACTACTTGTCGTTTATCTCGCCAACATATTTTTAAGCCACAGTCAGCGCTCCATACTGTCTGGGTTTTAATCTGCTTTGTTTGTGCTCTCACAGGCAGGTGACAGAGGCCCTCTCCAAGCAAGAAGAAACACTGATTGCTTTGGTCTCTTCCACTGGGAAGTTATGTTTTGGCTTTGATTCTGTTTTCTTTTTTAAGTCACCCTTGCTTTTGCATTGTTTTTAGCGTGCATTGTACGTTGGTCCGTGTACTGTCTTCTCTAGATACATCCTTCCATCCCTCCTTCTCTCTCTCTCCCCCTCTGGACTGTGCTGTCAATACAAAGCCATATAAACTGACTCATTAGTCAAAATACATCTTCCCAGGTTTTGGTAAAGCAGAGGATGATCCAAGGAGTTTTTCTGAGGTTTATAAACATGGCAAAGTTATTTTTCATAGTGTGTTCAGCATGCCATTTCCACATGTGATCATACAGATTTTCTGCTTTGTCACGCAACTGAGTAAGGACAAATAAAAACACAGGGCATTTCTGGAAGGCTGAAGTAAGATCACACCAACTGTTACAGATCAGTGTTGGTTTACTTAAAGAAGGAAATGTTTGGGCAGTGATAAGGACTATTCTTACTGCTAGCTCTTACTGAAGCTCACAGTCAGTCAGGTAGAGCTGGGTAAGCACCAGGAGCAAGTTCCAGCAGATAACACAGAAATCAGTGGCCTTTGTCACTGTTTCCAGCAGCACCGCTGTTTTCTTTACTTCATGGCAAAAGAAACAGGGCTGAATGGCAGCTTTCGTTAAACTATTTCCTGGCAGTGTGTGGGATAAGCTTATTTGGAAACAAACATATTTTTCTAATCCCTGGCTAAGAATACTTGACATCTATCCCTCCGCATGACACGATTGCTCCAGCAGGCTTTCCTACATGTATTGCAGCCAGACCTGTTACTGTACACAGCGTTGTAAATATATTGTGATGGTGTTGGTCTGTTTCTGGTTTTCCTTCCTTTTTATTTCCCTTGTTTTTCTTTTCTTTTTTTTTTTTTCCTCGCTCTAGTATATGTCTTGCCTGCCTGTAAAAGAAGAGTACTAAACTGATGCTTGGAGAGAATGGGCTATGTATATATTTTTTACCATCTTCTGTTTTATTCAGGTCCTTCCTTTCTGACCACAGGGAAATCCTTTTTGTGAAGACACCTGCCTGCACCTGAGAAAGGGTGTGTTTTCTGACACTGACCAGGAAGCACCAGGCAATCTGAAAAAGAATTCCTCCTCACTGCTTTCCATGACTAAAACTTTCATTTTCACAGACATGACATAAAAAATTGGATTCTACAAGTTTTACTCACAGTTGTAAGATACCATTATGTGGATGAAATGAGGATTCAGTTTTCCTTCCCCTCTGGGAGCTGGGCTAAAATACCAAAACCTATAAAAAGTTAGTTATAGAAAGCAGAGAAAACAATTCCCTTTACAACAGCCAGTTCTCGCAGCTTTTAATGCATAAACCTGTTAAAGATAGGAAGTTTTGTTTAAGATGCACATAACTGCACCAGTAACAAGAATGGCAATTTCTTTGTCTGCTAGAGGTGTCATGATTGTTACTTTTCTTTAAATGAGTTTATAGAACAGACCTTCTTACTCTGTCGACATGCTCCTGATGGACTATTTTACTAGCTTATGTTATTGTTACTTTGTGCTTGATGGCTTGATAAGAAATACTTCTACTATCTGGCTGTATTAGAAATAGATTTGCAACGTGGAAGTAAAGATGGCCACTCACGAGTAGCATGAACAAAGGCAATTTACAGCAAGCTTTTACACAAGGTAAGAGCCAGAGAGCTGATGGACCATTATGTCTGTGACACTTGCTTAACAACGTGCTTAAGAATAACCCATTGACTTTAGTTGCTATTGTTTTGGTGAAGGATTGGTCAGACTGGCTGTGTCCACCCTGAGTGTGAGAAATGTTTGCAAAAAAGTATTCTGGAATTCCACTCCTCTGGCTTAGTTTTGAGGCAAGGTTCATAGAAAGGGACAGCCCAGCATTTGGGCAGGTCAGCAGTAAAGTGAGGAGCAGGATGTCAGAAGCAGGCCTGAAGATGACCGTGTGAGTTTGCCTGCATGCCGGAGTCCATGGGAGGCAGTGTCAGCAGGTGCCGGCATGGCAGGGTGGACCACAGCGTGGGGTGCTTGGGGTTGGGGCAGCCAGCAGTGCTCAGCATTTTTCACAAAAATACACAGTGTTTTTTGTCTGGAGTATGTTCATCTTAGGAGTATTTGTGAATGAGTTAAAGCTCTCTCTGCTCTTTTTTGTCCAGGTTATCAAGCACTTTCAGATATAGGAAGGAAAGCAGTATTTAAGAGCTATTGCTATTGGGTTATCATGCAATACGTACTGGTAGCTGGGTGCTCCAATTTCAGCCAGGATGCTCCAAGGTTTTGAGGGTTTGTTGGATGCCTGTGTGTGTATGTAAATGCCCTTCTCTAACCCTAATCAACCCTTTTCTCTTCTCCACCCATCAATGTTATTTGAGGCAGCTGTAGCACAGAGAGGGACCATTTCATGAGCTGTAAGAACTCTGCGTATATGCTATATATATATCTCCAGACCCTCTATTCTGCATACTCAGGGTTTTGAAGGTCCTGCATCCCAAAAGTGCTTGGGGGGTTTCTACATTGGGAAATGAATCATGGTTAAACTCAGGCACATGCATCAGGCTTATGCTGAACAACTCTGTGTTACATGGTCCAGCCAGTGGTGCTGCACATGTGGGTCACTCTGTTGTGTCTGACTATGGGCTGCTTCATGCCTGGATGTTCCCTCACTTACAATGGCTATTACCCCAACAGCTAGCACCCCAAGCTGTCATATGTTCTGAAAACCCTTATATTTCTATGAAAACGTGGGAAAAGCTGTGTTCTGTCATGGATGACACAGAATTTAAGCATAAACTACAGGAAACTTCAGACTGACAATTGCATCAGCAGCTTATGACCCTTCCAAAGCAGAAGGCTGAAGCTCAGAGCCCCATTCCTCAAGGTGGGGATATGCCTTACATTATAGCTACTTGTCATGCCAAGGAATGTGAACAAAAATGTGACAAAGAAGCAGGATGTAGGCAGGATTTCTTTGTTCTTGATTTTTTTGTCTGAAAAAAAGAAATATAGATAGGGTGAGAATGTACGCATTTCCATTTAAGAAGGGAAGCACAAAACTTCCTGGCCAGTGTGAGTGTGTGTGAGAGAGGGAATCAGTGTAGCTTTTGCCTGCCTTGGTAGTGAGCCATTTTAAAATTTTTGATGTATGTTAGGTGTACCTAGAGACTTGTGTTAAGGTAGCTCATCTGAAGCTACTTGTGGACTGTGGTGCTGCCAGTAGCCTAGGGCCTTTCCTGCTTCCCTGCTTAACAGAGGACACCCCCTTTCTCAGTTGTTCCCTGAAGGAGATCTTCACAGCTTTCTCGTGGTGACCATGCCCTTTCCTCTGCTGCCAAGGAGCTAAAACTTTTGTGAGCAGTGCATTGCCCACCTCTGCAGACAGCTGTGCCTGGAAATGTCCTTGGCAGGTCCTCCCCTGTCCTGGGTTTCGTCCACTGATCTTTTCCCTACGGTGTTTGACAGACTCTGCCCTGTGTTTCTCACTCCCAAAAGCAAGTGCAGACTTTGCAAGTGCAGCACACAGGTGGTGTTTCTGCAGCTTGGCCTCTCTCTGCACAAATAGCTTTTTCCCTTCGGAAGGGTGGACGGGACTTGCTGCGGTGGTGGTGGCAGCGTGTCCTGGCCCTGGGCTGTGGGCTGAAGCACAGCACCAGGCGAGACGTGAGCCTCTAGAGGTCACTGACAGACCAGGCCTGGCGGCGAGAGGGACAGCGCTGCTCTGGGCAGGGTGTTCACAGCAAGCGGTGCGTAAATAGCGACAAAGAGCAGAGCAGATTTTGTGCTTGAGATCTGATGCAAAGATGCTAACGAGATGAGAGGTAATGGCTTGACCAGAGGAGACGCCTGAGGCCCACAGAGGCATGGTACCACTCCGTGGCTGACAGCTTAGGCTGCAGACAACCATAGGGTTATGTGATGGAGGTTCAATTCATCCGGCAGCACAAAACTGCCATGGAAAGTGCTGCAGCCATAGGGCCTGGGCATGGGGCTTGTGTCCGGGGGAGCGGACAGGGCGAGCTTCCTAACCACAGTGTGACCTGTGTGTACCATGGCAAAGGATGCCAGGTTTGCTGTGTACCCATTTCCCCAACCTCACCTGCCACGCAGTGACACAGTGTTGTTGCTACACATAAGAAACACGTCAGAAGAGGGAACGATCAATTCATTTGTAGACCACTTTCTTGTGTTGCCCTATAAGAAACCTCAAAGGGCTGGGAAAAACCAATAGCCTGCTGACACCAGCACGGATTTGCCCCATGTGTTTGAAACCACCCCATATTGGTGCTAACAGAGAAAAGCAAGGAAGAGTGGAGTCAGACAGGGAGCTCTGCCCAGGGGTGGAGGAGGGAGCTGCAGCAAAGGGGTGTTTGGGCTGGGTAGGACCTGGGGTCCCTAATGCCTGCTGTGGGGTGACCCCACATCTGGCTTGGGCACTTGGAATGTGTTACAATAAATGCAGATCTCCTTGGAAAAGAAAAGCTGTCAGGGTTACAGGGATGTCAGCCAAGGCATGCCTAGTAGTAATGCATAAGGACTGTTCCCTTTGTAGTTTATCATTGTAAAGCTTAAGCAAATTTTATCTTCTAATGTGTTTCCCCTTGAAGTTACAAAGTCAGACAAGAAAATAAAGCTCCGTAGTTCACAACTGCGAACGTGTAAATGTTATTGAAAAGCCAGGACGTGGCGGGGCATAACGCCGGTGGGGGACTGTCCATCTCCACTGACCTGGGCGTAGCCACCCGCCTTTCTCAGCATTGTTCCTCCTGCACTTTGAGCTGGGGGGAGAGGAACTCCCACCCTGCAGCTCCCACTGCCTGCAGCACCCCCGCACTCCTTCCTCACCCACCCTCCACATGAGGCTGGCTGACTTCGGTCAGAAAATCTGCTGGGCTTTGCACAAACAGCTCCTAATGTAAATATCAGAGGACTACAGAAAGCCTCACTGTTGGTGCCGGCTCTTCTAAGCTGTGCTTTCAAATCGCTGACTGTGTTGGTTCTTATCACGAGTCAGTCTCAGCAATTAAACTTCTTACGATTGCTTGGGTGTGTGCTTTTTTATTTTTCAAATACACTTTTAATAGTAGATGAACGTAGTGACCAAATACATAACTCTAAGATTTTTAGTTTAAAGGAAATGATAGTTAATCTCTTTGTAAACTGACCAAACATCATCATGCTTCTCCATACAAAAGAATAGTTTTAAATCACAATTTTATAGAGGACAATAGTAATGAGGAACATCACTTTAAAATAAGCAATTTATGTGTGTGTAGGAACATGTGAAAATTGGCATGCAGATTTTGAGTACAACTGTTAAAGTCTGATGTAGTTTACTATGCTGTTTCACATAAACAGCTGTATGAGTGATTGATGAAGTTTTTTTGCCCATATAGGTATGGTACCTGGGTGCTGGTGCCGCTGAATGTGTAGCTAGTTAGGTATGGGCCAGTCCCGCACTTTGTTTCTAAGGACCTGTGCTCCTGACAGCTCTATGCCGCCATCAGTCTCTGCTATTCAGTCCCAACGAACACAGAAGACTTTTTCACTCATTAACAGACAGATGCTCAGTGGGATTCACTACCTAAGCTTTTGTGTCCTGGACTCTTTTTTGTCCCTTTTGACAGCACCACATGTTGCGGTATGTTGCTGTACCACCCCAGAAGCAGTCTGTTCTGTGTAGTATTACACCCATCTTAAGGGAAATAAAAGGGAAATGGATCTGTAAACAAAATTTGAGCTTTTGTTTTAGTGTGACGTTTGGTGCTTGCTATTAATGATTTGTATTTTACAAACTCTCAGCAGACTAGAACATGTGCCATCACTCTTGGTAGTGGGGAATACCTGTGGTTTGTTTTGTTGAGCAACATTACATTTCAGGGATTAGCCCTCATGAATCACAAGACATGATTTTTTTTTGCTGCAACCATCAATATTCAAAAAAAATCCTTCTCATTTTAGGGAGTTAGATCACAACGTTCTTGCAGCATATGTGCAGGCTGCATTTTTAACATAGCATGTGATAGAAGTGTTGCTGTAAACTTTTTAATGAAGACATGACCAGAATGCTCAGCTTTTCATGCTGTCAGTGGTAGTGCAAAGACAGCACTGCATTTGCTGGTACCTATCCCAGTTGGAGCTCTTGGATACATTTACTTGGTGATATTTTCGATATGTAGATTAATGTTTTTGTTGATGAAGACTGGATATAGTTTGGACTCAAATAATTAAAAACTAGGGGTCATTTCTATATTATACCTCCAGTGCTCCTCCTTGGAGAGCTTTTGGGTGAAACTGGGCAGGTATAACTATGGCTGTTCCATAATTTCTGAGGTTCAACCCAGACATAGGTCTCCACTCAGGTGCTGCTCAATGCAAAAGGTGGTTTTTATCATACAAAATTCGGGGTTTCCTTTGCATAGCATCTCCCTCGCAAGCATGTAATTTGTAGTTACTATGAGATTTCTTATTCCATCCTCAGAAATTTGCCTCTCTTGGTTTGGGTAGCTATACAAATTGCAGAATATGATTTGGTAGTATACTTGATGGTGGCAACTCACAAGTGTTTTCTTAGACTGTGGTAAATGCAATGTACCTTAAGACAAGAAGAACTTCTGTATGAATCAATTGAAGGTCCAGCCAGCCCAGTGTCCTCTCACAAGCAGTGGCCTGCAATAAGTGCTGAAAGACGAGGATGAGGAACAGGGGATGTAGCAAGTGATTATCCTCGCATTCAGTAATTGATGGTTTAAGAATTTCCTGTGCTAAAGTTTGCATCCGGACCATTGTGTCTAATAGCCACCAGTGGGTTTAACCTCCACAAATCCATTTTTTTTTTGTTTTGTTTTTTTTTTTTTTTTTCAATTCCTTTTATGCTGTGACCTCCACAACTTCCTGTGGTAATGAATTCCACACTTCAATTAAGAAGTTATGTGGAAAAAGCATTTCCTTTTGTTTAAGTCTGATCATTCCTTTGGGTGCCTCCTTATTTTTATATTGTGAGAAGACATGAAAAATCATTCTCTACAAACCTTTTTCATGACATTTATCATTTTGTAGTCTTCTACCATATTCTCTTCGTGATTTGTTTTTATAGTATTTCATTTTCATTTACCTCTCTTCTTGAGCTTTGCCAAGTAGTCCTCCTGAAGAAACCTAAGACTAACTTGATTTAATCAGAATGATGAACTAGAAAGGTGAAATGAAAAAATGAATTCATTTAGTCTCTCCTTTTATAGAAACTCTTCCAAAACCTACCATCATCCTGGACTCCTCTGTCTGTACCTTTTTAGACCCTATGTATGCCATGAGGTGGGTTGGTATGAACCACCTGCAGTCCAGAAAATACATCTGTGTCATTGCTCTGTACAAAAGTGTAGGTACATTATCTGCTTTGACATACATTGTTTTCATAAAATTTCATTTATTTGTTTTGTTTGATAATCATTGAGCTCTGGTGTTTTTTGTGTACTAGCTTTTCTACATGCTTTGTCTAACATAGTCTATCATTATGTGTATCTACTTAAGGTTATTTTTTCACCCACATATATTATTTTGGACTCACTTGAATTTCATCTGCTACTTTCTTCAGGTCACTCTGCTGTTCTCTGCTTTGATGTTCTTCAGTACATCTCCACAGGCAGTTTTAGCCTGGATAAGCCTATTTCAAATCAGTTTGATTATTTTGAACAATTCAGGTCAGAAAGGCTGTAAACTGTCCTCTTTACTGGCCTGCTGAGTGTATGTGGGCAGTAGCAACAAGTACAACTGAAACCATCACTATTTACCTTATTGATACAGGCTATTCCTTCAGATGTAGATTTACAGGAAGACTGTAAAGTCTGTGCTTGAACAGAGCAATCATCTGAAACCTGTCTGCACTGTTCAGCCAGGTCTTAATGCTGGCTATTTCTTGAGTGAGGTAGAGAAGTGATCCAAATGCAACTTTCCCATTACCTGGTAATCTGAGTGCACACAGGGAATTCCTTTCCTGGAATGGCAAAAATCTTGCAATCCTGAACCTTTTCAGTGGAGAGGACAAGCATCCAGCTCTGCCCAACTCTGGCTATGAGAAGCTGAAGGTTTCATGGATGTTCCTACTCATCCTTCTCCTGAATTCCGTAAACCTTCTTAACGCTTTTCACATCCTACCACCCCATTTTGTTTCTGAGTAATTGTATTAAAAGCTACTGTGCCTGAGTCCAGTCCACCATCTCTTGCTGCTCTTTTGGGTTAAAAGCTACTGTGCCTGAGTCCAGTCCACTATCTCTTGCTGCTCTTTTGGGTTATTTTTCATAAGACAACCTGTTTGTTTCTGCATCCAAACAGGTGCCTTTCTGTGCCACTCTCTGTCCAGAACAGAGGACCAGGGCCTGCCATTGCAGAAGGTCTCCAATGAAAAGCAAAGGTAGAAATGAGGTCTTTTAAAGCTCACCTGGGCCCCGAAACATCTTCAGTTTATATTGCTGTACAAACATGTGCATATGCTGTACGAAAGCATATGGTCTCTTAAAACCAAAATTGTCTTATGATCTGTGTATTAGCTCCCCCAGCGCAGATTTCTGCTGTTTCTAAAACTGTTTTTGTAGCTACCCTTCATGTGAAAAGGATTATTTTCCATAGCTGGGTTACACTGTGCATCATAAGAAGTTGATGTATGTACATCTGGCCAGCCAAATAGAAGGAGCTGCAATATAGCATGATGACTCTGGCTTTTTTTATTTACTTGTTTACAGGTAGCTTTTACAACCCATCATTATGTCTGTGGTTGACTTTTGGGAGTATGGGTTTTAATTTACTTCCCTTTATACATGTGGATGAGAGGTTATGGCAGGCATGTCCTTTTCTGTAAAACGTTACCATATCCTGGAATGGGAAGAAGAAATAGTTCTGTCGATATTAATGCACCTACCTTTCCTCTTCAGAGGCTTGCATGCCTAATACATCGTTAAATCCAGTGAGAGAGAAGCACTGGCTTCTCTCTTTTTGAGACCAGCATATCAGTGAAGTAATTCTGAACTGTCTGTCATGCTGAGACAGCAAGTGCTGTTAGAAGTTACTATATTTCAGCATTAAAAACAATATAGAAAGAACAGCAGCCTGACTAAAGATGTATTTCAAGATCTTTTTCCCTTCTAGTAATATTTACTTTGTTTTAGTTGAGCAGATTTTTAGAGGTCATTATATTTAAATTAATTACCACTAGTTTAACTCTTGTACTAACATTGCTTTCAGATTAAAAAAAAAAAGAAACTATCTTTTTTTACCATGACAGATGATAAGTGAGTTCCCTTATGTATAAAAATGGAGGACTCAAGTCCTGCAGATAATTTTTCTGTTCCCTTGCATATGTTACATACTGAGAACATTAAGGTCCACAAGCTAAAGAACACAAAATCAGACAAGCAGTGTACTGAATAACTCAGGGCACAGGTCTCTTTTTGAGGGAATGATTATTTAGTGAGAGCATGACAGCATTATTGTGACTAGTGTGGATTGCATGTATTGGTGGACATCACTGAAAAAGGAGATTTTTGCAAAAGATTTTAATGAAGACAACATGGTAGACATTTCATGACTTTCAGCTAGACAGGTTTTCTAGCTGTCCTGTCCAGTACATGCATAATTTTCTTCCATTTACTACCCACTAGAGAAACGTGTTGTTCACTCTTCCTATGATTGGAAGTATATCAGCACTCCTGGAAATACCAGTTGCTAAGAATAACAAGAGAAAATAGAGCCAAAGGGCTTAATGTGTTAATTGTCTGCAAAATGTTCCTGGTGCCAATTTCCTTACTTTCTCCCTGAGTTGGGGCTTTATGTTAAATCCATGGAAATTCTCCTTGCTGTTTCCATAATATGTAGGTACTTTATCTGAACTGAAACTCCTCTGTGGTTGCACTGTGTGGGTGGCAGAATGCTGAAATTCCTTTCAACAAATCACCCCAGAATCGTGTTTACAGGATAACGCAATTGACACAGTTTTGGAATTACACTTCCAACAGAGCTGCCATATGGGAAATCTCTGGCTAGAAATATATTTATGGGAATGGCCTAGAGAGAGCCCACTGATGCTGCTATTTTCTGAGGTCTCCTTTTTGCTACCTATGGGTCTGCTGAAGAAAAGGATGATGAGTGAAGGAAAGACATGTGGGAAGGAAAATCCTTTGTAACAATGTTAATAGGGGCCCTGCCAGCTCCAGAGGGATGCTTGCTTATTTTGTGTAATCAGAAAAGACTGTAAAAAGATGATGGCAAATGAAACGATTTTAATGGGAGGGATGAAGCAGCCGTTTTTACTAGCTTATGTCTGAAAAAGTGGATTTGTGTGACACTGATGAGATATCTTATCCCCTTTATAGCTTCTCTCAAACCTGAAAATTCCTGCCTTCTAGCACTTTGTGTATGCTCCTCGGGCTCTCTGAATGTGACAATATAACAGTGTTATCAGTGAGAACTCTGGGGAGTCCCAATTTTAAACAGTCAATTTTGCTCAATGTAAGAAAACAGAAATTGCTGCTTGGGCTTATTCCTGTAGTTCATTCAATCCAGCCCAGGCTCGCAGTCATAGTGACAGTGGCAGAGGCACTGAAAGCATAAAAGAAACTGGTGCCATTGAAAGATTTAAGATAGCTTGTCTTCCTTTTGCCAACAGTTAAACTGAAATGTGGAATCATAACCTTTTACATAAGGTATAAAAGTAATTGCATTTTTAAAAACTGTGGGTTTGGTTTTTTAGTGTTTAGGTTGCTAAGTAAAACCTTCAAAAGTTAGGAAATGGCAAGCTAGTGCTTGCCTATGAAGCTGTATTTCCATTCCTCACTTTTCAGTACATAGAAGAGGTGGAGGACCTGTAACAGACCAGCCACTGAAGTTTCAGCCAGGTGATGTAAAACTAGTGGCACAGGGAATTAAAACTCCAGTTCCAGGCCATGACCTGTAATGGGTGTGCTTGAAACATGGCTCATTTTAAGGCAATCTCATTTCATATACACGAGATTAGTAAAGTGACTTCAGGCTCTTGGAAGTCATCAACTTCAACACCAGGTCATTAAAGGTTTTGGTATTGTTACCGTTGCTTGTACAAGGCTTGAGTTTTTGCTACTTGCTTTTAAACCTTACTATTTTAAAGAAACATTTTAACCCTTACTTATTTTCAAGTCAGCTTGAAGTTCAGGTGCCAATAATAAACACTTATCAGAATGGCAAATCTTGAAAAACCCTGTTGGCTGGCTCTGCCAGGCTGCGGGCTCTTTGCCAGTGCTGCCTCAGTCGGGGACAGCTATTGGAACAGATCTCTTGTGCTAAGCTCTCTGGACTCTGATAGCCTTGTTATTGTCTGCGTGTCCTACATGCATGTTCATCCTGATTACATTTACAGTGAAGGCCTAGGTCTTGTCTTGTGCACATCAAACTCTTTCCCTTCCAACTTCCCGGGAATTAAGTTATTGCCATTATCTGATTCTTCCAGGGAAATGAAGCTGAGGTGCAAGAGGGCAGCAGTCATATCCAAACTTCCCGGGAATTAAGTTATTGCCATTATCTGATTCTTCCAGGGAAATGAAGCTGAGGTGCAAGAGGGCAGCAGT
>JANXJC010000078.1:63123145-63180698 GCA_027564655.1 Leptodon cayanensis | reverse complement strand
AGCTTCAAGGCTGTTACTGCACTCAACACCAATGCTACTCTGTAGACATAGGGCTGCCAAACAAATGATGGTCTTGGTTGTCCATGAAGGACTTACAATTCTGTGTAATCACAGTAGGCGCTGGAGGGAGGAAGGTGGGAGATGGAGGTAGTACATATGTATTGGGTTATTAATACTAAGGTACAACATAACTTAGAGGCAGTCCAGCAGGAATTCCCGTTTTAGCTAGGAAAGACCTAGATTTGGTCCTCATATGATCCTGCATTGAGATAGATTTACTGGAACAAGAGGAGGGAGAATTTAGAAGTCAAGTATTCCTGGTATCTATATGATCTTTGTAAAGATTTTTTTGTTTGAGTGTGGCTATCTCCACCTCTCCCTCCTACAAGATGGCTATTGTGTTTTCCAATCACCTCTGTGTTGTGTGTGTTGATAAGGAGCAATATTTACAGCTCTGAACAAGCTGTGTTGATGTTGCAGGTCAGTAAGTGCCCATCCTGGAATGAAAGTCTTGCAGCCCCTCTTAAGAATTAGCATTTCTGCACTGGGGCTGAGAGACAAAGGTCGTGAAGTAAAAGGGACTTGCCTATATAGTTTACCTTCTTTTCCTCAGTTACATTTGTGTGTACATTTGATACTGTTTATTTTGCAGGTGTTTCACACTGAAAGGTGAAAATTATTTGGTTATGGGTTAGCTGTCTTGCATTGGTATCTTATTTTGTGATCTTCAGTTTCCTTGGCGGGTTGGTAGATTCTCTGAGGTCTCAAAAATTCTTAGGAAATTTTTCAAGTTCTCTTCTTTACTCATGTTTAAGATCCAAGAAATATTTAAGAGTCTAAAAACTTAAGTATTGTCTTGCTGTTCTACTGGAAACACTGCTCATTTGGTTGCTTGGCAGCTGCCTTGATCTGTTTTAAAAATCCTTATGCCAATATGCTTTGTCAGCTATAAAACTCATGAGTTTTTTTCTGGTTGGCTCATTATTCTGTTGCCATTAAAGGTGACCTACTTGGGTGATAGCTGCCACGTGTGAAAAGTGCAGATGGTAACTTATGCAGAGGCTCACGGTGCACAGTACTGACCAGGCATGGCCTAAAATAACCCTGAGCTGGACTACTCAGCAAGGAGTTGTCACTTCAATGCTTCAACAAGTCTTCCCCAGAGAGGCAGGCATATGAAGAATTTCCGAGGCCTGACAAAACCTGTCCATGGAAGTAACGCTTGAGATAGTCAGCTTCATTTGTGCACTTGCCATTTTGGCCTTTCAACTTCATTCACAGCCGAGCAATTCAGTACTTTTGAACTACCAGTATAATATGTATTTTGCTGTCTGGCAGAAATTATAGTGGTTCTTGGTGCATTTGAGGAAAAAGCAGGGGGGTATGGGGGGAAGTTAATCAATATTTTCATGCAGCAAATATTTCTTTTGAAGTCAGTGCTATAAATGAAAGTGACAGTTAAACCTCAAACATAGGTTTGATAACAAACTACCTAAGGCTATCAATAAATCAGCTTGTCTTCTGTGAAGATTTTCTTCCCTTTGAAATTGGTTTACAAATAGTGTAGTCTCATCTCATGTGATAAAGAGAGGATAATGTTTATGCCAAAAATTTCACAAGGCCTCCTCCTTGAGTGCAGATGAATAGATAAATGAGCTGAAGTACCTTTAGAAAACAGATTTTACATGAAATGTTGGACACCCCACCCTCACCCCACCTCATATTTAGAAACTGGAATCCTGTTTTATTTTCCAGGGTGAAATATGTGTTGGTATTTTACATTAACCTTATTATACTGAGTTTAGTGATCTAATGATCAAAGATGTTTTTGCAAGAGAACTGTAAAGCTCTAATGAAAAGTATGATCTTTGTCAGCCAAAGAATGCTCTTTCTTCTACAATTCTGTGAGAAAGTGAAGGTCTATAATCTGGACCATGCAGAAATTCGATGTTGTCAGAAAATGTCTTACGGCCAAAAACCTCTGAAAACTGTGATGGGATAGGTTAATAGAGAAGACCCTCTGAAACAAGGAGCAAATTACAGTTTTACCTGAAAAGATGTCACCAGATACCTGAAGAGGTCCCTAAGCTACCTAATAACTCCGTCTGGCAACCATTGTATGTCTTATGCTAGGCAGCCCCTGGTCTGTACAATGTAAGTCTAAAGTAAATGAGGTCTTCAGTGTAACAATCTTTTACCATGAGCACAACTCATTTTGCCTTTAACAGCATCCAAAAAGATGTTTTCCTCTTTCGCTGAGGGAAGCTGAACCCAGAGGTGATGGGGCTTTACACACATCTGTCTGCTCTGAGAACCATACCAATAAGAACTAGCTCCATGTTTTTGGTGTAGGTGTATCATAATCATAGAGACTGATTTCTTAATTCCAAATCTCTTTCTTCCAAAAGAGAAACCAAGAATCTAATCCTGCCTCTTGGGCTCAAAGCTGTGCAGCTGATTGAAATCATTATGCCATATCTGAAATCTAAAGTAAAAAGAATCCCTCATATAAAAACTAAAATTGTCTGATTAAGACTTTAATGAAGTATAATTACCTGTTTAAAGGGGAGGACTTAATTTTTGGCCATTTCATGGCCTCTCATAGGAAAATGCAGACAAAGCTCCCAAACCCCAAATTCTGTCAAAACACAGCTGGCAGTATAACTGCCATGTAGTCTTAGGGAAATAGCTGCAAGGTTATTAGCCTGGCAACATAAAAGATACTTCAAGCCCTACAGAGCTCTGATTATCTGCTTACAGACAGAATCCAAATGTTGGGTTTATCCACAGGAACATCCGGTATGACGTCCTTATGACATGAACCCCTTACTCTTCCCACAGGCCAGGCTTTGCTGTCAATTTTTTGTATTCATGGCAAGTGCTTGTGGAAAGGGATATGCTAGTAGATGACATTCTTCATTACTGAAGCTCTTTCCGTTTGTGTTTGCATTCTTCTTTCTCTTCTCACTGCTTATGTGAAGCTCCCCTTTGCTGTGTCCTATTTGCTACTTGAGTCCTCAAGTTCTAGAGAAAGCAAGGCATGTGTGGGATAGAAAACAGGTAGAGACAGTTCTATATTATTTCCCGTTCTAAGATTTTTTAAGTAACTAACAAGCTTTGGGTAACAGCTGAAGTTGAATGTTTGCTTTTTACTCTGTATCATTGTCCACTGGTCCATTTTGAAGTATTTCCAAAGTGTGGCCTGTTTTTTCATGGCAACCATTTAAGGCTGTCTTTCAGGGCTACCTTACTACCTCTTCATGTTCCTGAAAAGTTTGTTTCTACAGAGGAACCAATCTTGATCCTTTCACAGCTATCACAGTCTGCCCTTTTTAGAATTTTTTAAGGTTTGCAGGGATCATCACATTACTAAATTTTTTTTTTTCCAGAATAATTGTTTAGGCTCACCTACATGCTCGATATCAAACTCATTGCTGTATGGAATCAAACCATTATTTTCTTCAGAAAATTGAAACGTGCTGTCCTCAGGAAAAAAAGGGAAGGTGCCAGCAGTGCTTGATGCCTCTGTCAGTGCAGTGAAGTGTGACTGGGTAACACATGCTTAGATAATTGAAATCGGCAGCATAGTCCTGCTTTAAAAGAGCATGAATTATTCTCCCCCACTACACTTCCTCCCAATTTGATTTGAAGGACAAATTACTGCTCTCACTCAAATTTCAAGGTTAATGTAAGTTGGGGTAAAATAATTCTATGTTGTCTTGGAGTTCTTGGTAGTGTCTCTACCTCTGGCTAATTCCAAATGTTTTAAATAGAGCCTAAAAAACAAACAAGAGCTAACCAAACAGAAAAAGCAGCTCTCAACCCATTTCTGTTTGATGTGCCTTAGTAGAGGTCTATAGAAGAGTCATATATTTTCCACCATTATTGTCAGTAAAGGTCCTATGCAATCACCACTGGGTCTTGCTATAGGCTGTGCTTAAAGGCTCAATCCAAGTCTTCTCTTGCATTGTAGGGTAAGGTTTGGTATAAGATGCTTAGTAGCATCCCTTTGAGAGTTATGCTGATGAAAAAAAACTGGGCTCACTTATGAGCTGTCTTTCCAAGAGGAATTACTTGTCACATGCTCTATTTAGTAGCTTGTCCTCTTTGCTGGAGTACAGAAGGACGAAGCTTAGCAATCATTAGCCTTTCAGTGCTCTTGGTACCTGGGATCTGTAATGTACCACCTAGTTTTCTGGAGCAAAAATTGAGAGCACTGTGACTCACATCAGCGAAAGGTGCAGACAGACTCCCTTTCCTCAGGGAATAAGAGTATGTGTGTGTGTGCATATTGGGAGGGAAAGGGAAGGAGGGCAGGGAGAGCGCACTGAACTTCTGGAGCCATACTCGTTCCTGACTTACTGCTGATTCTGCCTCTTGCCAGTATTGAGCTTTGCAGTGAAGATTACAGCAAATGTTTGACCGATGGATAGTTCATCTTCATTTCTCCATCCTACTGGCCATTTTAGATTTGTACTTGGAGTCTGCGCCCTCATGGCTATTGGACAAGCAGTTCACATCCCATGCTTTTGTGAACAGCCATTGCCACTGCTTCCTGAATAGGGCACTACCCTGTTGTTGTGAGAGTTCAGTATTTCAGACCTGCGTGACTGCAGAGTGGCTACTTAGGTCTTGTTTTAACAATGAAATTACTGACTTGGTAGATCCCGGAGGAGAAAAGGCATGGGTGGTTTTGGAACTGATGAAGCTAGGGTATGTGCACTCAGGGCTCAGTACTCGGGGATTTTCTTGAATACACTGAAGCATCCTGCAACCTCTTGTGCATGTGGGATTTAACAAGTCTGCTAACTCCGTGTAAGAAACCACTTTTCTATTTAGCAAAGAAATAACTCTTGAGAGAGAGCAGAACCTGATATCAATTTGAGTGGGATTTGGTCTGTTTTCGTGTTGTGTTTCAGTTCTCTCTTATGTTGCATAAGGGATGATAGTCAACCAGGTTGTGTTAAATAGCATTATTATTTGAAAACAGTCTGGGGATGCTCTGCTGCAGAAGGAAGAGTCCACATAGTTCTGAGATCAGTGCATGACTCTACATCCTTTCATTGGTGCAAAAGTGATTTTTTTCCAGTTTTAGCATTGAAGTAGATGACTCACAGCTGGGAAACTTTATGGTGAACTTGGTTGTCTTCTGTGATTAGAATGGCTGGAAAGGATATTTCAGATAAAGCTTCAGAATCAAGGAAGCTGTACAGCCACTCTTGGATTTGGGGAGGAAGAAAGTCAGGTGGGAATGATGGGAGGATACCTAAATGTGTAGAACCCTATGTTGTTTTGTTCCTTCCCACAAAGAATAGTTACGATGGTGTTGAAATGTTTCATTTGTGAGTGGAGAGCTGTGGAATATAAACAGTAACCTGAAATGTTTTAAATGTTTTAAATCTTGGTAGAGTCTCAAGTTCAGTACTCACCTTGTCAGAAAGATTTGGTAAATGGTATGTGCCCTGGATACAGATCCTATGTTTTGGAGCAGTTTGTCTCCTGGATACAGTAAGCAGAAAAGAAAAGGGATATAATAATGAAGAATGACAACATTCATCTACAACCCTAAACAACTGAATGTGATAAAGATTGTTTTGGTCCGTAGTAATATAAAGATCAGGAACTGTCTGAGGCCATAAACAAATTTTAATTCGCTTGATCTCCTGCGGGATTTGAACTTGAGTTTCTAACATTAGTAAACATGAGCTCTATCACTAACTGTTGGATTTTTTCCTCCTTACTGAAAATCCAGAGAACACTTTGAATATCTGCATTATATTCAAGACTGTAGTAGGGTCTACACACATTTGGCAGGCATAAATGGAAGCCAGAGTTATGAAATTAGGTATTTATATTTGCTGAATGTATTTGTCATATGTCTTCCTTTAGATCATGTAATGCCAGTATTAAGAAAACCATATTCTGTAGTCATAATCACATTTCTTTTGTAGGCAACAGAGCAAGAAGTGCAGTAATGTCCATAGTACTTGTGTATTTGCAGTGACGAAATAGTGTGCCAGTTTTCTTTCTCACAAAAAACCCATCCATTTTATTATTATCTCTAACCTTGTTTACAATTTACTTAGCATAATTATTATGTTTCTAGCTGAAAGAAAAGGGGGAGCTAGAACCACACAATTGTCTTTCCATGTCCAATCTTCCTTTTTGCCCCTGCTTGCTGCATGGTGTTTTTGAAGAGACGCAGAAATGTTAACAAAAATATCCGTAGGCCAAAAGTGTCACTGGAAAGACCACATTTTGTAATGGTTTAGATCTTGCAGGGTCTAATTTAAATAAGTAGAGCAGAACTGTTTGTGATAATGACTACGTTTATGATTCAAAGCATCTAGGGAAAGATAGGTAATCAAAAAAGTGGAACAACTTGTTGAGTTTTCTTTGAGTTGGCGGGAGAATGAGTTTCTCTACTAACCACTGAAGAAACTGGAGAGAGTATTGGCCTTCTTGTATTGAATAACACTATGATTTAAATGGGGCCAAGGTTTCACAACTTTTCACTGCCTGTGTGATACCTAGTACTCATTCACATTAAGGCCAGTCTACCCCATTCTGAGGGTGAAATGCCTCCAATGTGGGAGTAAGTGGTATTTACTCCCATTTTTAAGGCCTTTTTTTTAAACTAGAGCACCATAAGCCATTCTTTAAGTAAACAGGCATCAGGCCCTGGGAATTGAAGCATATGAAAACAAAAACAATAACAATGGTCCTGATGGTTTGGCCTGTGCTCTAAAGCAAATGTGTGGGAAAATGAAATAATCTTCAGGCTGACTGAAGATGATCTGATGGAGAATAATGGGTAGCTAACTCAGTGATTAAATTCTTTACAAATCGTATATCTTTCCACGAATGAGTTACTGGAAGTCCACAACATGGGCTTATCCATCAGTTCTCCTGGAATGGTTGTGACATAGTGTCTGAATGTACTTTCTCCATATGGCATTTTGTCTAGGTTTTGAAGGGTATATTCACGTTTCCAAATTCATGGGCACAGTCCTGTCATTGGAGACTGGCACTACAAAATGGCAGCAGGCAAGGCAAAGAGGTGTGTTCTGCTTTGATCATTGCACAGCTTTTGTGGCTGCAATTTTAGAACTCATTCTAACCCCTCTGAGGTGTCTGGCCACCATTCATTTTCTTCTTGTGTCACGAACATCAAGCAATGAAAAAAAAAATGCCTACAGGACTGGAAATGTTTGAACATTGCATAAAATTTTCAGAAGCATCTTATTTGTCTGAGAATGAGAAATGTTTAACTTAAATAATTTTCCAGTATCCAAATGGTCCTCATGGACCATTGGACTTCATGGTCCCTAATTCAGCAAATAAAAAACAAAAAGAAAATGATATTTTGAGGCAAATGTTCTTTTGACTCTGGCTAAGCAGTTTTTTTTCTTATGAGTGAAATATTATAAATGCTTTATTTATGTTGAATTATTATATTCTCATGTAGGTTTATAGGCATACTACAAAGGATTTTCAGTGAATTCCTTTCTAAGATGAATGAGTCAGTTTTAAGAAATTTTTAATGAGTCAGAAATACATGCATTATTTTACATATGAGTCACTACAAAATATGATCAAACATTATTTTTAAAGTTTAAAAATTTCTTAAGCAGGGATATTGCAAATGTATGACTGTGATTGTGCATTTCATGGCCTTCTGCCTTCTGGTTATTTACTACTGCTATTATGGCTACTCCTGAAGAATAGGAAAGGTGTAGATAAAAAATTTATAATCTATATGTCTCAAATTTATGAATAAGAAAATAACGGAGTTCTTAATTTCAGCTCCTTAGGAATGGGCTGCTATTGTACAACACTGAACAAGTTACTTTGCATGTTCTGGTATGTTGTCTGTTTTAATCACCTCACCTCTTTCTGAAATGCCAGCCAAAACAAACTCCATTATTTAATTTCATTTTTTAGGGATTTACTACTGCTGTTAAGTTTAAGAATTCAGCATCCCTTTTAGATATAAGCCAAAAGAATTAAGTAACCCCAGAGAATACTGTATTATCTTTTGAGCCCTCACTTCTTAAGACAATGTCATTGAAATTGTTATAGCAGCTGGACCTGGGGCTGGCAAAAGGAAGGGCTGATTTCTGTAGAAATTACATCTCGACTTCCTAATTAAGACCTTCCTTTCTGATATCCAGTGGTATGTGGGGTAGTTCCTTTCTCCCCTTTCCTTGACACAACTTGTTGAAGAGGAATGCGAAGGCTGGGTGTGATCTTCCCAACATCAGAGTGAAAGGAAGTAACATACCAAACAGATGATGGCATAAGTGCTGCTGAATCTAATTCCACCTCCACCCCTCTGGGTCACCACTCAGCAGTATTTCAAAAGGCTAAAGTCAATAGTAATAACAAAAAGCCCATTCAAGATCTGTCAGTATTAGAAATGGAGATAGAAGGAGAGCTAATTAAAAACCGAATTTACTGATATGCTACATGTTTTATTTTACTGGGTAAGCTGTGCTCAGGCACTTTGCAAGTTCAAAAGGTAAGGAGACTTCTGCACCAAGAATGCACTGGGAAGTGCTGATTGCAACCCATCTTTATAGAGCTGGGTAAACCTGTTCAGCATGAGCAACAGTGCTTATTCTCTAGACAAGCTTTATTCTGAACTCAGTAGTGTGATCATCGCCATTCCTGATGGTACTTTCTTTAAGGGAGACATGGAATTTGAGAGGTTTCCATCTTTGATTAACCCTCCCCTTGCAACTCTCCCACATTTCTCATATCTGATGCTGCAGTCATTTATGTGCGAAAAACTTAGAGCTATCCAGTAGAAACTAATTTTTGACGCCACCTTCCAGGAAAGGAATGATTAATCAAACAGTACTCCTGATGCATTTGTGGAGGTAGGGGTGTGGAGGGAGAGAGAACACCGGCTGCCTTTCTAGGCAGAGCTACCTCTGCATAGTTTTATTGCTTTCTGGCTGCACTTCAGCCCAAGCACTTCAGACTGCCTTCAATTTCCCTTGGCATCAGGAATGGTAAGGGGATTAAACTGAGGCTTACCATGTAAATGAGCATCTAGGCACTTGTGGAAGAAGGCGTGCAGAGCTGTCCACGTGGTGGACCCACTCCATGTAGTGGTGGTAACCACTGGGCTGAGGAGCCTATTTGAATGACTGTCCATGTGGCACAGCCTGGAATTACTGTGGCCATCACAGACAGCCTCCAAAACCGTGCCTGGCAGTGAAAATACACATACCAGAAAGGCTGCCAGCTCAAGTGTCTCACAGTCAAAGTTTAGGCCTTCTGTGCAATGACAGGGGAGATGTAAGCTGTGGTGAAATGAAAGACACCAAGAAGTTGTTAGGGCTCCATGAACTACCTCCTGAGAGGAGGAGGCCTGTCTAGATTCAGGCCAATTGCTCTACTGATAAGCCAGCCATGCTGTGTAAAGAATGAGCAGCTAACCTCCCCACAACCATGCACACGTGTTAACACTGAGTGCCCATTCATGTATGCTACCTTCTCTGTATGCTTTGGTACAGCCTTTAATTTCATGGTAATTTGTTTCTCGGTTTCCAAATACATATTTTAGGATCCTATATACCAAAGTTCAGAACAAAAATATGTTTTTCACAGTGTTACCCAATAAAATCACAAGAGTAGACATACATTTTATGAATGCTCAATAGTTTTTTGAAGAAGAAAATTAGCCCTGCCTCTTGCACAACCTGACTATAATGATGATGCACTGTGCATGAACGATGAAAGAAAACGATTTGGCAAGGAATTAAAAAAAAATGTGAAGATGAAAAGTACATTAAAAGTTTCCTTTCTAATCTTGAGAAGATATATAAACCTAGCAATATTGAGATGATTGCTTTGGTTTACTATAATTTGAATATCATTAAATCTCCTTTTAAAAAATCTGCATATTTTTGTATGACAAGCTTCAATGGCAAAGTCAGTGATAATGATAGTTTGATGCTTTAGTTATGGACACTTTTGCTCATAGCTCAGTGATGCCGCTGTGAGATATCTTGTGATAATTTGTCTGAGAAGAAATTGCGCTATAGCATTTAATCATTGCTTCTTTGATGTGTGGTGTGGTTAACACGCTTAACATACCTGATTCAAATAACTTAGCCTAGATACAGAACTATCTTATCCTTTAAGTCATATTGATTTTTGCCACAGCAAAAAGAGCTTGCACTCCATAATGCAAATATGTAGAACATGCAGATTTATACCTGTCCACAGATATGCTGAAGTTCTCTAGAGATTTGGGACAAATACCGATATCTAAACCCAAGAAATATGAATTAGAATAAGCATTTTACAAAGTTGCTGTGAGGAATATAAAGAATAAGACAATATACCATGAAGGTACAATACATGGTACAAGGCCAGCTGTAATAAATGCACTGTGTAATTCCTATGGACTGAAATTCCATATCTAAATAACACAATTTTAGAATCTGTTTTACAGCATCATTCAACAGCTAAGATGATAACAGCAACCAGTAGATGGAACGGAGGCAGGCAAAGTAACAGGAGCGCAGAAAACATGGTGATACTTCAAAATCTGAAGTATTGATATGGAAGAGAAGAATGAATTACTAAGTTACTTCTGAGCAGTACACACAACAGGTTTCAAAATGCAAGTAAGGTGGCATTAAGGTTTTCTAATTTTTTTAATTAGAGTGAGAACAAAGTCAGTTTGTTCAGCCATAGATAACCAGAGTCAAAAGGAAGACTCAGGAGAAAAAAAGTCACTACAGAAAAGCCAGATTAATTGTTTCAACTGGTATTGACCATGGAGAATGGCTTTTGCCTCACAATCCATCACTACAGGAAGAGAGAATCCAGAGTTTTAACTGTCAATTTAGAAGTAAATTTGAAAAAGAAAAGTGTTAGAAGGCATTGATAAAATGAAAAGTAAAAAATTTGCCAGGATCAAATGGTATTAATGTAAGAATTATAAAAGAACTCTGATATAAATATTTACATCACTTAAACATAGTTCAATATGTGTAGAAGATGAATAGCATGGTGCTAGTCTTTAAAAAAAGGTGTGGAGAAATATCATTGAAGACACAGACCAAAAAGCCTGGCTTCTGTACCCTGCAAATTTATAACAACTGTAACAAAATAGTAGAACTGAACATTAACCATAATAAAATAGCAGAACCAAACATTTACCATAGATATTTATGACTTCCTTTTGGAGTAGGAAGGGTAGTTTTTGCAGGTCATGCCTCACAAACCTACTAGAATTCTTTGAGGGAGCTGAAATTTTGTCCATATGTAGATCTAAAGTAAGAATCTGAATATAAAAAAGGTTTTGACATAGTTCTTTATTGAAGAATAATGAACTCAAGTTCTCACAGGAAAAAAGACCTTATTTTTCTGTGGAAAAGCAACTGATTAACAGGTAAGAAATAAATAGTAACAACAAAGAGTCATCTTTCACAATAAAGAAGATTGCCAGCAAGAATGAAGGTCCATGTCAAGCTTCTCTAGTACTGACATGTGCCGACCAGCTTGCTCTTAAATGATCTGGTATGGGGATAAGTTGAGAGCTGGCAAAGTTTGCAGATTACACATAGTTATTGGGACAGTCCAATCAAAAGCTGATGGCACAGGGTTGCAGAAAGGTCTTAGAGAATTGAACAACAGGATGATAAAAGGACTAAATTACCAGATTAAATTTAGTGCTGGTAAGTATGAAGTAATGCACATGGGAAAAAATAGCAATTATTATAAGTATAATAAGCAAGTATTATAAGGTATTATAAGCCTCTAAATTAACACTCAGAAAGAAATTTTTAAAAACATTGGTTCACTAGGGATTCAGCTCCCAGTAATACTGTTAGAAATTGTTACTGTCTTCTAGTTGTATGGTGTAAGAGTATAAGCAAGCAATGCTTTCCAGGCAGAGGTATTAGCTTTGTCAGTAACTTAACTGTGAGAGTTCTCATATACTAACAAAGAAATAGAGAAGGAAAAAAAAAATGTAAAGCTGCACTGTGCAACTGTAAAGCCATGGTTTATCTGTGCCTTGAATATTGCATGGAAACCTGGTCACCCTATTTCAGAAAAGTAGCAATAAACCTAGAAGATAGACTGAGAAGGTTGTCAAAGCTGAACAGAGGTATGGAATTACTTCTGTCTGAGGAGAAATAAAGTGGGAATCTTCATCTCAGACAATAACAGGTAACTCATGACTGCGGGGGATCTGATAGAAATGTTGATATCAGAAAATGGCACAGAGGTGAGTAGAGCATAACCTCTCACAATGCAAAAGATTGGTGGGGTTAGGTAAAAAGTTATAATCAAATAAAAAGGAAACTACCTCTCCAAAAAGTATATAATCAAATTAAGGTGTCTGTTGTAGTGGATTTGTTAAAAATATAAATAGATTAAAAAAGAGCTTGGACAGCTTCACAGATCATAGTCCATCATTAGTGTGACTTCCATCTTGACAACTCCCTAAATCACTAACTGAGAGAAGCTGAGAAGATATATCAACAGAAAGGTCACACTCTTCTTGCCCTATCTGTCATGTTCCTAAACACCCACTGCTGGCTACTGTCACAGTAACTGTGGTAGAGTAGATGAACTGGTGTCTTAAGCCCAGGGAAGTGAATAATTTTAAAATCTAGCCCTTGTAGTGGAAAAAACAATCAAAAAGGCCTTATTCTGCCAGTATTCCAGCAGTATGGCTCATTTTTTTTAATGCAATCTTCATGTCAATTAGTCATAAGGGTTTCTGAACAAATATTTGCATTTTAATAAGAATGATAGAAATTTGTATGTCGAATATGATCTTGATTTTTCCCATGCTCAGAGGAGCTGACTCAGCAGCTGATGCTAATACCCAGTTTGTACATAATATGTTCAAAATATAAGGGTGTAAAATTACTTACATTGCCTCTTCATTAATTTACATATTAAATGTTCCTCATCCTACTGCTGTGAGTGAACAAATACAGAAAATTACAAATAACAGAGAAGATATGGTGCAACTTTTTTCCTCTATTACTCTAAAACCATGCAGATATAGGGATAAGAAGGTACTGCTTTCACAAGAGGTATTTTAAGAGCAAAGTATGGGTACTAAGCCAATAGCAAAGATTTTTGTTATTCATAAATTTTAAATATTTGCATTTGAAATCACTGGAAAGGTAATTTTGGAGTTGGGAAGGAAGTGCACCTTTCCTCAAAGCAGGTTTTTTTCACATTTGCTCAGTAAATCCAATCCTTATAGATATAGATGCCGTGAAAGCAAAAGTTGTGATAATGCCATGTCACAATGCCATGCCAGAAAATCACTTGCTTAGTCATTGTCCTCTGGAGAGACAGTCTACTAGCTATCTCCTGGAAAAGTTACAAACCTGGAATAGCCTGTTTTTTTCATAGCCTATCTCTAAATGGAAGGAACCTGCCTTGTATTTCCTCGCATACCCACTCAGTAGTGTCTAGCATGGCATCTTTAGATCAAAGCAGCTAATGATTTAGATCTATAGCATAAGGGAACAAGAAAAGCACCAGACATGTCCAGAATTAGCCATGCTTTGCAGTAAGGTGTCTCAGTAAGGGGTCAACTGCAGTGGTACTCTGCACCACCATTTGCAGTAGGATAAAGAGAGCTGTGAGTTTGCCAAGAGTTTCTCTTTCTGATGTGGGGACTTTCAGACTTTGCACCGGGCTAAATAACTTTGCAGGGTCCAGAACCTGTGCAGAATTACACCCAAAGCGTATGGAGGAGGAATGCTATATATGTACATACATAATTAGGCACTCTCTCTGGACAGCAGAAATCCAAGGCCAGAGGGAACTGTTGATGCCACCAAGTTGCCTGCAGAGTGACAGGGCCCCCTGATGGCTCTCAGTCTAAAAGGTGTCCAGGGATTTGCTCTTGCTGGGTAGAGTAGGTAATGGCCTTGCTCAGGAGAGCAAAATATCCTGAAAAATACAGACCTTCTGAGAGAGGTCAGATGGTGATTCCCAGGATTAAGTCCCTGTGGTAGGGGCAGATGGCTCACTCATGTCTACCTGCTTGGCCAGAGGTGAGTTTGGTCCTTTCAGACTCACTCTCCTTCCTTGATTAATTTTCTGCCTGTGCTGGGTCACTGAGTGCAGGGTGCCAGCTAAGGACAGTTGAGGGATTTGTGAGGAAAGTTTCATCTCGTCTCCAGGTCCACACCATGTTATATCAGGCTAAAGAAGTGGAGAGAAACCATGCCCTTGTGCTAGGATTGCGCCAGCTACCAACACCTTTGGAGGAGTGAGAAGGCTAAAAGAGAAGCTCATGTACCCTCAGACCATTGTGAATTCTGCAGGTGAACTTTGTATTTTATAGTTTTTTATATAAGGGTTTGTATGATTTTATATTTTTAGAGCCCAGGTTGGGTTGAATAAGGGCTGTGATTTCATAAGACTTCTAAACAATTTTGGATAGTTTACCAACTACACTTAAAACCACTACTGTTTATAATTCTAGCACGTAAAACATACATATTATAGAAGCAGATAAAATTGTCATCTGTTTGCTATAAGAAACCTAGGCAAAGGCCTTCAATACCAGAAAATGCCCAAGTTTTCAGTGTGATCTGAAGAAAGAGCCTTATGTCTTGATCTCCAAACCACAACTTCTGGCTCTCATGAGATCGCTTTCATGTTAATTGTCTCCTCAAGGTTATTTCTCAGGCTCTTGGTACTTCTGTTGGCTTCCTTGGCTTGTTACTCAAGCCTGGCATTGTCTTTTGGTTATTCCTGCTATTCATCTTCCTACTGATTATCTTGGCCTCTCCACTCAGTTTCTCATCCTCCCTCAACACAGTTGGCACTACTACCTTCCCAAGCTTTTCTCTTAGAAGCTCTGACAAATTTTTTTCATCTCCCAAGGCACATCTATTAATTCCCCTAGCTGTTTCCTTATCTCTACCAAGTTTCTCACCTGTACATTTCCCCAGAGCTTAGCAGTGTTACAGCACACGTCTTAGTTATTCCAGGACATTTCTTACTCCCCACCATATATCTGCTTTGTTTACTTTGTCATATGTTTCATCTGCCCATGGATTTAATCTCTCATGATCCACTTCTTCCCTCTCCCAGCTGGTATGGGTATAGTGGAGCTGCTCTGAGAAACCCTGCTTTGCCAATTCCGCTCAATCAGAGCAACTAGCATTGCAACTGGGGATGCACTACAGAGGTGCTTCTAAGGTCTGCCATGTTCAGACAGTTCAGGCTCCCAACATTCAGGGACCCTGGATAGGCAAGCAGAACGCCCCAAACATTGGCCTGTGAATGTCAGTAGGACAGGAAATAGCACAGAGGTTCTGGCTATAGTTGTGCTCAGAGACTTTAAAAATGAAAGGAAAAAGGTATGAGGGTAGATGAAATCATACTTGCAACAGCGACAAAAGAAATCTTTAACAAGATTTCACCATCATTGCACCGCTTACTGTATTGACACTCCCAGACAGCCTGTCCCAAAATACACAAAGAAACAGACACGTTTGCCTGTGTCCAGGCACGCACTTTCATTTGTGATTTAACTGGTGTCCTTTGACAGCTCCAGAGAGTGAGGTGACTCTGCTGAGCCCAGTTCCTCTGGGAGCTGCAGGTTTGTATGCCCTCTGCACCCTTTCCAGACCTGCTGACGGTGTTGCCTCTTCTGTCTCCACAGCTGTTACCCTTTCACCAGCCACACCAGCATCATTAGCACCAGGTTCAGTTACTCTGCAGAAAACCAACTTGTGGGCTGTCTGAGCAGCTCAAGGGCCTCCCTAGGCTGGTAGGCATCACTGCAAGTCAATAACATGCAAGTGCGAAGAGTATGACTTCAGTCTTTGCCTGGGGCCTCTGTGAACTCTGTGCTTTCTCTCACTGTCGCACTGCACACTCTTGTTCAGAAGAGGGTATGTAGCGATCTGCTTCTGTTTGCTGCACTGTGAGACCAAAAGTCTCCTCACTTGCATCTTTTTCCATTCTGCATTGCAATTCTGTGCTCAGCATTGTTTCTTATTGCCTAATATGGTCTGTATTGAAGATTAAAAGTATATGCCATGAGCAAAGGCTGTTAGATTTAGCTAGCTTCTTTTCTGACAAGTTAAAGGATTTTCTGCATCACATATTTTCACTGTAGCATGCACTGAGTCCTACTCATCAGAGTTTACCATGTTCAGATAACCCACTCTTTGAATTTGTGTGGGTTGTGACTAATTTGCTTATTAATGAAAAAGCAGCAGCACGTCAATGGCATTTGTGCGGACGAATCCCTCTGCCACGATGAAAGAATTTATCTTCATATTCAAAGAATGCAATTGTCCTGAGTCAAGTTCTGCTAATCAGAAACTATAAACAACCCAGCTCTGGAAAGTAATACTAAGTGGAGGGAGTGCAGGTAATCAAAAGAATGTGGCTTTGCAAGTGAAGCACCTGAAAGTACGTGAGTGCTTCTGTGCAGCATACTCCTGGTCTGCATAAAAATAAATAAATATAAATGAGAGTATTTTATTTTTATCATGTAGGAGTTGCAAAGCACAGTGACTCAGTGGTATGATTAACAAATTTTATCTGGGGAGACAAAAATAACATGCAATCATCCAGCAATAAGAAAAACATTTGAAATCAACCTTTCCTTGGTAATCTCCTACACACTGTCATTTCTTGCTTTGGCCCATATGAGAAACGTCTTACTAAATGCACCTTTTCTGGAAGAGCAAGCTTTCTATCTGAATAGGAGATCTCAGCCTCTTAAATTAGAGGCAGAGCAGTAAACTTCCACTTGGAGGCTTTGCTCCACCTTCTTTCTGATAGTAAAAGACTAAGAGAAGCTATCTCTGAGAAAAAAACAGAAGCAAAACCAGTTGGCAGGAGACGTGTCCCATACATTGTGGTAATGTTAGCACTGCTTTTACTGATTAGTGTTAGCTGCAACTTGATGCTGTGATTTGTAATTCTGTTTCTTTGTGAATGCTAGGTGGACCAGCAAAGAAAGCACAAGATCAGAGCAAAGCCTCTTAGCATCTGATTCTAGAAGGTTTTGCAAGATTTTTCAAGGTTCTTCCAAAACGTTTTAAAAGACCTTGCTCTTTCAGTGAATATCCAAATTACAGAAATCATGCAGGTATGATAATGCACTGACGCCCTTCACATAAATTATAGGGGATTTTTGTCCTTTAACACCATTTGCATTTGGGATAGGATGGTGAGATTGTGGGAAAAAAAAAAAAAAGGATCAAATTTGCAAATATGTTATTCAAAATTATGAGTAAAATAGCAAAAGAAAACAAATGATCTACCTTTTGGATCTACAGTGCTTCTACTCGTGATATATATACCTCTTCTTAGGCAGTCTCAAAGGATGGGCTAAAATTTTAACTGATTGGTAAATACATCGTTGTTTTAGGCCATTGTTCAACAATCCAGAAAAATTAAACTTTTTGGTGCCTTGGGGGCTAATTTTCCTCACTCACAAACATGAATCGGTTGTCTTAACTGACAATATTAAGTAGACAAAAAGGGCAGCGTACTTAATTCAGGATGATGTGCAAAACAAATTCCTCAAATCTATCCATTTCACAGTCTTTGGCTTTGCAGAGGCAGTGGCCGACCCAGAGCCTCACTTGCCCTCCTCCAGCCATCCATCACCCGGGGGTCCCAGCTGGGAACCTCCTCCTGCCCCTGTCCTCCCAGCAGCTCCCTGCTCCCCTTGGTGTGCAGGCAGACCCGGCTGGCCTCTCCTTCTGGGAGGTGGGGAATTTTAGGCATCAATGCCCAGGTCACGTGCAGGAAAGTTATTTTTAATGCTGAACAATACTGCCAAAGTATCACAAGGCAGAGGTTTCATCAACAATCCTCTTCTAGAATCCCGGCCATAACAGCAAATTGAGGTGTCTGTTGCAGCAGCCTCCTGGGAGTGCCGGAGCTCCAGAGAAAGGAGAAGCCAGCTGCAGCACCATACCCGCTGAGCTCTGTCACTCAAGCACACACACGCCAAACATGCTTTAGCTCCCAGAAACAAACTCTCATGTCACACTTTAGGTTTCATGGAGGAGTGATTTTGAAGGACTTCCAAGGCAGCAGGATTGCTGTTTTTTTTATTATTATTATTTATTTATTTTCGAACTCTTGACGAATGTCTAGACCAGGTTTCTACACTTCCCAACGATCATAAAATTATCTCGACAAAGTGCTGTACAAACACAGAACTCCCTTTCATCTAGAAAGAGGAGTCTGGACTGCTGAACTTCTGGCTGTTACTTCTGAATCTTCACTTGCAGTGTACTCCATGATTTTGCTGGTGAGCATTGCTGTTGGCAGAAGTACACAGAGGAAACCTGTATCCCTGAACCTATATGTGATCCAAGTGTCTCACAGCAGTTTACACTGAGCCACCAGTTCTCAAAGTCCTGGCAAAGCTGCAGCAGTGTTTTGGGAAATGATACTGAGCTTTGTGAAGGATTGAGGAGGAGAACATCCGGTGCTGCATCTAAATTCCAATGGGGGAGCAGTAAGAGGTACAGAAGACTCACTTGTCTGTTAAAGGTAGTTAGGGATGTGACAGGGTAACACCAACATGGTCTGCATACACAAAAAGGTAGCCTTGTAGTTTGGACAGCAGAAAGTATCATTTTACAAGAGAACTGCTCTTGCTTTCTTGTATTCCTTGGCCCTGTTTTGGAGTTAGCAATATTCTTGCAACTTTTTCTTAATAAGTAGCTCAGCATTTCCTGGAGTCTTAGGAAGAACCCTCTGAGTACATGAAATATTTGGTGCACCTGTTCTCATGAAGAGTATGTTTTTGCTTTTTTTCTGTGTTGAAGGGCTTTGAGATCTCAACCTGGTAAATTCTGCAATTCTTTTTTCAGCAGTGTTTTGAAAATTAATAATTCAACAAACTGAAAAACAGGCTGCCAGGATTACTCAGCTATTGCTGTTGTTTTGTGCAGGCAGCCTCACATAAACTGCAATTCATCTGCCTTGAGCGTGGTTTGCAAATTGGCTGAAGTGGTGGGGGACTCATTTTGCACTGAAAGACCTCTCCATGAGCCCAGGTGAAGAGGTGGTTGGTGCCCAGTATTAAACTAGCCCTAATGTGGATTTGCTATATAGAGGTATCAGTGTTGACATATAACGTGAGGTGGGGAGGATGGGCTGGTAAATGCAGTTTGACAATGCAATGTGCTCTTGTGTGTAGGTGGTAAGGAATATATTTAGCCCTCAGAAATAGCCATGCAGCCTTTAAAAGACAATGGGAATTTACAGATATAAGTGAGAAGAGAGGTTGCACTGAGATACTGGAGTTGTGACATCTGCTTTGAGTTTTTCCTCTGCTTGGTTACTCATGATCTTCCATTAAAATTTGTCAGAAGTGTGCATGGCTGGGCTTTGAAAGGGGAGATGAGCAAATCCCATCTGCCTGATGGAGGTGTCAGCCCATGTTGGGCTGTGTGGTAGATGGGTCTTCAGCTGAGGGCTCCCACAGTTATTGACCAGCACCATTCCTTCTCTGTATGTTTTCTATACCTGTTTTGACTACTTAGACAACAGGCATGGCATTGTCTTGCAAATGCATGAGTTCCCAGCAGAGGACAACAGGAACCTGGACAGGACTAAAGCACACCGTTCTCTCTAAACCATTGCCTGAGAAGTGGAAAGGGATTGCCCATCTGCAGAAAAATCCCAAGGACCCCAAGGAAATTTCTCCAGCAATGTGCAAGGACATGGGCTCTGAGCTTATGTGTCCTTATTATGTGAAACAGTAGTAGCCTCCTGGCCATTATTTATTTTTGTTGCATATGTGTGAGGAAGAACTCAATACCTCTTGGATATTGTGGTTTACACCAGCATTATTCATGTCTTTTCCCAGGCCTTTACAAGCTGGGAAAGTCACCTTGTGTTCAACCAATACTGGGTGTATCCCAGTACAGCTATTGTCAGGGAGCCAGCATTTCATCACTCGGCAGGCACATTGCAGTCACATAATGGAGGCAGGAACTCAGCTGAAATAAAGCAATGCTGAGAGCTTGTCAGAAATGTAAATGATATTGCACCTATTGTCAGCGACATATCCTCCATTGTTCTCACAGTTGTTTCCCAGCTGAAAAAATGCTGGGGAGCCTGCATGATGAAACCAATGCCTGTTTACTGTAACATGCTCTGTCAGGAACAGCTAACTGATCTCATGCTGCAAGTAGCATGTCTGTGGCAAGGAAAACAGTACTGAAACCCAGTGTTCATAGCGCTGCAAAGCTGCAGCTGCATAGTTTCTACTGGCAGTGTCAGCATCATAGGGAAGGCTGAAAATGCAGTTTACCACAGTCTGGGGGGAAAGGTGGTTCCTCCTGACCTGTGCTGGAAGTAAGCTAGAAGGGTCTCACCAGCTTTGGTCCAGAAGACAATGGATTGCTCTTCATGGGAAAGTGAAAGAACAGGAATTTAGATGAGAGCCAAGCAAAGAAAAACTCTAGCTCCAGTAAGTTCACAAGCGATTTCTGGGTACAGTTTATTTAGCTGTCCTTAAAGAAAAGAAATCTGAAAAGATGGTGGGTTTTAGAAACTGTGAATAAATATGTAGGCATATCGACAGGTGTGTTATTGTGAGAGAGGTGAGATGCCATTTTCTGCAAGTGTGTTACTTTCAGGTACCTTGCTGCGAGTATTTTACTCCATTTCAATAGTGTGAGACAAGCATTTCCCATGATGCTTATAACCCAGGCCTTCAGGGCTTGCGCATGAGGACAGGGCTTGCTTGTGTGTATGAATTTGTCCGAGCCTGACCACAGAAAAGAGCTTAACTCAGAATTTTCCTATGTGAACTTTGATATGTTTCAAATGCTTCTTATGCTGAATGCAGAGGAAAGTGCCTTGATTAACTCACTGAATACATTTTTGCAATAGTTCTTGTTGAAGTGGCAGGTGTTTTGACCTTTGGTGATTTAAACCATTTAAAACAACCCAAATTTCAAATGGGGAATTGCTTTGGAAAGGAAGGTGAACATTTCATCCTGGAAATGTCAGATATATTGGTTTAATAGATGTAAATCTCTTAATGAAGGTTTTGGTTTAAAAATGGAGAGATCCTTAAATGCCAGTCCCTTCCCACAAGCAGTTTCTGCTTTGATGAATCTTTGCTTTCTGACAACCAAAATATTTTGTCAGAAGACATCCAGTCTGTTGTACCTGCAAGATCTTCCGTTGTTCACAAGTATCTCAGGCTCTCAGTCAGTAGGTCACAACAAAGAGGATGAGTTAGTGGGTCATTTCCCCCTGGAAATTTTTTTTGGCCAGTGGCTCCTAATGCAAAAGAATTAAGGAAAGTTGGCAAAAAGAGACAAGGGAGAATAATTTCCCAGTTCTTCCTTATGTGCTTGCTCATATTAAAAAGAATGCCACTTTTTCAAATTTCTTTCCCTACCACTTTTAAAAATTTATTTCCCTCAAGTTTCCCTCTTCATTTCTCCCTAAGTTTCTTTCTTGCCTTCTCTCTACTGGTGGGTATTTCAGTACATCTCAGAAAATTTAGTTCTAGCTATTTCACTAGGACAACAGCAAAGCTGAAGTCAGGTGCAGATAATGACATCGTGTATGTACATTGCCGAAGTACTGCTCATCACTTTTTAGAGGAGTTTCCCATGAGGTAATGGCATGAGTCAGCATGGAGGCTGTACAGCACAGACACAATGAAACAGGGGTAGTGTGCACACAGATAAGTGTGATTTGTTTTGTGTCTGTTGTCTTTGACCAGTTCTCTGATCATACCAAGATGTCTCCTTTTTTTTCAGCAGTGATGTTTGCAAGAGGAATAAAAATGTAGGGATACAGTTCTGTGGCTGCACATCCCTGGAAGAAACTGCAACAGTGAGTGCACAAGGTCAGATTTGGTCTGTGGAAAGATGCAGGCAACTTTTGGCAACTTTTTGCAGCCTTGGTGGATGTCACATGTTTGTTCCTGGTTTGCTAGGAGCTGGTCTGGATATATGAGAATGTTTTATTGTAAGAAGAATCCTTTTTTTTAATCAGAAATACCACCTTAATCTAACAACATGAGACATGCAAAAATACCCTGTGTATTAGTCAGGGTTTTTTCCTTTCCATTTAACTTGCCTTTGCCTTGCTAGGTGTGAATGGAGACACTCTCCTCTTGGGTCCCCCTCCACTTTGGGCTCCTTGGAGGCAGGGGGATGAAATACAAGGTCTTGCATTCACATCAGGTTAGTATCAATATTCTTGATCCCTCACCTTTCCCCTTCCTATAGCACCATGATAAAATGTAGCAACTATTTATTTCATGGTAGATCTTCCATGCCATTCATCTTAAGCCTCAATAGCAGAGACACAACACAGACATGTACTTCCCTTATTAACAAAACCTCAATGCAGATTAATTTGTGATACCACAACATTATTTTTTTGATTTAAATCACATTCTTCTACTTATTTCTAGAACCCTGCCCTGTAATGGGTCGCTTGTCTGTAATTTGCATTTTAAACCTGTCATCAGAGAACTGCTTAGCAATACCTGTTGCAGGTATCTTTCTGCCTCCATCTCATCTGCCTTTAAACCACTGAGTGGGTGTTTGCCTTTGATTGTAAGAAAGTTCCCAGATGTATCACCTTTCATTTCCAAATACCTGGAAGGTAACTTCCAGTCATTTGGCCATTTTACCCATCCTGCCCAAACTTAAGGCCAGGTCTAGAAAAGGAGATTCGACAATGTTCCCAATGATGATAGGGTTTTGGGGGCATTTCTTGACCTGGTGACACTGCATAAGAAATTTTACAAAGGCATTTCCTTTTTGTTTGTGTGGATGAAATTGTCAGGTCAGGAAACTATAATGTCAAGAAAATGGGAGAGTTTATTTCAATGTTTGAGCTAAGAAATAAATATTCAGTCCCTTGAGGACTGATTTGACTTGAGTGAAATTGCTTAAGACTTTGCAAAACCCAACTTTTTCCACATTAAAAAAAAAAAACCCAAAAAATCACAATTGTATTGTTGAGGTCAACATTATTTATGTGATTAGAACTTTTGGTTTATGACGGGTGAAAGAAAGGAGGAAAATGACCACAGTAAACACAGAAACATGTAAGTACACAGTAGCACTGAACACTTTTGGTTAAATGTGTCTGGGTTTAGATTCACGTCCTTAGGCAACCCCAACACATAGTCCTTGTAATTCTAGTTGAAATGATTCTATTTATCTAAACTGAATGGAAACGAATGCTATTAATTGAACACAGATGGAGTTTTGTTATATGATCTAGAGTAAAAAGGAAAAGATAAAAAGGTCTATTGAATTACTTTGAAAATGATCTTAAATATTTTTCTCATTCTTTACACAAAGAGCAAACCTCACTACTGTGTTCTTTCATGAAATCTAAAAAAAAACCCCATGATTGTGGGTACCGTGGAGCTGTACATTGGGTGGTGCTGAGACCTCCTGTTCAGCTTTCAGCTGACATTTTGCAGCATTGAAGAGCTCGCTTTCTGTCACAGTCAGACCAAATGTGAGAGAAAAGCTGCACTGTGCCAACTGCATCTGCCAACGGGTAGGTTCATGTTTCAACTACTGAACATGCTTGTATTTAAAAACAAACAAACAGCTTACAAAGAGAAGCAGGGAAGAGTGCATTAACGTGTATTTACTGCGAACGTGCCCTTCAGCCTCCCATTAAAGCGTGCTTGTTGGGATTTGTTCACCTCCAGTTGCTGCGCGATGTTTTCTTCAGACTGGCAGGTGAGGGTTTTCTTTTCGTGCCGTTGGGCCTGGATCACATGCAAGAACGTGATTATGTTAAAAAACTGATCAGTAAAGCAAAACTCCACTTGAACCTGAAAGGACAAAACCACGGATATCTGATTGCAGCTCGAGGCACAGAGTCGTCAGGGGTCTCTTTGAACCCCAGCACAATATGAGATATGTAAGGAGTCGCACAGTCTCATGAATTTTGGAGTTCATCTGTTGATACTGGAGTAATTTACAAGCTGAAATTAGGGTTCACCCCCCCACACTTTGGTGTGAGCACCGCTGTGCTGTGCATGGCACCCACCTGGTGAGGGGCACCTTTCCCCTCCCCTCGTGGTGCCCGCGCCTCCTCCCTCCTGGCCCAAGGGACTGCATCCCCTTGCTGCTGCCCTGCCCTCGCTGCGGTCCTGAGGGAGCATCGCCTCTCCTTCCCTGCCCCGCAAACAGCCCACCCCTCCTCCCGTTGCTTCAGGAGTGGGGCTTATGATGCCATGTGCGTTTAAAAGGAGAATATGCTCATGCCAGCATGGCAGAGGGCACTGTTAAACTGGCTCGCCCTCACTGCCAGTGTTTTTGGAGGAAGGCCAGCTAGAAGGAGTGCAGGCAGAGGACCAGCCCCCGTGCTTGCACCGGCGGGGAGCAGGACGCGTGCAGCAGGTCTTGGAGTCAGCTCTGCCAAGCAGGTTGCAGAGCTCCTTCCATGAAGAGGTGCTGGCTGGTGAGAACAGCCGTGTGAAAAATTATGCAAAGACTTAGAGCAGAGCTCTCACAAATAAAGTTGTGGGCACGATGTTGTTATTTGCACTGGCCCTGAACTGCAATGTAGGTCTGCCTCGCATTTTCCCTTGAAAGTAACCAATCGAATGAATTCTGCAGTGGTGCTTACCTTATTATGAAAATGACAGAGCAAAGCCCAAAGGAATACCATCCTCAGTTCCACTGTTTCTATACTTGTCACGCAAAGAACATCGAAAGGTGGTCCATTGAGTGCTTTTCAAACACTACACCTGGGCTTTGGATTTTAATTTATTTCACTTATTTTATTGCTTTCATTTTATTTGTTTGCTTGTATGTGAGGAAGGGAGAGAGAGCAAAAACTGTGAGTGTGATATTAGAATATATCTATATTTTTTCTCTCTTTTTTTCACATAAGTAATGAAAAGAATAAAATGAGGTCAAATAAAGTTAATAAAATTCAAAATTAACCCTAATTTCTACTAGCAGCATCATACGCAGCTCTTCCTTTATGTCCATTGATTTTTTTCCTCAGAAAAATCAGGCTGTTTTAAGAGTTAAGTAAAGCTGATAAACATTGTTTAAATCATTGCAAGGGGTGGGTAAAGAGATTTCCTCTGGGATACTGGCAGAAACTCTTTAAAAGTTCAAGGGAAGAAGCTTCCACAGCTTTCCTGGTGAGACAGTCCTGTAGCTCATTAGCGCTCATTGAGTCTTTCCTGCTCTATAGGCCCACCCTTCCTTTATTTTCTTATAGTGAGATATTAATTTGCGATAGTAAAGTATAACAGGAACCGGTCATGTTTGCAGCAAGTCAAATCCCTATGTAATTTTGCATACTGGTACTAATGTTTTCTGCTATAACATCCAATAATTTTTGCTGACTAAATTACATTTTTGTCCTGCTCCATATGGCAGCACTTTCTTAGGGAAATGAAGTTGCTTTACTTGGCTTGAAATATGAATAAAACCTAACAGAAACCTTTCCCTGAACCTTTCTTCTCTGTCTAAGCCTACTTGCATGTATAGTAATTCTGTATAAAGGTCACTTCCAATTTTTCTTCACCCTGAAGGCTTCCCAGTAAAACCTCAGAAGATGTCCTGACAAGCATTGCCTGACATCTTTGCCTCCAGTTTCAAAGCGATGATGACACCACCGTGTTTGCCTCCCTGGGAACCTGGCAAAAGCACGAGTGTGCACAAAGAGAGTCTTTACTCATTAAAACACACAGAGACATTGTACAAAGCAGCCTTTTCCACTCACCTCCAGATAAGATTTTAAAGAACAGAAAGGGGGGAAGAGACGAGACCTTTAATGCATTGTCTTTTATATTAATGATTTCCATAGGACTTTCACCATAGCAAATCTTAAGTTTCTTAAGATCTTATGCACTGTTTAAGTGCACATGAACATATACCATCACCTGTTAACTGGATGGAAGTTGGAGGCAAAACTAACGTAGGCATACAAAGTTTGTGAGCTGCAATGCCATGAAGTGCAGTCCTACTGTAACCTCGATGACACGGGTCACGAAATGCTGGCACTGCTGTCAGGGAGTGAAAGTCATCTGACTTCAGTGGAAATGCGCTGACCTGTTTCCCAAGCCAGTTTGGCCTGGAGCTGGGTTTCTCTGCAGAGTGCACAAACCAGTTTACACCGTGCGAACTGTCCCGCAGGAGCAGACAGGTCCTTGTCACGCCATGGCCCCTGGACCCCTGCGCCTGTGTCCCCGCCACTGCGCTCACTTGCTGCGATCTGGCTTCTGGGGAGTGGAATACACATCCTGCAATTAGTTTTTCCTATTCTGTTTTAACTCCATTTTTTCAACAAAGCACCTCGTTACATCAGATTAGTGAAAGGAAGCAACTTGCCAGTTGGCCGTTTTTTAGCATACACTGAACACAGTCTTGAATAGTTCCCATAATATTAACGTACGGTGTCTTTGTCCTCAGGGTATTTGCTATTGCCAGATGTTTCTCCCTCCTCCTGCTGTGTGAAGCTCAAAATTGCAACATATGCTGCAAAACACATTCCTTTGTTTCTTAACTCCTGCACCCACATTTTCACCTGATGTTAATCAACATAACTAAAATCAGTCTGGGGCAGATATTCAGCTGTTCTGGAGATACTCTGCCATGCACGTGGGTCTGCCTGGTTGGTTGCCCTAAAGCCCTTGCAACAGGACAGATTTCTGTGCAACCCTTTGTTCTCCTTCTCCACAAGTATGCAAAGCAGCAGTTTTGTCTTCAGAGTCAGGGATTTAGCATATGGGGCAAAATCTGCTTAACGATAAAGACAAACAGCAGATAATGTAACGCAGGTGAGGGTGACAATAATGCACACATTTTACTGTTGTAAAAGGAAAAAATTAAAGCTCTATGTGTCCATATTCAATTCCTGAGCCTGCTACTGCCAAAGTGAAGTGGATTTCATGCACTGAAGATACCTGAGCAGCAGGCAGTGAACATCTGAGGTGGTGAGCACGCATGGTCTTTAGGACCACAGATGGTCTTTGGGGAGCCATGGTCATGGAAGGGGTCACCACTGCTGGTGGCTCATCACTGCTTTTCTGCCTCGTGTTGCTACACAGCACCAGTGGCCTGCAGCACAGTTCATGTGCTGCTCTCTTACCTCCCACAGTGACCAGGAAAATCAGGTGGGGCAGTTTGAGCAGCAGACATTACTGCCAGGCCAGTTTTCCCTCATATAAACCCCTCCACCAGCAGAACTGGAGGTAGCAATGCTGGGCTAGGTGCTGGTGGGCCTCTGGAGGCAATCACCTCTCCCGCCAGTACGTCAGGAGCTGGCAGCATGAGTGATGGCCCTAAAAATCTTCTTAATTGGCTTTTCTTCAAGACAAGTGCTCTGCAAAGATTACAGCACTGAGAAAGGAAAGTCAGTGTGTGTCTGTGGTCAAGTTATGGTCAATGGGTTGTTTCATGTGTGTCCTGTAGCTGAGGGCACACACGTTTTGGCACTTTTATTTTTTTAAACATCAGATGAACACTGAATTTTCAGATTTTCTGATGTTTTTATCTTCAAGGAACCAAAGTCTATTAAAGGTACCCTTTCTCCTGCTCTGCAAGTGGCCACTAGCTATTTCAGTCCAGGAGAAAAAAATAATTCCTTTGAGAGAAGTAATGACAACGCTTTCTCAATGTCTGTTTTTTTCACAAGTTGGGAGGTCTAAAAGTGAGTCCTAACTGTGGTCCCCTTACTGTCTGAAAAAGCACTTGCTTTCTTAACCCAGGTGTGTGGTAATAGCAAACAATAGTTTTGCTATTTCTTTTTTCTTTTGAAGGGTATTGACAGTTTTCTGTTGCTAAATAAAAACAGCGTTTTCAGTTCAGCAGACTGACAAATGAGGCATTGTACCAATCTACACTCATAATCAAAATGAACAGTGCAAAACAGATCTTAGCAGCTCTTGTAATAGCTGTAAGTGCTGCATTTTGCAAAAGAATTATTTTGTTGGTACAATAACACTTCATCATAGCTCGAACAAAGTCTGTAGGGTGATATGAGGACAGTTAAAATAACACTTTATCTCTGCAAAGAAGGTATCCAGGGCCCACAGAACATCTATACAACTGAAGTTCCTTGGGACTCCAGGATATTTTAGCCAAGTCTCTTCCTGAAGGGAATCTCGGACTAAAATACTAATTTGCAACTTGTGTTGTAAATACATAGGTAGATGAAGATGTTATTTTATGGACTCTTGATGTTTTTATAATGACTTTTTATTTGAAGTAATGGGAATATTGGAAAAACACTGCTACAAAGTCTAGCCAGAATTTTAATGAATTTGTATGAGCTGTGCTCGCATCTCTTTCACGTTCATTCACAAGGAATGTCAGGACCCCTGACCCTATTGCATAAGTCTTCAATGAAGTAGTAGGAAGTCATATCCTTCGAAGTCCAGGAGGGGTGAAGTCTAACCCATGGCTGGTTGTAAGCAGTTCCTGCTGGGGCTGATGCTGCTGAGCATCCTTCTCCTCGGGAGAATGCAGGTGGCCGAGGCGACGGGAGGCAGCACACCCTCGGCATGTTTGGGGATCACACCCAGCTGGGGAGGCTTGTGGGACACTGGAGAGCAGGGCTCTGCAGGGGTACCTGGACGCGCAGACGAAGGGGGGAAGCATTGTACTTATTGTATTTATTAAATGAATAAATACAGCTCCTCCACTTTGAATTTTTTCGCTTACCCCTCTGACTGGAAAACGACACCCAAAAGCATGATTTAAGACATCAGTCACCACATAGCAACAGTATACATCACTTGAGTTCCACTTACTTCTTGAAAGCTGACGTAATACAATTAAGAATAATTTAGCCCTGTGTTTGAATAACAATGAGGAAAGCATGTCCTCTTGGAAGATATTTAGAGAGGGAGAAATTGTTCATTGTGAATTATTTGCTTGATTCTATTTAATATTTTATACCCATGTGAAATTTGGGATCATGGAGAGCATGGAAACTAATGCTTTCTTCCAAGACCAATTTCTGTTACTGGCAAAAGCCTGTACGACTGAAAGAAACTTGGCATGAGGAAGGCACTTGGAAAAAAAATGTTGATAGCAGAGTGATGAAGTGTCTCTTGTCCACCCTCATTGCACTATGCAATCCCATTAATTCCAGTGACATAACATGAGTAAAACACCCAGTACTGGATTACTTTGATTTGCATAAGAACCATACCACGCACTAGGGAATGAACTAGGTCAAGAAAAGGAATATTCCACTTCCCAAACTCCATTCCTTACTGCATAATTGACTGTAGGTGAAATAAGGAATTATTTCTTGCCTTCCTCAGGCTATTTTAATGAAACACTTCCATTATATTGGTATAACTACATGCAGGTGTACTATTTTTAATTTAAAAGCAGATTTATGTGAATTTCAGTAATGCTGGGTCCTTTCTCTTATCTATAATTACATCAGCATTAACCTCTTCTGTTCTAAAACAATAATACTGGCCCAGAGTGAATATTTAGTGAACTAAGAAATGTTTTTATTTTCAGTTCGAAAGTGTGTGAAATCTAGTGCAGTATTGAACAGGGGTGGAACGCACTGTGATCCACTGTGATGGTAAGTGGGACATTCTTCCATGCGTCCCCAGAAATGGTGGGCTGTGCTGATTCTGGTTGAGGAGTTATCTAGAGCTAAGAGATGGTCTGAACCCTACTCTTCTTTGTATGGTTTAAATTTTTGTTCATGTTGAGATGAAGCATGCTATGCTAATTAAATTAACTTGAGTGAGTAGTTTTTTCCCAGGTGAACGTGTATATCTGACAGTTGAAAATAAGAGTGTCATAGTTTCTTATTAATCAGCAAGTTTTGGGAAATAACCTGACTTGCCAAAAAGAAAATCAAATTCAGAGCCATGTGTGGTTTGGGGTTTGCTTCCTTTCCTCCTAATGTGCCCAAATTGGCCTGTTCAGAATGCAGTGACACAGGGCTGGCTCCCTGTGTTGCTGTGATGTCTACTTGGACCTGCAGGTAGGACATCCACCTGCAGATGCTGCCAGAATGACTCCCAAACAGGACTGTTACTCTTAGCCACAGTCTGTTGGTGAGTTTGTCTACATTGGTTATGCTTTTGTTTGTATGTTGCTTCCAAGTAATTTAGCCATTAAGAAAATTACTAGTAAGCTCATGATAATTTATACAGCTGCATAATATTTCTCATGTACATAACGTAATTCACTGACTTTTTAAATAATTTTACCTTTTCCAACTTGGGAAATTATTTTATATCAGCTGAGATAAGCAATGTAGAGCCACTGATCACAAGTTACTGCATTTTGAACAAGCCCAGAAATTCTTGGCTATGTTTCGAAGAAATATTTCTTTGACCATTTCTTGCCAAAAGTAAGATGACGATGGGTGTTCCTTCTTCCCCACCACACCTCAGCTCCAATGCATATGAAGGCTTCACCCTACCCAGGAAGACAGTTCTCCAACAGTTCTTTTTTATCTGTGGAGCAAATTGTTTAGCAAAAAGTTTCTGCTGTCTGTCCTCATTTGCCAGCTGAAGGGAAGTACTTTTTTCATTCTGTCAGACAGATCTTATCTTGAAGATCAGAGATGAACTTGTGTTTCTGCTGATTTTCCACTAGAGTCCTCCATCAGCCCAAATAACTAGTTGTTTGGTAGTTATGATTACTGGGCGTTACTTGAACAGCTGAGAAGTATATGGCCTTGTCAGCTGGCCTCAGGGAAAAGGCGGAGTCCCAGGTCAAAGGAAAATGTTTCTGTGAATGCTTTTTTTTTCTCAGAGAAATTGAGGTTTATCCAAGTAGGTGTGTTGTGAGAACCTGCAGAAGAAGGAATTTTTATGCCTTGAAGCAATGGCACAGAAATGGCAGGAATAATTTAATCTAAGGTATGTCTACTGTTTTCGTAATGCGCCCATGGAGAACTTGAAAGAAGGCTTCCTCCTTCTGAAAAGACCAGCCCGTGTACATCCAGATGTCTTTCATTGATGAGCATAAGTGCAAACTCTTTCAATTCCTGTAAACTGAAGAATCTGGAAGTAAGATTCCCGGTTTACAAATATCACAGCAATAACAAGGGGAGGGTGGCTTCCAGCAGCTGAGGTCAGAGCAGGAGAAGCCTGGGCTTCTTGGATTGTTTTGCTGGACTTGTTGTTTGACTTGAGGGTCAAAGCGCTGCTTCCTCTGATGAAACAAAACAGCTAAACCTGCAAGAGCTGTCAGAACTCAGTAAGAATTCTGTTTTAGGCTTTCGCAAGTGATTTATCCTGAGTTTAAATTCTTGGTTTCTTGGGTACACATTCTGAACAGTTAGAATAGCTTTGTGCCTTTGTTTTGGCATGAATCTCATCCGTTATATTATCAACCCCAACACTTCCTGTGATTGAAATTAGGTTTGCGGCATACTCAACAACACCAGCATTACCTTTAAAACAAATTCTGAAGTGTTGTCGTGAAACAAAACAGCAGTTATCTTTTGCAATCCTTAATTCTCTCGAGTGAAAGTCTCTAGGAAGCTGAAAGTGACTGAAATACACTAAAATAACCCTATAAAGTTGTTAATGCCTCATTGCTCTAATAGTTTGAGTCTCACCTCCTATTCTTGCAACTGCCATTGCTGCTTGCTTGAAACCATTATTTATCTATTCTCCTAGGAGTCTAAAATGTAGTTAAACCAGGAAACTATAGTTAAAACAACTGATTGTGTTCAAGATATGTCTGGAAATTATACAATCCACTTGCTGCAGGTAGACCTTATTGCAAAATGAGTATTTGGGCTATTTTACTTGGTTTTCAGTTTCACACAGCTCTTTCTGATAATGTGCAACACTATTTGGGGAAAAAAAAAGGCTGTATTTTTTTTTTTTTTAAGCTTCTGTGGTAGAGTGTTAACTTTATGCTGAGTAGGCTGTAAGGATGAAGATGGTCTTTGTATTTACATTTATGTGTGGCTGTTGTTCAACTGTGCTTTCTGGGACTGGCTCCATGCTTATGCTTAAATATGTGTTTCAGTGCAGAAAAGGCATGATACAGTGGGAACTCGGGACAGGGAATTCTTTAGCTTCATAAGCTCATAAAATTGTCTGTTATTTAGACAGCTGTTTGTGTTCTTCCATGTCCTTCAAAAATCTTTCATGGCTTATCAACGAATAATGATTTGCTTAATGCGTTATTAATCCCACCAGGTAAAGATCACCCTTAGAAGGTGGTGAGTTGGAAAAATTCTTGTTGCCTATTGCAACAAGCAAAATTATGGTGATGTATTTGAAAGCTCAGCACTGAGTACAGGGGAAGGCTCTTTAAAGCAACTTTAAATTTCTCAATGATGATGACATACTTTAGCCAGATGTACTAGGCTCGTATCTAAGTGAAAATGCAACTGGTAAAAAAAACCTCTAAAAATAAATTTGTTGTTTCACAGAGTACTAGAATACTATATCATTTAATCTCAGAAGAGTTCATGATCTCAGATTGTGAATGATCAGCAAATGTGAGAAACCAGGCTGTTTTGGCTTAAATTCAAGTTTTTCACCCCGTTTTGCTTAAAATGGAGGGGGGGGGGGGCAGCTCTTGACCTCTATAATGTCTTTTTTGAGGGAATGTGTATATGTGTTTCAACATCATTTGTTAACTTTGGTCTGGCTCAAAAGGGATTTCAAAAACATTCTTGCTTAAAAGACATATAATAGCCTGAGGACCAGGAAATAATTTGGTGGGCTCCTTGTCAAGGATTTTTTGGCTGCTCTTGGCAGTAATTAAAACTTCTCTTGAGGCTATTTTAAACAAGAGGTTTAAACACAGGGAATTCAGAAAGTCTGTGTGCATTTCAGTTAATAAGCAGGTACTTCCAATGGTGAGGACTGAGATACATGTTCTAGCAATGCCCAGCTATCACTTACCAAGTCCTTGAGTGCTGCATTTCCTGACTCTCTAAGGCCCCTGATACTCAAGTTGTCTTTCAGGTGTGTCTGCAAGGTCCAGAACATGCACCAGTTTACCTTATACTGATTTTTGTGGGAGTTGGAGGTAATCTGTGTGTGCCAGGGAGAGCTTTGTCACCTCTCTGAGGCTATTGATTGCAAACAGTGCATTATTCCTCTGTCTTGGGAACTTTTACCAGCTTTGGGAGAGACTGAGACATGAGCAGAACAACAACAAAGGCAAGCAGTCAGTGTAAGCTTTAAATTGCAAATGAAATTAACCTGGCAGTCTAAACCTAGTCCTTGGGAGAGATTAATATTAAAATGCATGAATCATGGCAGAAGTCCTGCTGTACTAAAAGAAAGTCCTACTAAAAATGGAACAGGAGTGATGCCAAGAACATGGCTGACAAAAGCCCTCAAAGGTATCAACTCTTCCTAAAATGTGAACACTTTGGTGACTTACCAAAATAAGTGTGCATGCATATGATGTGTATAAACCTGGCTGAGATACATGTCTTGTGAAATAAACACCACTGGGAAGCAGGCAAAGGAGATTCTCACACACCTGAAGTTCTTTCTTCCTCGTATTTTTATGCTACTTTGTGTGCGATTCTCAGAAATTTCATAACTACCGTGGCATATTGCATAAGGCAGGTGCCAATAGCATGGCCCTGTTTGGTTTGGTCAGTTAAGCTGCACACTTAATATTGCTTGCAATTTTGTTCTCTTACGCGCTCATAGCAGTGACAGAAAGCATTGACTTCAGGTTATTTTGAAATCCGCAGCTGAGATTGCACTCTGTGATACAGCCCATGATAATAATAGGAAAAGGGATGTTTACTGCAGACCACCAGCCCCCTTCAACTCGGCCCAAAAGTTGCACAGGGTGCCAGCACTGCCACCAGTTCACAGAGCAGGGCAGGAAGTCCTGCCCGCTCGGGCAGGTGGGCAGCCAGCCAGTGAGGCAGCCTTTGTCTTGGTGAGAGTGGTTGAGCTGGAAAAATTGCTTAAGCAGGCTGCACATAAAATAGGTTGTTTTTCTTAGAACTGGTGAATGCACTAAAGTAACGAAGTAATTTCAAAAGCATATGTAAAGCTCCATGGAGGAGTGGAAGTGCCAGCAGACAGTGTATTGTAAGGGCTTTAACCCTGCAAAAATGTGGCCAGTTTTTCTGGTAGACCTGCTCTTGGTGGGCAATGCAAGCAAAGGTTGGGCAGTGCTGTGTTTTTTGTTGTACCCGTGACGTCTGTCACAGCAGCACTATCATTTTAACATCTGAGATGTTGGTGGGCCGCCATGTGTTATCAGCCCCTGAATGTGCTTTTCAAACTTTTACCTTGGGAATGCTGTTTACACAACCTTGTGCTACAGCAGCTGGGGCTCCTGGCTGCTTTTGGAGCTCCTGACAGAGTGGACATATCCGTGAATGATGAGCTTTGGGAGGTCTTTGGGTACTACACCATCTCTAACATGCTGCCTGGTCTCACACCAAGTATGACCATAGCGTTAGGGCTAAAGTTTAAAATCATTTGATAAAGAACTGGAGATTATAAAACATTCGTGAGCACCCTTCTTTCTCCTGGTTGCCAATGTAAGTTGAATGTTGATGTTCTCAGATGAATTACTTAGACTCTCACAAATATCTAACTTGTCTAAACCTTTTCTATAAAATGTCCTAGGAGTACTAGTGGTGTGGAAAACTGTGATGGCCCTGAACCTATTTCCATTTGCATTTTGTTTAGGAAAATGTAGCAAGTCTTTCAAATGTGATGTGTAACAAAAGTCCTTCTTTTTTGGTTTAAATTATTTGCAGAAGTCATTTTTTTAATAGGAAAACTATCACGTTTCTGAGACTGCTTTGCTGTTCTACACAATACAAAGGAATTAGAAGAGGGAAACAGGTACAAACTAAGCCAGTCAGAAGGGTCTCCTAAGGACTGAGCCATGGACACGAGGGGCACAGCCCACTCCAGTCAGGCTGCTTGGCTCTGGGTGGGCTCAGAAGTCCCAACATTTCCACATAACGTCACCACATGTCAAACGCAACATCAGTGTCCCTTGGCAGAGCCCCCAGGCAGGCAAGGTAGGCTGCCTTGACCACCTCTCTTCCTTCAGCTCTGCCAGGTTTTCATAGATTTTCAGGTTTTGTGCTGGTTCGCCTCTCACTGGGTCTAACCATCATCACCTGGCGGGCCAAAGACTGCTGGTGAACTCTCTTTCCTCCCTTGTCATGCAGTTTGTGCACATGCTGGGCACTGACATCCTGGCAATGTGAGCATGCTGGTCACTGCAGTGCCCAACCAAGTCTTATTTAACTTAGTTTTCAGCTTCTGGAATTTGAAAGATGCTGAAATGTTTGGACTTCAAATAGTAAAAACCTCTTCAATTAGTAATTGTGCCGCATGTCTTGTTTGCACTTTTGAAGCTACCAGTAAAGCACGATTAAGTGGGGCAAGGAGAGCAGTCCCACCACCTACCCCTCGGGTGCTGTGTTGGCGTGCTGGTACCTCAAGGCTGCAGGCGATGAGCAGGGAGAGCAAGAGAAGGGCATCTTGGGGAAAATGAATTAAGCACTTTACCTGAAGGAGATGATTTTTGGGGGGTGATTAATTGGACATCTCAGGAAAAGGCTCTTCTAACCTATGTTATTACCAGGTGCTATGACTACCTCCTGTTTCCCAGTCTTTTCTGAAGAAATCAAGGGAACAGTAACATTATTGATTTGGCCTGTCCAAGGATCTCATGGAGAATGTGGGGTGGACTCTGTTCATTGTCCTGCAATTATATATTCCTGCGTCTTTTCTGCTCAGTGATGTTACAACTCAAAAACCCCACCCATTTTCTTTAGATTCTTTTTTACCTTCTTTCTGGTATTCTGTTCTGTGAAAACAAATTTTAAAGTGCTTGAATTTTTAAAATCAACTGTCTCTAGACCTCCTTCTGGAAAATTCTCAGGCTTTTCTCTTTCCATATAGGTATTTTTTTAATTTCACTTGAACATAGCTTTTGTATTTCAGTCTTTGCTTGTTTATTATAGTGTTATAACTTGATGGCACATAAAAGACATGCAGCATACTATTCTGTGTAACTACAGAAATATTTTCTGAAAATCACACTCCTAGGTTACTCCAAACTATCACAATATTCCATTCCTTCTAATAAATCTTATATTTTTTCCAAATGTGGGATCTAAATTTCACTGCAATACAAATGCTTCCAGACTGAAGCATGAATCTTATTCAGTAATAAAAGTTTTCTAACATGAAAATTAGCTCACCTCTTTGCACAAGTCTTAATAGAAGGCCATACAAGATTTTCAATGAAAATGTAAATGATCAGAAGGACAAATATGGATTATTTTTTCACAGCATAAGGGTATGTTATAAAAAAACTACTAAATGACTCGAATCTTTCTATATTTTTTCAATATGCTATTAAAGGATAAGTTTTAGTAACATGGAAATTTTTTTTCAGTATTGAAGAAAAAAAGTTTATATAATATATTAGTGTGGACATGCATTACTTTCAAAAAGTGAGGTGACTGCTGATTGAACCTGTCAAATATATTCTTGCTCATGTGTTTGAGTTTAGATTTTGAGTCATTTTTCAAAATGTGAATCCAAAAAGGTATATTTCTAAGCAGAAGTACCATTTAAAGAAGAAATTGCATGCTCCTTCACTCTTATTTAACTCCATCAAGTGTTTCAGCAGTGCAAGGTAGAAAAACTTTAAACAATGGGGCTGTCATGTCTAAGCAGTTATTTCTTCCAGAAATAGAGGCCATCTCTATTTTCAACAGATTGCTGAACTGCTGTGAAATGAAAGGTTTCGAGTACTTTTTGAAAACCTATCATTGTGACCAAATTTGGTTTCTGGTACTACCTTTTTACTGTGCTGTGGTGTTTTCCCTCCCATGCTAAAACTCTGAGAAATAACTCTGTAGAAATTTTATTACCAAAAAATGCCACTTTTATATGCAGAAATTTCTGAAAGAAGCACGCTGTCTCTGCTTATTTGTTGTATGGCAGGTCCTTGCTTGCTGCTGAGAGGTAGTCCATAATTGGCATTCTCTTTTGGAGAATTGGGAAGTCAGAAAGGTCTATAAAACACTTTTACTTAAATGTCATCCATTTGGGTGTTTATTTTCACCAGAATAAATGAATAGGTAGAATGAAATGAAGAATGTTACTGTCTGACTAATTTATTTAGTATTTTAAAGTGTACAAGTTAAAAGAATCAGTTTAGACTTACCCAGAAATATTGAGTTTTTTCCCATTCTCCTAATGAAACAAATACTAAAAAACCATTGTGAATGAAACTTTTTTCCCCTCTAAGTTTGAACTCTGTATTGTGGGATTTTTTTCTTCATTTTTCCCCACATCAATACCTGAAGAGTTTCTGACAATCCAAATATGCATTTTTGATTAGTTAGAAAAAATTTATCCATTCCCATGAGGAAATTTGCTGAAGTTGTTCCAATAGACCCACCCCAAAGTATTGATTTTGTGCACAATCACATATTTAGGGTCAGTGATATCATTACCTGAGCAAGCAGATTAATAGAGGAGTAGCAGTTGCAATCAATGTTGCATCTTAATTGGGGCTTGTATCTGAGTGGGAACTAAAGCCTATTTATCTCGGGGCAATCTGGTACGGATTTTGTGCATTTGCCTTACTCCAGTGCTGCCTCCATGTGCCTGGAGTCTTTGAGAACATTAAACAAGATTACTTCCCTGGGAGAACTTCCTTGCTGTTATCTATCCGTGCTGTTTCATGGCTAACTGCTTGCAGGGGTTTAGTGTGGGATTGATTTTGGAAAACTAAGTACATTATAAAATCAATGATTTTTGGTTTTCATCCTTTCTTTCATAAAAACTACCGTGGAGCACAAAAGTTATTATTTTTAGAAACCGTGAAGCAACCGTAGGAGTTGTTGATCAACTCTCATCCCAGAAAACACTGGATCTCTCTCTGACTCAAGAGTTTCTTGGTATTATTTCTGATTAGATGTTTAAGAATAAAAATCCAAGACTCACTGAATTGAATGGAAGTTTGCTCATTTACTTCACTTAGGCATTTCCAGTGGTTTATAAATATCCGGAGAGGAGTTCACATAGAAAGTACCTATCAGTCCAAGAGCACCATGTGAGTTCAGCCATGAAAGTGCCTCTTCTCCAACTCCTATGCCTTCATGAAGTGGGTACCTTGCAGCTGCATCCATGTTGGCTTTGGGACCAGGGACTCCTCCTGCCCTTCCTAACACTGTGCAAAGGGAAGCTTTCTGCCCCATGAGCAGACCTAATCACAGCCACATGTCTCAGGCTGCAGGTGTGTCTCAGCACACTCCTTACCTCTATGCATTTGTTGCAGCAAGAAAATAATGGTTGCTCATGACTGTGTGACCCAAGCGATTGTATCCACAGAGGTTGTGAAATATCTTTTTGTTTGTACAGTATGTGCAAAAGATGAAAAAGAAGGAATTTTGGTATGTTTGGATGGTGTAACATATGTTCCTATAGGCATACGCACAGCAGAACAGCTAGTGCAGGAGAAACAGCACAGTTTACAGACTGCATTATTTTGTAAGTAAGTGTGGAGTGACCAGTAATTGTTCTGTAGTGTTCACATGAGCAACCAGCCCATCCAGGACCAGGTGGGATGTCTGACTGGTGTCTGAGGGCCCCAGCATATAAATAAGGGAGCTTAGAGGACTCACAGAATTGAGTTGCTAGTTTTGTCATCAAATTATTCAACATTGGTCTATAAAATGTTTTGACCCTGGAAGATCAGCTGTCAAGGTAATGATGGAGGAGGCATGCTAATAAAAACTGCCATAGTTAGTAACCTAGGTCTCATGCTGTGCTGAAAATAAAAGCTGGCTTTCAGGCTTTGCCATTCTCAGAGCATCTGGGATACCAAAGACATTCATGGTGCACACATGCTTGCAGTCCTCTTGAAATAGCCTGCCAAAATATTTTCATGCAGGAGGCGGTCAGTCCCAAAGGCAGATTGATTGACGTGGGGCAGCACACACAGGATCCTGAATGAATGAGGCACTGATCTTCCTGGACAAAACAGAACTTTTTTCTCACCTGGTAATTTGGTTGCCAAAGGATATAGATGCCTTTTGTCATTTGGGGACTCTGTCCTCTCTTTCTGGTACTTCTGAAGCCAAAGCCAGGCAGGCAGCTTCACTCACAGCAATTGCTGCATGGCTGATGGTAGGATGCATCCTGCAGATCAAAGGCTGGGAGATGCAGCTGCGGTCCTGTGTGGTGGGACCTGGACACGAAAGACCTTACCTGACTCTCACAAACAGAGATCACCCCCAAAGTAATCTGGCTGATGTTTAAGGGAGGGCAGGGAAATTACTGATCTGTATATGTTCCCATTTATTCCACCTGTGATGATTCCCATGATGTTTGCCAGTTAGTTCCTGTGGTGAGCTGTGGATTGGGAGAAACCTTATAACGTGTTGCCTCAGCTTGTTACAGGTCTTGGAATGGCTTGTTGCTATTGCTGTCTGATGTATTTTGCTCCTGATGAGTTTTACATAATGTGCTGTATGAAGTTTTGATGTTTCTTCTGAATTAAGTATTGATTTATACATACCTTTTTCTACTTCCTAGCTTGAAATGGTAGATGGTCTTGATGATTTCTTTTATAAATATTTCAATAAAATTTTTCTATGTGGTGGCATTTCCACTTCATTCCAGCTGGGTTGGCAGTCATGAGGTTTTTATCCAGCATAGAACATTATAAAATGGCAAATCTCTACAATGTAAAACTTAAGAAGCTCATGGTCAGAGCTGCCAAGTGCTAACAATAAGTGGGGGTTTTGGTCTTTTTTAAAATTCAGAACAGTGTGGGAACAAATATCAGTGTTCACATGAAAACTAGCTTTATTTCTAAAAGGGTCTTTGGATTTTAGTTGCATTTTGAAAGATAGAAGATATCATGCAGTACTGGTGACGGAGATCTGCAGCTTGCATTTTCCCTCCTGACCTCCTTTTTTTCCTGCCTCTGCCTGCACAAGTAGCAGCATGTGGGAGGAGAAGAATTTGCCTGGACCCTTCCAGCTCCAGAGCTGTTCACAGCCCATCACCTCCACTGCTTGCTCTGTCTGCAGGTTGCAGTTGTTCTTGGGGCAAATGGAAAAGGAGAAAAGTAGAGGTCCTGGACCTTTGACTAAATATTTGGAGAGAGAATTGCAAGAGAAAAGCACATACAATTTTACACTGAACACTGTACAGTGGTGTGTGTGTGCTGGAAGTCTGGATCCAACCGTGAGGAAAATGTGGAATAAATATAGAACAGCTGCAAGGCAGGAGAGTGTACCACCTTGCCAGGAGATACCGGACCAAAAAAAAGGAACTTTAATCCAAGTGGGAGTTACCAATGAGATCACATGCATGCTCTTGATTCTCCTAAGGCTGTCTTTTGGCTAATTCATGAATGCCTTTGAAAGGGACTACTTAGAAACTGAATTGAAACATTTTAGCACTTGAAAATTTCCATTTATTTTTTTGCTTTTTATTCTAACAAAGAATTTTGGCAATTTCTATCTACCTGGAGAATATCCTTTCCACCATGTCACATCCTTTAGAGTAAAAATTAGATTCTGTATTTTTTCCTGTTCTTTTCACAGAAAAATGGGCTTGGTTTTGCCAGCAATATATTTGTAGTAAGAGACAAGTTTCCTTCCCCCAAAGGGAAATCTGAATCTTGGATGAGAATACACGTGAAAGTTTTATATTGCTCCAAAAAATTTTTTTTCTCAGTCAGCTTAATTATTGGTACAAAGAAGTTTTACAGATCACATCACATCACAGTGGCCTTTTTCAGCATGCTTTCTGCTCCAGTGCCTGAATGGGCATACCTTAAGGTTTTCTTCTCATGCCTTCTTTTGTTAAAGAATGCTTAAAGTCATACAGCCTCCTCCCTCTTTATTTCTTATTAAATGTGGAAAGCACTACTCTGGCAGAAAGCCACAGCAAGATATTTTGGCATCTGGAGCAGAATGTGGAGATGAACCATCTCCCTCAGTCTCCTCCACTCCTGCAAACTCCACATTTATCCATCCTCAGAAGGACTCTGTTGAATATAAATCCACATGGGGAATCACACATGTCTAGCCTTCTAGTGGAAATGCTTATTAAAAATGAAACTCTTGATTTCATCAGACCATGGGTCACCTTTTGATGATGCCCAAAGATATTCTTTGCTACCTCTGGACACCCTGCAACATCCAAAATTCTGGTGCAATGCTGGGAATATGACATATGCCATTTATTTCAGTAAGTGTGGATGTGTGCTTTAATTTGAAAATCCTTGGGTCAATGTTTAATCAACAGTAGCTTTGAGAATATGATTTCAGTTAGGCTATATTTAGATGTTTCTTTACAGTTACAAAGGGGATTAGAAATACCTCTTCATATGTTGATGTGGGAAAGCATAAGTAGTATAAAGTGGGTTTCAGCTGACATGAAGACAGGAAACAAAACAAGAACAAAAGGTCTATCTCAGGCAGCAGAAGGAAGAGGCCTGAAGGAAAATCCAAGAAGATGCCATAAGTTTCTTTAAAGAAAAACTGAAAAGCAGGCTATTAGGAGCAATGGTGCATGAAATAGCTGGCAACACTGCAGTGAAGTTCATGTCTCCTATGTTCCTTGATTTAACAGTAATAAAGCAGGAGAGGGCAGCAAAGCTTGACCACTGATCTTATGGTGGCTTGTCTCCCCTCTGGTCTTGTGTGGCAGCGACGAAGTATGGTACCAACAGATGGATCTGTGGGAGGCCCTGCCCGTACCAGCAGCACCCAGCACCCTCATCTGTTTTGGTTCTTCCCAGTGGTGCCTGGCTTAGGCAGATATGTGCAGGTCTATGGGTGATGCTCTGGCCAGCCTTGCCCCAAAAGATGGGACCTGGGAGTGGGCTGGTGCCTGAGCAATTGCTGAAGCCCTCTCGCAGCTGTCTTCCAGCTCGTGGCCTGTCAGATGATTAGATGTGATTTGGTGGCAGAAGAGACCATGGGACCTTTCAGGAAGAAAAGGAGCTTTCAGATACATGTAGGTTCATCTGTCTCATAGGTTACCCACAGCAGGTCTTACTGCAAGGTGTCTGCGCATGTGGTGCGGCCTGTAAATTGTGCTTCTTGTGCTAAAGTTTGTAACATAATACAAGGTTATAAAATTAAAATGAAAACCAGTCTATATATTTATTTTTTATCAACTGGAAAAGGTCCTCAAAGTAGTGTAATTTTTAACTGTTCTTACTGTTTCAGAGTACAATTTCCCTAGTGGTGTGATCCTGCCGTATATGCTCAATGTGATTTATTATCGTGCACTAACAGTCCAGCACTTTTAAAAAGACATTTAGGAAAGTCTGAAATTCTACAGACCTCTCATTTTCAACTTGCTAAGTGCAATTGCATGTGTAGTAGAGAAACTGGCTGAGCTGCTGTTACCTGCATACACTCTATACATGTGGCTTTGCACATTGGGTCTTTGCTGGTGGCATAGGATTGATTATTTAGACGGAAACCAGGTGTGTATTTCTGCCTTCAGCACTTTGTGTACAGAAAGAGCTTGCTGTCATATTCACACAGACAGCTCATTGCGGAGATCCTTGATGAAACCAGCAAACTCTATTAAGGGCATGTTTGAAGGAAAAAAACTCTTTCATAACCACATTCAGCCCTTATTTTGACTTTCTACAAGCCCTCTGAGGTATTTACATAGTATATGAGTATGAAACATAAATTAGACTTCAGTTTGATAAAGTAATTAGCAAACTTCAAAGTTTGAAGAGTTCACTTCAGTTCAGGCAAGTGCTGAAAAATCCAAAGGTTTGCTTAGATCTTCTCTGAACAGGCCTGGAGTTGAATGGAAAATGTAAAAGAACCTACTTTCTTTCCCTCCTGAGATTTTATACATGCTCTCTTCTTAGCTGCTCTGGGAACAGGAAGTGCTGAAGCACTTGGAAAAGAAAATCAGCTTTGAAGTATTGAATCTGACTTTTTCAAACCTCAGGAAAGGTTATTGGCTTTCAAGTGGTCATTTGAATCTGTTTATCTGACCCTAATAAGTATGCTGCACAACTGTCTTTGTGATATTTCTGGAAGACCTTCTCTTTTCAAGAAGAAGACATCAAAGTGGAGAAATGATAGCTTTTACAGATGCTAAGGAGGGTTTGCCCCAGTGCAGCCCAGGATCCCCAGTCCTGGTCTAAGCTATGTTGTAGGTGTGCCTGCTCCCAGTCCTGGTCCCTGTTGCTCCCAAATTGTTGTTGGGATCCCCTCGACTGCTGGCAGACCTGCCTTGTTGCCTTATTGCCTTGCCCTTGCCCTCAGCTCCTGGCTCACCTTCCCTGGTGGAGCAGCCAGGGAAGTCTGTGGACCTTTCCTGAGTACACTGAGCTCTGTTGCTAACCTTGCTGCTGTATATTTTTTTGCTTGGGGTGAACTTTAAGGACCAACAAGTCAACAAATATTGCCAAGATCTTTCAGCTTTTCAAGTGAAACATCTTGCATTGTCTTTTAGCAAAACAGTCTCAATTGAGTCCCTGATTTGCTTGCCAGATGGGTCTTTGTATTTTAAATCTGTAGCTGTTTTTTTGTTCTGGTTTGGTTTTGGTTTGGGTTTTTTTTTGTTGGTTTTTTTTTTTTTTTGATTGTGGGCAGTGGCTGAATCCTTGAACAGAGGCTAAAATGTAAAAAGTGAAAGCAGTACCTTAATTTTCTCACAAAATGCAACCTTAGCTGAGAAACTGATTAATTTGATATGAGGTAATTCCCTGAAAAGAGAAAAGAATTTATTCCCTGGATGTAGTGATGAAGTGTAGCATTAACAGTTTTAAATAGTGAAATTATTAACCTCTTTGCAAATCATCAGTCAGCATAATGTTTTTTAGGAAGGTTTTTACTCATAGTTGCTCTGTTTCCAGCCTTCTAACTTCATCTTCTTGCATAGATGCGTGAAACCCTCACGTTAGGGGGTTGATTAATAAGGCCCAGCTCTTCTGTGAATGCTCTTTCCTCATACATGTTTATGTTTGTGCTTACACAGTTCAAATATTCACAAACAGTACAATTACAAACATATAATACATATATACATTATTATACAAACATTATGATTCATTTCCGCCTTACTTGCTAGTGAGTTCATCAGTGCTAGGTGATGAAGTCAAGCCCTGAGGAAGACCCTGATTTTGTAAAACCTCTTTTCCTGTTTTGATGATGCCAAGAACTTGAGAAAATATGGCAAATTCAAACACAAGAAACTCATAGGAACAACCATAGGCTATGAAGCCCTAAGTTACACTGGCATCTTTTTACCAAGGTCATATGAGAAAAAGCTAATTTAATTAGCTTTCTAGCATCATGCTATGGCTTCTTTGTGGTTGATGTTCTAAAAGTAAACTGATTTTACTTCAGCTCACCCTTGCTGAAATACTCTACCCCTTTTTTATTCAATATTTCATAGACCATTAGGAAACAAGAGCAGAAGGAGCCTGAGAGTCCATCCTCTGCCCCTCACCAGGTCCATTATATTTCCTCAGAGGCATCTTCCAAATTCAGTCCTAAAGATGCTGCTTGGTTTCTGGCAAACTCCCTAATCACTGTAGGCCCTTTGCATTGCATCCGTGCTCAGGTGCTTGACACTCCTGCTGCCAAGTGTCTCATTTGAAAGTCACTGATAGCTTTAGGCTCAATCCTTTCCATTCACTAATGAGCAGGTTGTAGATGGGAATAGCAACAATCCCTGCAGTATTGGACACATGCAGTGGTAAGATTCAAGAGAAAAAAGCTCTGAAACATTTCTTACAGAATAATTTCTGGATCGCAAAGACATATTTTGTATCTTTTCTGTGTTTTTATCTATCAATGTAATAACTTATCTCTCTGGCAGAGAGCATAATCAAATACTGCTTTCCTGGCATATTCAGCAATATTTTACTCACTCTCCTCAATTAACTCTGCAGAAGATATCTGCATGACTGCTTTTTCCTTATTTTGTTAAACAATCTGTTTTTTCTTCCATACTTTTTGTTTACAAGTGATGTTTCATTAGAATTGTTTTAAAAGCCTCATCACGAGTGCTATTGATGAATCCTCTTTCCTTTCAGTAACTTTGTGTGTCTGTAAAAGAAGTGTTCCAGTGACAAAAGTTTTTCTGCTGGCTTCCCATGATGTACGATGGACCATAAATTCTGTCACTGAGCATTTCTTTTCACTTCTGTGAAGGGATAGCAGATTCTGTACCAAATTATGCTGTCTGAATTCAGGGAAGTTTAAAGCAAATTAATCCAGCCACTTTCAACCCAAATACAACAAGCAAATACTAAGATCTATAGCTTTATTAAGATTGCAACATATTGTTTTTATAAGGAAGTTCAGCTTGTGCATAGGCAAAAATGCAATAGATTAGCCCAAATTGAAAAATGTAGTGTCAGTTTTAACAGTGGACATGTATACACATTTTCCAGTTCATGCTTTAAGAAAATCTGGCTCCCAAACTCATTTGGTTCTCATGTTCCCCTGTAACACTCTGAGTTGCATACAATATTAATAGTGAGGGAGGATATATATGACAGGTCTGTAGAGGTAGGAGATTTGAGTAATAGTATGATCTAGTTGAATCATCAGCCTCTTATACTTTCCTGTAGTCTCTCTTTTATTCAAAGTTATTCTTTTCAACTTTATTCAACTGTGTTGTTTTCAGAATTCTCGTTAATGAAAACAGTGGCTCATCAAGTGAAGAAAGGAAGGTGGCTGTGATCTTAAAAAGTCAAATCAGATCCAAGTAATTTGAAATTTGAGGTTATGAGAGCTGAGACTGCTCTGTAGAATCACTGAGCATGACCCCGGAAGTTCAAAGCTCTTTAGCTGATGGGGACCTTAATAGAAAAATTTGTAGCAGACGTTTGTGTGAACATATGCATACATAGGAGGTTTAAAGTGAAAAATGTAATGCAGAACAAGGTCATTATTTATTATCATAGTAATTATTTATTGTCCATATTATTTATTCATCACCAAGACAATGTTAACAACATGAGAATATTCAGCTGTGATATTTTGTAAAACAGAAAAAATTAGCTACTTCTTTGTAAAATACCTTTACATGCCTGTCTCTGTGAGCTTAGAGATAGTCACAGACATCCCGGCTATGGGCTTCTGCTTGAGCACATGAAGGCGCAGACTGTAACACATTTAATAATAATTTTTAAATAGGATCTGTGGGAACATATTTCATTTTGGAGTTTTCATTGATCATCCACAAGCTTGCAGTGGTGGGCGTGTAACAACACAGCTGAGTGCAAGAAGGGCAAAGACAGGAGAAAGTTACAAAGTCCTTTACAAGAGTATGGATATTTTTTTCCCCAAGGTGTAACAAATAAATAGTCTTATCTTATTAGTATTATTTTGATAATGAATAACCTATACTGTCCTTGTTTTGTTCTCTTAAGCCTCTTTGTGTTGTGCTGACAGTTCATGTCACTGTTTAGACAGAAACACAAAGAAATACTTAAAGAAGTTGTAAAATTCTGGTGAAGACTGACTCCCAACATACCTAAGGTAAGAGCCTCTCACTTGACCTCAAGTCCAAATTCTGGTCCTGCCTCATTAAGTACCAATTCTGCTCACATTCCTAAAAGTCTGATCTCAGATGTACTCTGCTGAAATCAACAGAAACACTTCAGCTTAAAATTGGTATAAATGCTCACGTTTAAAGTGAATATCTGTTATGTTTTATATGTTTTATAATTCATTCATTTCACACTATCCCTTTGAGGAAAAGTTAATCCCTTTCCTTTTGTTCCTGTTAACGAATTTATTTTATTAATAATAATAAGAAAGGTAATGAAGCTCTTCTGTTTTCTGCAGAATAATTAAAGATTCATTGGGGAGATGGAAGCATTGTGGACCCCACTGGCTAGGAGATTCACAAAGAAAATTGAAAAACAGAGTTTGAACCTCTAGTCCAATTAATATTTATATATTTTATGACAAAAGGAACATTTCCCACTGGAGAAAGCCCTATTTTAAACTATTCATTAGTTTTGCAGAGCTGTTAAGTCCCTGCAGGTATCTAAGTTATCTGGACCTGAAGTCTCTTCCCCTCAGATGAGTAAATTCACTTTGGATTAACTAGTTTAGGCAAGTGGACTGCAGTAGGTACATCCTTGTGAGCTGTTTTATCAGGCCAAGTCCCAAACGACTTTGTAACATAGAGGCAGCAGAGTTGTACTGGCTGTGCCCGTGCTTTGAGCCGCCTTCCCCAGGGACCCACACAGGCACCACTCTGCCCCTCGCATCTCCTGGTTTTGCTGGCTGCTTGGTGATGCTAAGTAGTGCCCTGGGGAAAGCCCCTGGACCTCTCCTTGGGGAGGTTTGATGCCAGGATTAATGACAGTGAAGTCTGGAGCAGCTTCGGTGAACTGGCTGCCAGGCAAAGGCCTCCCCTCAGTTTTAAGGACGGCTCTCACTTCCTAGCCTGGTCTCTGGAGACATCCTTCAGCCAAACACCACACACAGCTGGACAGGGAAAGCAGAAATGCCTGTTCTGCTGCCTTATTCCTCATCCCTCAGAGACTTGCAGAAGCATATAGGGAAGCAAAGGGGTGATTCGAATATCATTTAAATAATATCCTTGATTTTCTGTTCTTGTGCTTGAACTCATCGGTACGGAACCACAAAAGAATCTCTGAATTGAGTTATAAACACCTCTTCAGCATCCCTTCATTCATCTGGGCACCAGGATGCCAGCAGCCCCCTCAGAGATGAGCTGCAAGCTTCTAAGTCTATAATAACTGTTTTTAAATGCAGGTGTATAATGCTACATGAATCTGAAAGGCTGCATCAAGGATTACTTGATTAATTTCAGAGTAAATTTGCCTGCCTTGTGAGTAGAAGAAAATTTTTTCCCTATCTGTTAATGCTAAAAATCAAGGGTCTGAAATTCAGATGGGTGTTTTTTCTACCTTAGTAATAAAGGTCAGTACTTTACAGTCAGTAATTTGCAGTCAGTACTCGCACACTCGCACAGACAATTAACTCTCCTTGGTGTAACATGATACATGAAACAGAAGATGATAGTCTATGCTCCTGGAATGTTTTTGCTTTTCTGGAGAAAATGTTTCTTATATTTGTAAGGTTGAGAGATGAAATACATGTAAGAAATATGTTGGCAGAGCTGTGGTGTTGCTATTTTTGCGTAACTACTTTCACTGAATCAGATTTTTGGATTCCAGAGAATGGATGGATGTAGGTACAGATTAGAAAGACAAATAAATACATTTAAAACAGGTGTTTAAGTCTTATAAGTTTTCCTCTGTCTAAAATATTAAGGTCTTAGGGGACCCAGAAATATAGCTTGAAATACCTTACCAGCTCATGCTCTTACATTTGTGCAGAACTTTATATCTCCGAGTCAACTCAAAAGTTCCTATTCTCCACACAGTGAATAGATGTATGTGGGACTAACCTCAGCTACACCATCTGGGATGGCTAAATCTGATGTTGGTACACCAGTTTTACCCCAGATCAAAATCTAGCCCTTGGCATTTAAAAAAAAAACCACATTTGCATATTTATACAGGCTCAGTAAAACGTCTTTATAGCATAAGTCACAGTCTGCATCTTGATAATGACAAAATATCTTGTAATTTAACCACCCTGAAGTATTTGCCATCTTTATTGTATGTTTTCTCATGGTTTAAAGAGCTTCTGTGATAATATCTGAGCCTATTATTTGAGAACATTATGTGCAAAATTGTCAAAATCTACAGTCTAAACTAATTTATATATTAAAAGTAATCTTGGACTTTTACTGTTGCAAATAAACATTTTATTAACAATGTTCGTTAGTCTTCAGGTAGTAACAAAACACATTCTCATTTTTAAATTTCATGTTGGTGTTGTCACTCTAATCCATGGTGGGTGCTGGTAACAAGTCAACACTTGCTGGCTGTTGCCATGCAGCAGGATCTTAGATAACGCAGATATTTCCTGTTCAGTCGGGGATGCCATTGTGTGGGAACTGCCCATGAGCACTGGTTTGCCATGCCAATCATTCCGACTGCTTTTCAATCTGGTATTTGAGATGCCACTCATAGGCTGGGTCCTGCTGAAGGTTCCCTCATTCTATTTCTGGCTTTTCCATTAACTCAGGGACAAGGAAGTTGGTCAGTTTTTTCTGCCCTTCATTATCTCTAACTTCTATGTAGATGTAGCAGTTAAAACCAGTTAGTAACTTTTTACTAAAAGTATCATTTGTCTGGAAATACTGATCTTGCATGCAAAAAGAATTCATAGGTGTGAACCATTTTTTATCAGAAAAAGAAGTCACTTTTGCCAAAACTTTTTTTAGGAAAAAAGAATTTCTCCTCCAAAACAGAATTTCTGATTGGAGAATTAAGTCTTACAGTTAGAGTACTCCTTTGGGCTTTAATATTCAATTACTTATACAATCTGTAAATGCTCCAGAAGAAGAGACAGAGAGAGCATAAACTTCCTTGTAAGTTTAATGCCATTCTGTGCAAGATCACTGGTCACAGGTTTGTATCTCTTTGTGCCTATATGATTGCAAGAGAATTTGAAAGCCCTCAATTGCATCAAAACCAAAAAGGGAAAATACCAAAAATGTGATATTTCAGAGGGTGAAAGGACCGTTTGCTTCCACTTACCTTAAATATTTATTTTAAGAGGTAATTAATGAATGATCTTCTGATGAAATGTTTTCAAAGTGCCAGTGTCCTGATTACCACAAACACTGTTACTGTAATACTACTACAGTAAACTACAGGTTTTGGTGTTAAAATAATTATCATTACAGAAATGACAACAGCATCTTTTTTCACCTGCAGCCTGAAGCAGGAACCATTACCCCATGCACACAATTGGGAAATAGGACCATAGATTTGAAAGTTGGTGCTTAGTGGGAAGCCAAACACCTTGCAACATAAATGAAAATTAAGAATCCTGGTTGTCAAAAATCTACTTGGTTTCTTGTGTCTCTTGGGTCATTTATAATACTTTACTGAATTTCTCAGTCAGTGAAGCAATCTGTTGGAGATAAATCTACCTGAAGGACTCATATCCACAAGCTAACCTGAAAAAGGACTGACAAAATTACTTTAAAAGTCATTAAGCGCTTGTGTAATCCTAAGCCAGCCAGTGGTTTTTTGGTGAATAAGTTTGGTGCTTCAGGAGCTGCCACAAGTTTTGTTGAAGCAAGAAGAATCTGATGATGAACTGGAGATGAATCTTTGCATTATTCTCAAGGATGAAGTGACAGATGTCATGGGATTGACAAAGCTGGGCTGGATGGATTGCTAGGGTCTGAGGCACCTGTGGGAGATTCCCACTCCTCCCAGACCTCAGAAGCTGGCTGGGTGGGCTTTCATGCTCCTCCCTGTGCCACCATCGCCACAGGGCGGGGTGCTGGCACAGGGACGCTTTCCATCTGGGCATGAACAGACATAGCTCATGCTGGAAATAGAGCTGAGCAGAAATTTTCATTGCACTGTTTAACAGAGGGCAAAATGTCTTTCTTGTGAATTTGAAGATTTCTCCAGTGAAATACTGATTTCCCTGAAAGATTTTATTTTCCATTGAAATAAAGGAAACTATTAAATTTTCAATATTCCTGAAAAGGAATATTCTAAGTCCTGAGTTGACCAAATATAATTTCTGCTATTCACTTTAAAGAACTGTTTGCATTGTTTTTTTATTGCCATACATGGTTTAATGTTCTCTCCTATTCTCTCTTCCATAATGCAAACCCATCTAAACCGTGTAGTGATAGGCTGAGTGAAGAAAAATAAAGGAAAACTGGAGATAGCAGTACAAAGAAATGATGTGTGATGTTGAATTAACTTGAACAGTTCAGTAAACTGGAGACAAGGAATGACAAATTACATAATTGGATTAAAAATGGTGTGACGTTCCCATAGTTTGAAAACCAATTTTGCAGAATTTCTATTTTGCCACAATTTTTAGGGTTTTAAAAACTTTTTTCCTGGTACAAAGCCAAATGCTAAAATGCTAACATGGATTCAATGTTTTAAGAAAGAAATCATTAACAGATTAGAAGTGCCACCATAATTAATAAACTTGCTTTGTACTATGCCGATGTGAGAGCTATTCCCTTGGGTACTTTATAGCTGAACGTTCAAGTGTCTTCAATTACAGTTAATGGCCCAGGGCTCTCTGGCTCCTCATGGCAGCCCTGGTGCTAGAGTGCAAAGATGAGGCAGCAGCTTATGTCAGTCTAATTTGGGAGCAATGTCATTTTGAGTAACACCAGGGACAGAACTGTTCCCACGTCATTTCAGCACAATTCAGCTTTTGGCAGGAAAGCTGAGTGTTGGTGCTGAGGCTGGCATAGGATGGCACACCGGGGTGACAAGCAGGTCCCTTTCTCAGTGTACTTCCCAAGTCCCACAGGTAGCAGTGTGCCCAGCATGTGCTGCTTTGAGGATGCTGCTGCCCAGCTGCCCTCTGCCTAACAGCAGTGTGGCAGCTATCGGCAGTGCTCATTTCTCCCAGCGTTCTGTTCACAGTAGAGTTTTCGTTCCTTTGCATTCAATGTCTTCTGATTTCTGTTGTGCTGCATGAAGCATAGCTGCTGGCAGCCCACAATGAGAGTGTTGCACTGTGACTATTTAAACAAGCACTGATTTACACGCCATGAGCACAGCATCCCTATTAAACTCTATGGAGGAGAGGCAGAGCTTTTCTGTGTCATTTTAGATAATTGCAACAATTCAGCAGTTCAAAACAGCTCAACAAATATTCTTGCTGTTCTATGGAAATCTTTATGTCCATTTTCACATCCACACATCTGAGTGGGAAGAAAACGATTTCGTTCTGATTCAGACTAATTTGCCTGTCACTATGTCTATCTCACACACTTGGGTAATAAAACTGGGGTTCTGAGTGGAATGCAAGTAGGGGGTTGTTGCAAATGAAGCCATTCATTCAAGAACAAAAAGTAGAATACGAGACTATTTTGCTAGAGTTTTGCAGCACATAAAACCAGACAAAGTGAGAGAATGAGTAGTTCTGTATGCCTTTACCATTGGTGGGGGTTTGACATAATTTTTTTTTTCTTACAAACAAAACCCATCAAGGAAGAAAACAAAATTAAATGGGAGATAATTAATTTCCATCTAACAAATATTTTATCAGTTACAGACTGTTCAGAAAGTTACAAGAAAGTACAATACAATAGCAAAATGAAAATTAGTTTACCTTTATAGCAAGAAGACAGATTTTACTGGGAACAATGGGCTTGTGTTGCAGCAAACACTCTGAGAGAAGTTGACAGTAACACTCAAAGGTTGCAGATGTACGAGGAACGTGGAGACTGGGAGGAGTTCTGTCTCTGCTCTCTGGGTGTGAGAGATTTGTGTTGGGTTAGACCATTCCAGGGTTGTCTCAGCACACAGTGGTTCAGAATAACATTTCCAAGGAGGCGTTGCGTTGGTGTCACCAGCATTGTAGCAAAGATATTTTGGAAGTGTTTGACACTGGTCTAATTCAGCCTTCACTTGTTCATTATGAGACTCATACACAGAGGTTTTGCCTAGTAATTTCTGTCTGCTCTGAGTCTGACCACAAAGCTCAGAGAGGTTCAGTTTCTATCATTATTAACGTTTTATGTGCTTTTTTTCCAGTTCACGGTACCTGAAATAACGAGGGACCTGTGTCTCAGCCCACCAAAAGGGTGCTCAGTGGCTCATGGCCTCCAGGAACAGTACTGAAAGTGGTGTGCAGAGAGACACTCCTAGCACTGACTTATTCATAGTGTCCCTCCAGATGAAAGTATTCCCAGCAGTACGTTTTGGATTCACCTCGGAGCACACTGGTGTGGAAAATGGGGGACCAGAAACTGAGAAGGAAAGGAAAGGAGCTAATATGTTTGTCTTACTGGTGGTCCCCTCTGTCAGTTCACATCCTCCTGTGACCTGGAGTCTTGCATTGCACATACATGGAAAACTATTATTTTCGGTTCCAGCATCGGCCTTTCAGTTTTTTTCCCCTTGTATGGGATTTGAACAGTCTTGTGTTTCCCATGGTGACTGTCAGAAGTACCAGATTTCAGTTCTAATTTATAAGGCTGCAGTCAGCTCTATGAGCAGCTCCTACTTCTCTGCTGATCAGACATCAGGACCCGATGCCACAGCCTATCGACAAGAAGCGGTATCTGTATTGGGTCAACACAGCTGCAGTGGTAGCTGCAACAGTGGAGTATGCTAGGGAGCTAACACTTTCATCATCAGGAGATGCTTGTAGCATAATTGTTACCCCAACTGCTTTTTGTGAACAACCACTTCAAATTCTGTTTTGGAGGGCACAAGGGAATACTCTTAACTTGGAGCAGGCTTTTGTAATGCAAGAGTTCAAGAGAATCTTGCGAGCAGGAGCAGGTAGATGAGTAAGACAGGATCTCAACCGAGAATCACAGCAAAGTCTTTCAGGAAATTGCTCCAAATTTGCCTGTTTAAACCAGATGAGAACCTCTCAGCTGTGAGGCTGTAATAGGATATGCATAAGCTACAAGGAGATGTAAACATTGGTTAGAAAGTGGATGAGTGCGGATTGCCCACTGATGCAAGAGGCACAGACTCAGTACAGGCAGTTACGCTATGTAGTAGGAATACATTAAAAAAAGGACAATTTGGTGATGGCTTGGGACAGGGTTTTTAATGTCCTTCTCAACTTTTGTTACTGTAAGGGAAACAAAACATATAGATTTAACTTGCTCTTTCTTAAAATGCCTAATAAAATTGTAGGTACTTAGCCAAAAACCAATGCCAATGTTTTCTTTGATTCATTCTCGCAACAAGGGTGGACAATCGGTTCTCTGAATGGGAGCTGCCAACTTCAGCTTCAGGTGCCACAGAAGAAAAGAAACCTGTAGGTAATTCATTGACATGAACAAGGCAGTTGCTCTGCTGATGACATTTAACCAAGCTCACTGGAGAAATAAGCCAGCGTATTACCGCCACTCTCTTTTGCAGTGCGGCTTTTATAGCTGTATTTATTCCGGCCACTGCTTCAGCTAGGTTATTTGCAAGAAATGGGCTCTCATTTTTCTCAGTACCCTGGAGCTGAACATTGCCATAGCAGTTCCCGCTCTGTTTTATATTAGTATTGTATAATGTCAACTTTATTTGTTTATACATGTGTATAATACAATCACATTCAGTAAGGCTATAAGAGGGAGTCTAGCAAACACATCTTTTACATTTGCTGCTCTCTTGAAAAATATAATGGCAGAAGAAGTAGGAAAAGGACATCTGAATGTTGACAGCTCAATATCACTCACTTATTATAAAATTGCTTGTATTTTTCCAAAAGTGTATTAATTTCCTATACTTTTTGTAGATCATGTGAACACTACATGACCCTTCAGGATCCTGCAAATGTAGTACACTGTGGAAAAACACTAACTCTCTCCAGCTCATTAGCACAGGTAGCTAGATACCCATTCAGTGTTCAGTGTGACATTTTGTTAATGATGCCAAAAGCATTTTATGTTTTAAGTTGTGTATTTCTCCCTAGTACATTTTTAAAAGTATCCTTTACTTTCTGACAAAGTACAGCAACTGAAACTGGAAATAATGGTTAGCAGCTCTGGAAAATAACTTGTCAACATGTCCTTGATGCAATTCTTAGGAGTCTTAAAGTTTTGATTACAAAGATATTTTCAAGAACGTATTGCTCATGCATATAAATGTGAGATACAGCTGGTTTTGTTTTAGATATTCATTGATTATTTATTCAGATCTTCAGTACTGACTTACTTGAAAAAGATGTCTGTCCCTCTGTTTTCTAGCCCTAGGGTTAGACTGGCTCTTGAGAGACACATATTAGAAACCACAAGTACCAGGCAAGAACACATTAATGCCTTTAAAAAATACTCTGTTGTCAGCAAATGTTTAGTAATTACAGTTGTTAGACCAGTTACGTACATCAGGCAATATTCTTTTCAGAAGCATTGACTATTGAAATACACGTCCTACTTACTAACAGAATAATACATCTGTGAAACCCAGCAGGTGAAAGTGTAAGAGAAATATAAAAATCCCTATGAAAAAATATGACCCTCTAGCCTGTTGAATAGTTTTACTATTAGTGCAATGACAGCTTCTGCTATTTCAGAAATATGCCAGTCCACTGGTAAGAGCCTTTGTAAGTGCCTCTTATCAATTATTTACCAAATCTACAAACTTCTGAAACATCAGTTTCCTAAACTGATGAGGATTTCTGGGCTGGTGTTCTAACTCTGAAGAAGGGCTCAGGAGCTGACACTGACCCTGGGTGTTGTGATGAAGGCAACTTTCAGGGAAAAAACACACACACACAGAGGATTAAATTGTAGGTACAGAAAGTTCACATAAGTAGTTTTTGCACAGTAACACAAAGGCATGTGGATAAAGGAGAGCTACCATGTATAATGACCTTTGTATTTAAATGGAAATGTGCCTGATAAAACACAAAATGCTCAAATGCCTCTCTGCCTTTAAGTTTATGTTGGGGTGGTTATGACAGGTTTTTAATAGTTTCCAGAAATTATAAAAAAACCCAAACTATTTGTAACAGACACCTGGCCAGAACATTTCCAGAGAAATGCAGTGCTGTCGAAAGCACTACTCTGTGCAAGCTGAGATGCTTTTCTGAAGCAAGCATATTTTGGTGTGGTTTTGGATTAGAGAACCCTGAGCTCTGCAGCTGGAGGTGAAAGAAGCGCTGTGCGTTATTATCCCCATGCCTATCATAGAAATGCAGCAATGGACTCTGGGAGAGCCTCTGGCCTGTCCTTGTACAGAGGCATGATCAGAGTCAGAGGAAGGTCTTGTATTTGCAACATCAGTTTAAAAAACACTATTTCATGAAAATGCTCAGAGGTGGCAGTGAATCTGAAATGAATGGATCTCAGGTGCTGGCCAGGAACAGGCTTCTCCAGCTGACCCTCAGGATTAAGCAAATGTGGTAATGCTACAAAAGTGCTCCTACTATCACAGAGCCCAAACCACCAGTCAGATTCACAGCCTGATTTTTGGTGGTTCAAAACTTCACCATGAAGGAACTAGTTTGTGTGGGAAGGTACCAATACTTATTCATGAAAGAAATTATCTCCCTGTGTTGAATGTTGGGTATCTTTAACGATGAACTATTCTGTTTTTTTTTTTTTATTGACACACTTTTAAACTAGGTCCTACACAGGATTTTGTCAAAAGCAAAGTTAACGAGCTGGTAATCTTCATTTTAGCAAGTAAATTACTTAATTTAAAAAATATTTATAGTGAATTGTTACTTATCACAGTCATTAGTAAGAGCTGGTGTAATTAAAATACATAAATCCAGATGCTCCAAAGACTCCTCCCTCCTCTCTTTGGTGTTTTACTGTAGCTTTATTTTTAAATCACTCTGAATTTATTGCATGACCATACAACATGGCAATAAAGTTCTGGTTTGCCCTGTCCATTTAATTTTAATTTTTAATTTTTAATTTTGTTAGTTTCTAAAATGTTAAGGAATAGAGGTGGGACCCAGATGAAGTATTGAGATTTACATCTGAATTCTTAACATACTAGCATTAAGAGCATCATGACATCTTGGCATTTGGTGAGGAAATGAAAAAAACCCTCAACCTCTAACTCACTGGTATGAAATGAAAATGTTAAATCTCCTCTCATGCATCCAACTACACCAACAAGTAAAAAGGTGTTAATAAGAAAGAGTATTGAACAGGGTGACTTTTCTAGATGAGAAAACCAGGATGTATTTATGCATCATTTCCAAATGTAGTTCCAGAGAAAGAGTAGGTAGAAAAAGGACCATATGTGCAAAAAAAGAGCTGTGAGATCTTGCATGGCATAATGACAAGTGTGGGAAGGCATATTTATTAGTAAAAAAATGTGAGTAAATATTCACAGAGAAGAGTGGATTGGAACTGTTTTAAAGGTTATAACAGTAGTCCCTAGGCTACTTGTCTTAGTTTCTCTCTGTAGCCATTTCCCTTTGAAACACAGGGTGTCATTTGTCTCATTGTACCTTCTGACTGTGTTGGACCTGAGTTCAAGAAAGAGTCACTGGCAGGTCACTCACAACACAGGAAAACCTGCTGGAAAAGAGAGGGGTTTGTTTGGCAGTAGTTCTAAGTAATTTGACTGATCCATTTCTAAGCATTATCAATTTTATTCTTGCTGCTGGAGAGAAGAGGAGGATTGGCATGACAGCATGCTGTGAATGCAGAGTGATGAATGCAATTTCAGACTGTGTCATAATGTGCATTCCCATCAGAGAGAAAATAAAAACTACTTTCTTCTATGAATTGTGGAAGCGAAAGCCTCAGTTTTTAGTGACACAAATGGATACAAGCTTTAATCTTGAGCAGCATTATTAACCTGTGTGAAATGACTTTGCTATCCTATTCCCATCCCTTGGGAAGACTTCATACTTCTTTGGCAATCTTGGCAAGAAGTGAAAGCATAATTGATAACAGGCAATGGACAGTGCAGGGGCTTGGTCTGAGGGACTGTGAAGTCTAATCTGTAAAGGCTAGATCTACAGAAGGCTAATCTGTAAAAGTTTGCATTGCAGTTAATTGTGTTCTCCTGCTTTTGAACATAAATGT
>JANXJC010000078.1:63100899-63111451 GCA_027564655.1 Leptodon cayanensis | reverse complement strand
AATAACTGCATATGACTGGCCCAATTATTGTGCGGGAACATGCTCTGCCATTGCCTGATATGATGCTTGGCACAGTTTGAGCACATACCATGGCACATATTTTTTATTACTTAAGAATCTGAGAAGTGCCTAAAAGTAATGAAAGAAGAGTGTATTTATTTTTGTTTTCAAGTGTTTGGCAGCTTTCCAAACCCTGATGTTCAGAAAGCAATCCTGCAAACCCTTATTTGGTATGTCTTGTTAGCACTGTCTGTTTGAGAGATTCCTTTAAAATATAGCTCAGATTTTATAGCCAGGAGACACCATCGCGTGGTTTGATTTCCTGCCCAGGATTTTCTTGAGGAAATTATCGCTCTTTGCCCACTAAAGCATGTTTTAGAAAAATACGCTGCAGTAAGTGACAAGTGTATACAATCAGATTAATCACTGCTGCTTTCTGAAGCTGCTTTTTTGTACTATTTAGCAGGTTGCTTAAGATAAACATAACTGAAGTTCAGGAGGAAGGGAAACAGTGTGAAGAAATAAATTTTGTTATTTATCTAATCTCAATATTTAATATTTTTATGTAAAACTCAAAGTAGGCAGTAGAAATCAAACTGGTTCCTCTACTTCAAACATTTTAACACAATTTCCACTTTCAGTAACCTTAAGAGGATTGGAAGAATTTTTAATCAAATTCAGGGTATGTAACAAACCCCTGTTCTCATTTACTGATTCTCCTCTCAGAGCAGAGATGATACACTTTTCTACAGTCATGCTAAACTCTCATAATGGCTATAGTGGTTAAAGAAAACAGCAAATTCAAAATCTTACATGCAGAGTCTCCAGATATTAAGATCAATACTTTATTGTTCTTTATGCAGGACAGTCCTTAAACATCATGCTACAGATCAAAGACTGTTAAAAATATAATACATTTTCTTAGATTTTAAAATCTGAAAATAGACTCCCTTTCCTGAAACATCAAGAAGGTCACTTGCAGAAATAATTCTGTCAAAACCTTATAAATCAATATATATAAGCAAAAAAGATTTGGCTTGAATGAAATAGTACATTTCAACAGAAGCATTCTGCTGAAAATATTCTGAGTAACACTTCATAGTACATCTATAAAAATAGTGCACTAGAAATCCATTTAATGGAATTAATAAAGATAGTGTGTGAAACCTGCGAGCATAGTGAAACCTGACACTACTGGGAAATATTTTCTGAGCTATTGGATAACGAATAAGTTCCCTTCTGACTGTTGTAGGGATTATTTATATTACTGTTAATGATATTAAACAGGCATACTTACACATTTTAGGCAACGTGATCCATGCTGTGTCTTTCTGTTGCTTGCTTGTTCTTTAAAAGCTACAACTTGCAGTACAGACAGCAATGTATATTTGGAGAGCTGATGTTCCCTAAATCCCCAAACCCAGAGTCAAAATTACATAAAAAATGTAAGCTACAATTTTTTCACCAAAAAGGAAATTTGATGCTCTGCAATTTGGAAGAGAAGCACAAAACCGAAATATACCAAAAATATTCTAAAGACAATCTCCTCACCACAACTCCTCCAATTCTCTAAGCATCATGCATTTCTGAGGAACTTTGACTTACTCTTGGAAGTCTACATCAAAGAGGCCTTCCAAAAAGCTTCTGAAGAAACACTCCTTTACAGAGCTTTTGCAGGATTTGTATACCGTCTTGGTATGATACAGTGAAAAAGGAGATTTGATCCTTTGTCTAGCTGCCAGGTGGTAAAATTTAGTTCAGAGCTTACACTTCTTTAAAATGTAGTAATTTGCAGAAGTCATGCATAAGACAGTCACGCGTTACACCACCAGAGTCTTTTTATGCTAGTTTTACTCAGCTCAGATCAGCTTTCATACTGCAATCACATCCTTAATATGAAGGCGTGCACTTCACCTCCCCCTGCCAAGACATCATGGAGTACATTCTCCTTTCCCTTCTTGAAAAAAAAAAAAAACAACCAAACTTTTTTGCTCCTAGTTAAATTGAAATATAATTAGCAATATGTTTTGAGCATTTGGTGGTGTTCAGGGCACCCTATACCCTGAGATATTCAGAATCTTGCAGAACTCCTAGTTTAAGGAGAAAAAATATCTTGGTACTTGACAAAAAAAGAAAGAAGAAACAAGACGTGAAATGTCACACTGCCTAAAATAAATCAGAAATCTCCTAAAAAGGTCAGACTTAATAAAGACAGAGAAATTAACATATTTTTTCTTAGATGAAAAAATACGATTTTTCTATATATTTAAAATCATACTTAGAAATTCAGCAATACTTCACTGTTGAAATTTTATTCAATAATCACAGAGGAGATCTGCAAGATACAGAGGCATCACATATAGAGAATTAGGAAAGCTGAGGCTGAGTGTCTGCAGGATTCTATTAAAATAAAGCCTGACTCTGGAGCTCAGATGACAGTCATGTGTAGCAACCTGTGTTGTTTGCTGATGAAGCCAAAGGTGTAGAGTTCTGCTTGGGCTACCAGCACATTAACAAAAGGCAGACAAAACATAACTATGCAGTTATAAATGCTTTAATGGGCAGAGACACCAGCAGAACAAGAAGTAGAGGAGGAAATAAAAAAATGACATAGTGCAGACATTATAGATTAAGCCAGACGCAAATCAAATGAAGGTCTGGGTTGTTAACCTGATTAATCAATTCACAGTAATGTTTGAGCTGCATGAATTCATACTTGGTAAAAGTACTAGAAAGCCTAAAATTACAGTTGGAAAAGGGAAAATTTTCAGAAAAGAAAAATGCTGCTTTGGCAATGGCAAAGCCTAAATTAAAGAAACTGAAAAAGAACAAATGTGGAAGCTAGAGAGGGGAATAACCACTGGGTTGTTGCACCTGGGCTTAGGTTCCTTTCGCTCCTTCCCTTCATTTCTTTGCAGCTAATCACAGATTCTATTTCTAGCAAAACGAGTTTTAAATACTTGTTTTGCTGAAATGTCCCTCTTAAAAGAAAACCCAATCATTAGTGTAAAAAGTAAAACTAACAGGAAAAAAATCAGCTTAATATTTGCATTATCAAAAGCATGGCTATGGCTCCCAAAGAATCTCTGTACAAAACTTGCTGAACATCTGACTATTGTGTTGATGGGTCCCTGTGGGCTGAAGAGAACTGAAGAGAAAACACAAAGAAACTGAGCAGATAGAAGACCATCAAGGTAGAGTAAAGTCATAATGAATTTTAGGAAAAAGCACAGTCAATCACTAAGAGAGATGGGTTAGAAGATGAGATCAAGAAGCACAGCAATTTTCTTTCATGCGTTTCCTTTTTTTGCTGCTGAAATAGCAAGAGGAAAAAGAACAAGTGATTTATTTTAAAAATAAACGGGGAAAACTGTGGAGATTGATAGGCTGAGTCAGAGATCTCTGGGAATAAAAAAGGGTGAAGAAGTGAAAGAAAGAGGACAACATGCAAGAAATTACTTTTCTAATGGCAAAATAGTTTGCCTGTATGCCCAACTGCTTGTTGACATTCCAGGAGTGTTCTGCATCTCTGGATGCATTGTGGGGGAGCGGAGAGAAACCCTTTCTGTGCACCGAAGGTATTTTGCATTAATAGACTAACTATTCTGTGTATTGAATAGAAAGCTTTTGGAAGAAAAAATGGGAGAAGAAAGAAAAATCGGGCTAAAATTAATAAAAAGGTACATTGAAAATTCAGATCTTTGCAGGACCATACTGCATATACACTTGTAAACAGATGTAACAGATCAACATGGTTCGTGTACCCAAAATGACCTGTGAGGAGCTGAGTATATAGGACATCATGCAAAATAAAAATTGTTCGCAAATAGACCAAATGAACAGAATTATAAAATTTTAGTGGAACAAAACAAATGCTGCAATATCACATATTAGCTTTATCTTAATATACAGCCTATTCTGTATAGTAAACTAAAACTACTACTGTTCATTCTACACAGCTAAGCAATGTTCTTCATGTCAATACACAGTATAAAACTTATCCCAAACTAAATAATATTTTCTAAGGGACAATTTTGCTCACAAACTTGGGAGACTGAACAAAAACAACAAATGAACAGCAGAAATCTTGCATTACTTTCAGGCTGTTAATTCTACTGGCATCTTTATCTCATAATCACAGAATGGTTGAGGCTGGAAGGGACCTCTGGAGGTCATCTGGTCCAATCCCCGTGCACAAGCAGGGCCACCTAGAGCAGGTTGCCCAGGACCTTGTCCAGACGGCTTTTGAAGATCTTCAACCATGGAGACTCCACAGCCTCCCTGAATAACCTGTGCCACTATTCTCTCACCCTCACAGTGGAAAAGTGTTTCCTGATGTTCATAGGGAATCTCCTGTGTTTCAGTTTGTACCCACCGCCTCTGGTCCTGTCACTGGACACCACTGGAAAGAGACTGGCTCTGTCTTCTTTACACTGGTCCCATTCTTGTTTTATTCTTTGTTTCCAGATTTGAATAACAGTTTTCAAAAATTTGTATTTGTTGTTCTTTCTATCTTTGTATCTTGTTCACTTTGATTTTCTAGCTTGTTTGCCCTGAAACTGTTTTTTTTGAAGAGCCAGTTTTTGCTAGAAGAGCAAAAGAAGAGCTAGAAGAGCTAGTTCTTGCATCATGGTCAGTGTACTCTACATGGCTATGATATTCCTAACCCAATATTTTCAAGAGTTTTTTTAAAAAGCTCTATAGAGATTGTATGATCTTCTAAACATTCTGTGGATGCAATTTTGCTCTTGCTTAATTGTGACCACCTATTAGTACTGAATGCTGAGCACACTGTATTTTAATAAAACCCATTCTCATCAAGCAAATCAAAGTTCTCTTCAAGTGAATTCTGTAGTTTTCTTTCTGTTGCATGAAGACCGAAGTGAATCACTGTGAGTAGGGAGGAGGAGGAGGAGAAGGGAGAGAAGTTGAAAGCAATCAGACTAATTCTGATTAGACTTGCAGCTGAAATAATAGAAAATTACCATGCCAACATCTTTGTTGTTTTTAGAAATAAACACTGCAGTACTGGAGTCTGTCATTAACATTACTGTGGATTGCTTCAAAGCACAGTGTATTTAACTGTGGTCTTAAATAGGAAAATGTGCAAAATATGGAGTAACAGAGCCTAACATGAATAGATGTGTTATATCCACAGAGACACATGCTAGCATTTGGTATAGGCACTATTTCTCTGATCTCCAGCATGACCCTTCCAGAACGGTTCGAATTACTGGTCTCAGTTTGTTAAAACAAGGAAATGGATGTGGTGACCTGAGAGGCCTTTTCATTTTTGCTTAAAACTGTACCTATTTGGATAGCTTCCTGCTCACAGGTCTCCCTCTAACTGGAAGGAGGACTCATCCTCTTCTCCATTAACTGTCATTTAGTACTTTAGTCTTCCCTAGTAAATCACTCCTTCTAGCTATTTTTCCTTCAAATTCTTTCCATTTGTCTCTCAAATAATTATGTATCTGGACTTCTCAATAGAAGATGCTTATTTTAAGGATTACATGCCAAGATTCATAAATCCAAAGTGTAGATAGTGAGAACAGAAAGGGTGTACCTTCCAAAAATGGGCAAGTACTCTTCCTTCCTATTTTACAGCAGTAGATGATAAATAACTGTTTAGATCAAAGGCAATTCAATAAGCTATTGGAGAACTTCAGCACCTCTGAAATACTCTGAAACGCAGGAGTCATAATGAAAAGTCTTAAACAAGCCTGTGAGCAACAGGACAGAGGTTGGCAAAGTTACATTATCTAGACAGGCTTAAAACTGAGAAACACACTGTTCAAATTTTGATTTATTTGAAGAAAACCAGTGTGTTTTAGACTAGAGACACCAATGTGAGAATAATAACTACTGAACAATTCATTAGTAATTGATGCTGCAGAGAGAAAACACTTCTGGTCCTTTCATCAACTAAATTCTGTGCCAAGCCATAACATTTGAAAAGTCATCCACTGCTAATTTCAGACAGTGGATTGACAGGGGTTTTTTATTTATTGATTACACTTACATTTAAAAATTGGCATTAAGCCTTAATATGTCTAACTACATTTTCCACTGCTAGATGCCAGTAGGTCTTTTCCTTTTAAAGAGTTTCTTCTCCCGCTGGTGAATACATAAAGATTGTGATGAGATCACCTCAACTTTTTCTTCCATTTGCTTTAAAAAAGGTTTATTTAATCTTTTCCTTGAATGCATGTCTTGGTACTTGTTTGTAGCTCCTTGTTATTCAAAAAGTAAAAGAGACAAACACCTGTATTTTTGAAGGACTGTGAAAAGCCTTGCTAGATAAAGGAGCGAAAAGGCAGAGAAGGAATCCGTGTCTTTCAAGTAGTTCAGAATGAAGAATTGATAGCTAAAGGTTAAAAATAATAAATCAAGAGATAACTCCAACCTTGAATAAGCCAAAACAATGCATTACAGCGGTTGCCAGATCTTGTCACCTCCATGTGAGCTATATGCTAGAAAGAAAAAAGCCTAAGCACAGCAGTTTGGACAAACACTGGCCACAAAAAATTATTCTATTTACAAGAATATGGGTAAGAAAAAGGGTCATAAGCTAGTCTGAAAGTAAAATCAGACACATGATTTTGTTGTAGACATTAGAAAAACTCCAGATGGTTAACATTTGCACCAGTCCTCACAAAGGCAATGCAGAAAGAATAAAATACTCAATTACTTGAAAAGTGAAGGGGTCCTCATTATCCATGATCTTACTGTGCCTGGCAGCAAAAGTTTAATGAGGCCTAACCAGGCATTTCCTTCTCTCAGTTTTTTTTCTCAGCGAGTAAAAGTTCAAGAGCTGATTTGCTACACAAGGGATCAACAAGGAGATGAGTTGCTTTTGCTCTGTGAAACCTACAGTCCCTCTGGTGTTGATCCCAAGGAAGAAAACAGGTGTTAGTTGTGACACATTTTATCAGTTACACAAGTTTTGTGCAAAACACCCACTGCACAGACACTTTCGTTGTTTTCACACCCACTCGGAGCCTGAAGTCAGGAAATCTCCACTGGTCAGGTCTGTCAGCTGTAGTGGAAAACTGAGGAGGCTGTAAAGAGTATGTTCCTGGCTTATTCTTTGTTTTCAGTATTCATCTGGGATCAGATGGGCAAAAAAATCAACAGTGTTAGTGATGGTTCAAAACAGGACAAGCATGGCCCAACTGTTGTTGCAAATCAAACCAGTAAGTTTTGAGTTCTTTCTATCAGGTGAGAAGGTGGCTTTGGATTTGTGAGGTGGAGGTTGAAGATCCTGCCATGATGAATGTTTGTGCATAATGGTGTGTGTCCAAGGAGCATCTGAGTGGCTTACTGCCGAAGAGCCAACAGATGAACAGACTCAGGTGTCACAGGGATGTGAACCTGAGTTTTTCACTCCTAAACAAATTTACTGCCCTTCATACTGGTCAGAGCAGGACATCTTTATATGCCTAAGCATTTAATCATGTGGGATATTAACCAACATCTCATGCAGCGTGATACTTGATTTACTATGGCAGACTACTGTTAGCAGTGTGTTAGTATCTGTCAGATTTGTAGATACCAATCAAACCCCATGAACAGGCACATAAATACATATTGTACATGCAATATCCAACTGCTCTGTCAGTCAAGGGCATTAGAAGTACTGAGGACCTGTATGTATCCAACTGGACTACAGAGAGATACATAGGTCACACCATTCATAAAACTTTTCTTTGGCAGGTCTGCAAGGGACACCTCTGAAGAAACAGATAATTGATAACCCCAAAACCCTTCAATATTCTCATTTTTTTTCTCATCTTTACATAACCAGAGAACAGACCCACATTATCTGGATCTTTACGTAAAATAACCAAAGCAGTAGGATGGTGGGTTGGCATGCTCCAAGTACATGTAATATTGGTCCTGGGACGGAATGAAAATTCTATGTGAGCTGAAATTCATCCAGTAGTTTGCTCAAAATAAAAATCAGGTTTGGAATTGGCAAAAAAAAAATCAAACTGGATTTCTTTCAAACTTGGATGGTGTCAACAATGCATATAATCAAACTTCACCTCAGGAACAGTATAAGCAAAAGAGGGAATATGAAATAGAGAAAAGAGGAAACATATGGAAGTTAAATTTAGGGTACAGGAAGTATCCCCTCATGTGCCTTTCCATTACTGCTGTAACAAATTAGAATATGAGGAAATGCATGTACTGAGTAGCAATCACAACAATCTTTAATTCCCAGCAGTTCAACTTCAGCCTGCTCAAACTTTTCAGTGGAGGATAAAATAATTAGATCTTTGCTGCCTGGTTATTACAACCAGTTAATATTTATGTCTACCCAGCCTACAGGACATCTCTGCAGAGTGCATCCAGAAATGAGGACCAGAGCACTGAAAGGGTATCTCATATGCCACTGTTTCAGTTCCTCCATATTTCTGAAGAGCCCTAACTTAGCATCTAGAAGGCCAAATGGCAACCTAATCACCCATGGGGCTGTCACTGAGCCTCTGGCTGCCAGAGTATACCCGCGTCAGGGGGGACTCCTGAGAGCTGTCAACCCTCACCATCTCCATGTGGGTCTGGGAAACTGCTGACACTTACTCAGTTTCAGGCAGCTGCTGTGGAACCCAGGATATACGGCTGTGGAGGGTCTCTGGCAGTATATTTAGGAAAAAAAAAAAAAGGAACAACACAGAAAAGGTTGTGGTAGCTTCTTTGTTTGGAAAGGAAAGGGTTGTTGGTTTTTTTGGGGGGTGGGAAGTAGGAAGCTTTGAATCACAAATCCTCCGCTGCAGTCATAGGCTTTTAAAAATGCTGGATACCCTGCCTTTTTTAATCTCTAACTGGGACTGAAAAGTAGAAATAACTTCTTGTGGAAGGTGTAGTTGTGTTAGGATGGAAATTTTAACTTTTTTATTTAAATTTACTGTTAAATACTCATCTAAGGAAATCCATCCTATAAGAGGCAGAAAATATTGGCTCTAATCCAGCAGGTCACTTGACCACACTTATTTTTGGTAAATCAGTGGTGCTGCTGGCTCTGATGTGGTCCCAGAACTTAATGTTAAGTATATGTTCCACAGTTTTCATGAGGTTGGGACCCAAATTTTCAGCATCTTACTCTTTTTATCTTACCATGCTAGGTGAAGCCCCTTCTGAATATTTCCTTTTTGAAAAGAAAGAGGAAACAAACCTCAACTATATTACTCATATGAGTTTCCTTATATATGCTGGCTGTGTGCCAAATCTTCTCAGGAATTTTATGATTAAAACCTTTATAACAATAATCAGAAGATTTTCCAGTATAGAAAAATTTAGGTAAGGGAAAATCAAAGTAAGCTAAGCACTCACAAAATCTAAAATAATTATCATCTAATTGTGGCCTGTTCCATTTTTAAATTACTGTAATGTAATAAGATGTGTTGGTTTTGAGAATACTATCAACTTTGGAAAATATTACAAAGTGTAACTCCCAGAAAGCAAAAAACCCCCCAATGAATCCTGAGCACAAAATATCAGAAAATAGTATTATGAGCACTGAGAGGAAGGATAATAAATCTTGAGATCCAATAATACAGGTATTTCTCCCTTAAGTAATAGACATGAATATGTGATTAGCAAATCTTGTAATACGCTAGTAGACACTGTATGACTTACTATTTGATCAAATTTGCATTCAATATAGAAAAAAGCATTTCTATTTCTGCTTCATGATAGACAGTTTGCATCATTTATGAAAGTATTATTAGTTTTACAGTACAAAAAAAAAATTGTTTTATCAGTTGCATGGCTGACCATCTGCCTACTTTTAGTTCAAGGATTAAATATTTATCATCAGCGGTTTTTGAAGTGTTGAAATGCACTGATTTTTATTCTCTGCTTTAATTCTTTTGTTTGCTTGGTATGTTTTCCAGCATATATTGAAGGGTTAAATGAAAAGTAAATGTAATACTTTCTTCAGTAACAGTACAAGCAAAGTTTTACAGTTTTTCATTTTCTAGGTGGTACCAACAAAACCTTGGGAACTCCTGCTTCATTCTCTTGCTCCATAACAAGAGCAACCTGGCCAGAATATTTATCTAAACAGAAAAGTTCCTTGTTTGAGTCGCAGTGTTGAATCCCTCCACTTGCTATTCCCCTGGCATTCAGCTGATTGGAAGTTAATCAACTTCTCAGTTGACTAACTAAGAATCCTTACTGGCTCTTCGGTTTCTCCCCTTTTTCCTTCTTGGCAGTTGTGGCTTCTCTGTATCATTTAGCCACAGCAGATAGGTTGTCTTCTACCTTGATATCACTTCATCCCCACCTGCCATACTGGCTGCCTTTTCAACACATCAGCCCTGTCCTGTGTGAAGAAGAAGAGAGATGTGGAGATGGTAATTCTGTAACATTACTCTAAAAGTATTTTTTTTTTAAAAATGGTGAAGCCTGACATGAGCTTTCCCCTTCTCATTCCCTGTGACTGTGGCCTTCAACTTCCAATGCACCCATGATAAAAACAACTCCCAAATTTCACATTTCTCAGTACGCTTTTCCTTGTTTTTTTTTCATACTGTCCCTAATACAC
>JANXJC010000078.1:63086571-63100889 GCA_027564655.1 Leptodon cayanensis | reverse complement strand
AATACACAGAAGAATCGCCTTGGGGGGGGGAGAATATTTATTTCATACTTTCTCCTTAAATACTCCTTTGCCAAAATGCACAGTAAGAATCTTGAAAAAGCCTTGATGCCCTGAAGACTGCCTCTTTTGCTGACCAGCATCAACTCACCATATCCTCCCTATCCTGGACCTAGGTTTTGTGTCTTGTATTGGTCCTTCTCAGGTGGGTGTTGTGAACCGCCATTACATGAAATGAATGGGGGCTGTGAACCCTCAACTACTGATGGAAATGGGAGCTGACTGCAGAAAGAAATTTGGGAGCCACTGGTTTTAAATTGTAAATTTTGTGGACAGGCTATCTTCTATGTACATCATCATACAGAGTAGTAACTGTGGCTATTTTCCACCTTCATTTAACTTCAGAGCCATTTTTTAAATGAGTGACTGTGATCACTAATGAAGATAATTTTACAGCTGCTGTGAAGAAGCAGGCATAAGCCTAAGGCATGTAGGCCAGAATTGACAAAACTTTTGGAGGTCAAGTACCACATGAATTCTGAAAATCACTGTGGATTCATGTTTGTGCCAAGTTTGGGACCTGTGCCAACTCTTTACCACCAGCAGGAATTTCCTTAGCAGAAGCAGAACTGCCTGGACAGTTTGATGTCCCATGACCGGGAGCACGTACACAACACCACATAGTCCTGGTTACACAAGGAAGGCTAGGACAACCCTTTGATAAATTATGTCCATCAAAGAGATTGGGAGGCTGTATAATATGCCTTATCTAACCAACCACTAGCAGAGGAGGTGCAAGCGAAGGAAATGGCTCATGGCTTGGATATATCATTACATCCTGATGAGGAAGCTGGGAGCAAACCAGAATGACTCTTGATCTGCTGTGAGGGAGAGAGCAGCCGGCGGTCAGTGGCTGGTCACCTCGGTTTCCTGAAGCTGTGCTGATGGCCGCTCTCCAAGCTTGCACTGAGCATAGCTTGAACATGCAGGGGAAATGGGAGTCCACAGGGAAAAACTCTGGTCTATTTAGATCTTATAAAAATAATCCTGCAGAAATTTCATATAGCTTTTCTCATATGTTCAAGCAAATGTGGCAGATATCTATCTATCTGGATAGTATTGATATCAGAAAATCCCTGAAATGCCTACTGAACCTTTCACCCATTGCTGGGAGTTATTTTTATCAAATGCTCTTGAATTTTACAACAAAGGGAGAGCAGAGCTAGTCATTCTGCACTGATGTAAACAAATACAGATCTTACTGGATAAAAATAACACATTTTGAAATCACTTTGATATCTTAAATTGCTATGTATTTATCAATTTATGTGGCCAAAATTCTGTTCTGTTTGTGGCTTAATTAACCCAAATTATGTTGTAATGTGCTATTAGACCAGACTTTTCCTGTTTACAAAGCTGTGGCCATTACTTCCAATTTTCACATTACATCTAAGCTGGCTGTTCTAAATGAAATTTCCAAATTGCTAAAAATATCCCTTGTGAAATGAACTTAGTAAGCTGATCTTCTGGGAAAGTAGCTCTGCTCTAAGAGATTTTGATTTTACTCCATTCAGCCCCTCCCCTGACTTTTTGTTATGTTCTTATTCAAATGTGAAATGTCTTGTCTACCTACGGTGTCAATTTCAGTCATAAAATTGGTTGAATCAAATACTTAAAACTGCCAGAACTATGTGCAAATCTGATAAGACAAAATTTTCTAATTAAGTAACTGCTACCTTGATATTTTTATCAACACAGAAAGATAATACATGCTTCATTTGCAGAAGGACCATTTAAGTAAGAGGAGTTTGACTGCAATACACTAATAAACTAATTAGACTAGGTTTGAAACTGAATAATCCAGATTTGATACTGAAAATCATTGATACCAACAACAAATACAAATTCCAGACAGATTCAAACCTTCCTTTATTTGCTCTTACTGAAAATTATATGCAGGCATGACATACTATATAAAGAAGTATTATTATAAACATCATTTTTGGTCTGCATCTTCAAAATAACATAGGCACACAGTTTAGATGTGCGGCTGCTGTGACTTCATGTGCAAACACAACAAAAACATCACAACCACCTTCTATGCGAAAATTCACGGAGGCTAAAGGTACATTTTGATGGGTTGTGAGACCTCAGCTACACCAACAGGATATGTCTAAGGACTCCAGCTTTCCTGCATTCTAACTTACTTTACCCTATTTTTGCAACAAGTGCCTTTAAATGCTTCATCAGAGTCATGTGATTTTGCTTTCCTGTAAGCTTCCTTTACTCACACATCCTCCAGGCTAATTACATTTTATCTCTGACAAAAGATGCTGCACGCTGCTTCCTTCCTACCTGGGGTTTCAGTCCAAGACCTTCCAAGGGAACAACACTCTTGACTCTCACCCAGAGAGGACACAAAGCAGCACAGTAAGACCAAGGGGAAAGAGGGTCTTGCTGCCAAGGGTCACAGGTCACTGCTTAGTAGGAAACAGACACTCTACATATGACATTTCTGCAGGATTTATTTGGCAGGTGGGGAGGCTGAGAGCCCACACTGCAACAGTGCAAGTGTAAGGGACAAGTTTCCTCAAAAAAATGTGTGCCACACCATTCACAGGCACATATTGTGCCCTAAGTCTACTATCGTATCTATCCTCTCCTGAAAGACACAAGTAAGGAGATGTGCTTTGAAATCTGGCAGCTGCCAAATGTGGTCTGGATACTGCACTGCAACCTCCCTCTGCTTCTCTTCCTTCACGTATTTTGTTTAAAGTGCTCTTTGCAGAAGGAGCAGTTTCATTTTTTTATGCAGGTCCATTACAGGGCATGTGTTAGTGGAAGTCAATACCTGGATGAGTAGGACTGGCACGACTCAGAAGAATGCAAATGTCCTGGTCTCATTTATTTCTGAGAACCCTTGTTTGCTGTGTATCTTACATATGGATACCTGCTGACAGCAAAATAACTGGAAGGCTGAGATATGTCATCCATCTGAAAGCAGGCTTCTGCTATCTAAATACCTCTTCTACCTGTTTATGCCATGGGAAAGGAGTGTGGTGACCCAGTCTCCTGAGGTGGTGAAGCTATTGCTTGCTTCATGATTAGCAGAAGGGACAGAATTGCACTGAACTCATCACAGAGGAATTCCCAATTTCCTTTTTTTGCTTCATTCACTTTCTTCTGCATTGGGAACTGGCATTTTTTGAAAAGACTCCACCAAAGAAACCACTGCAGCTTTTTGATAATCAGAACAAGTAGAGACTTGACTTCTTCAACTCAACTAGTCCCTGCTACTAGCCCCCATCAATGGGGAGTCCAGATCTACTCCTGCTGAAAAGTTATTCCTGTTGCTGCTCTCCAAGCAGTTGTTACTGAAGGGTTAAGGTGGCTGTAGGAGATGAAAAACTTCAGAAATGGGAGCTTCATGAAATACATAGAAGCACATTAAAAGAGAAAAGGGAAAATTAAGAAAATATTAAAACCTTAAGTCATGAGATGTCACACACAGAAGTGGTTTGCTCAGCCCTCATGTTGTCTCCTTGTGTGCACACATCATGAGATAAGACATAGTCCAGAATTCAGAGAAATACTATACCTACTTTGTAGCTTCCCCCAGTTATCAAGATTTAAGGTCTGCTTTCATCTCTTACAGGAAGTTTTTGAAGCCCACAAGTGCTTTGCCTGCTCAAACATCTCCTTTTAAGGCTAAGAGGAGGGATGGTGAAGAGCTGCTGTTAGAAATAACCAAAACCAGGCGGAACACTCAGACAGATGCTGGACACGCAGCCCACATCATTGGTAGAATGTCCCACTGCGGCAAAATAAAACAGAAATAAAAACTGTCCTGTAAAGTAGTACAATATGATGGTTGCCAAGCAGCTTCTGCCACTTAAAAGTGGTAAGCCATAAAGTGGGCATTGTTTAGTAATGGACAGCTGCATTTAATTCTTAGATAGTAGAAATTAGGATAAATCCATTGACTTGAAAATAATGAAACCCATTTGCAGCAGCCTAAATTCTGGCTTATTACTATTTTCTCTTTTGTCTGAACAAAAGTAATTTTAACTGAAGGAAACTAGTTGATTTTTAGCAAAATTACCATAAAAGAACAATGCAAACCAGTTTAATGTCTTTATAAAACCACTGTGAAAAGTCCATTTCTCATAGAGGTTATGTTTAAGATTTTTCAGAGCTTTGCTTTCTAATTTCATGAAAGTAGTGTTATAATGCAGCATCAGCATTGCTCTCAGTGAAAAGATCAGGTGTATTTTTTAATATGATGTTTAGATATTTGACTTCATTTTTCAGAAAACAAGTCCCTGTCCTAAAAATTAAAATTGTTATTTCATAGGTTTTGTTTTGTTCCTATCTAACAGGAAAGATGAAAATAAAAAAAAAATAGCAAGATTGGCCTTTAATGGAAACTAGAAGACTGAAGTGTTATTTCCATGCTACCAAGTGTTATTATCCTGTCTGGAAAATTTAAGATTCTAGTGTGGAAAATGCTGCAGTTGATAATTAGAATCAATCCTGTATTTTACAATACCTCAGTGCTGGTGCAAGTTGCCAGAAAATCATCACTGGGCAGATACTTCTCTTCTGGCACACTTCAGGATCTCAGAAGTCATGTTTAAAAATTGGCACAGCAAACTGGACAGAAATACGAGCTACTCCATAGTGCCCAGCCAACAAGACTATATTATTTTGGAAGGATCTTCTTTAGTGATGAGAAAGGCACTGAGCCATTATGCTAAATAAGCAATCACAATGAATTTCCAGAACTAGGATGAGCTTATGGTTCAGGAGATTTTTTTAAAGACACAGAAATTCTTACAGATCTCTTGCAGACGCTATGCTGTGCTCTGAAGTTCTCCCCTTGAGTCTAAGGGCGGCCACTGTAAAGCTACTTTGTGACCCTTGTGGAGCAATGAAAGAATCCAGGTGTTCAGAATATGCACCCACAAATGAGACATTCAGCATAAAAATCACCAAGGCATACATAACAGTGCTCATTTTTGTGCACACAATCACTGTACACATATTGTGTTAATTCATAGATAGGGTGAAAGAAGAATGAGCATAATTTTCCCTGCTTTCCCCAATATCACATAACATTACATTTGTCTCTGTTATCCCTGCTCAGAGCCTGATAACTTGCACTTCAGTGACATATACCTTGTACATGTTAAAATACATGCCAGAAAAGCAGTCTGTGCCTGAAGATAACAAGGAATGGAGCATTTTTCACTTCACTTGAAATATTGCTCCAGTGATTAAACATTCTCACTGTTTAAAAGATGAGCTCAATGTTAAAAATGTGTCAAACTACAGTTTACATGGGTTCACCTCCCAGCCACTGGTTTCTCTTATGGTATTCTGCTGGCTGTGTTGGTGGTTGGTGCAGCACTGGAATGGGTTTGCTTAGAGATTTTGTGGAATTGCCATCACATCTAGACAGAGCCACAGCTGATCTGACCTGGTACTGAAGACAATCTTGCTTTGAACTGGAGGTAGGACTAGATGATCTCCAGAGGTCCAGGTCCCTTCCAACCAACATGTTTGTGATTAAGAAGTAATCAGTATCCAGTAGGTCATTACAAGAACAAATACACAGCAAATAAATTTCAGTGTCTTTCTCCTCTAACTAAAATTCTCAGTCTTACTTTGATACCTCTTCATAAAGATCTTCCCAGGAGCTCAAACTGAGACATAGCAAGGTATTTCTCAGACACTGTGGACCAATCTATCTACTTAAATTCAAAACACAGAGCTTTTTCCTCCCCCCACCCTAAACCTGTAGTGCTCATTGACACATTTCCTAACACCACTAGATTATTTTTATGGGGCACCTTTACTTAACACCTTTTGTATCAACCTTTCTCATGCAAAAAATGACATATTCCTGCTTCAAACAGTGTATTATCCCATTACAAATATTCATTAGGAGATATGACTGCAAAATACATTAGCCTGTCACACTGGTCATGTCAACTCTTCCTTTGTCCTCTTTCCCAGCTTTGTCTTTTTCTTCAAACATTTCTCTTTATCTGAGCTATATGACCTCTCGTGTTTAATTTCTAAGCTTCTGTAGGTAGCACCTATCTTGCTGGTCACTGGTGCTATAAGACTGAAAGGGTTACGTGTGGTTAGCACTTCTGGTATTGCTAGGTGCATAATAACAAAAGGCTGAAGAATGAAAAGGCTGAATTTACAACATGGATATAATCCTGATTGACAAGTGTTCAAGGCATTTTTGTTCTGGAGGGAGCAACTTTGACTTTCAGATTGGGAAAAGTCTTTTTCATCAGATCCTGACAAAGAAATCAAGAAGGAAATAAATATTTCTCAAGTGACCATTATACGTAATAAACTCCTTGTATGTAGGACATTTCAGAACTAGTCAACAAATATTTTTATTCTGTACACAACAAAGAATATGCAGCTGTTGAGATTTCTAGGCATGTCTGCGAGAAGTATTGCAATGACTTGAAAATATTTGTTTGACTAAAGAGCAAATGACAGAATGAAGGCTTTTTCAACAAGAGCTTAGGGGACTGTGGCAAGGGGAAAGGAGATGATGTGCAGGTGAAACTGCCCTTGCAGCCCCCTGGGAGCAGCACACACAGTCAGACCAAAGCCCAGGTGGCCAGAAGCAGGAGCCTGCCATGGGGCTGGCCACCAGTGGTCCCCCCAGGCCTTGGAGTGAGACGGGGCTTGGAAACATTTCAGCTCAAGTCCTAGCTCCACTGAAAAGGATGGGAATACTGTCACTGCTTCAGATGCAGCACTGTACTTCTGCTACACAATGTAGAGCACTTCAATTTACATTTAAAATATCTGAATATCTGATATTCTATTTGGAAAAGGGTTCCCAGTTTTAAAACTAGTTGGGAAACTGAGCAAGATACTGAGAAACAGAACAAGAAGATGAGACTCAGGGGAAGGAATTGCTCTGAAGACTCATTTGGGTCACTGGTGTCATTCTGAAGTGGAAGGAATTTTTCATTCCGAAAGACTCAAACTAAAATCTTTAGAAAACTGCAACCTTTAGAAACGCCATGTTTGCATTTCAGAAGTTACATTAAACTCAGTTTCTAGGCAAGCTGTGCTGCTTTTCATACAGATTTATGGGAGGAAAACAATGGAGTAGCATTATTCATGGAGTTCCTTAGCAGAATCTACACTTCCTTGAGAAAACCCAGTAGACCGAGTTCAGTCCTGATGACTTATGTATTCACTAAGGTAACTTTCTCACTACTAACTTTATTAGTAACTTTCTGCTCTTTTGCTTTTCTTCTCTCAGTACAGCAGAAAAGGCATTTGAACTCTTCAGAGTCTTGTTTCCTTGGAAAACTAAGGTAATAAGAACAAGCTACCTATCCTACCTCTTTCTTTAATCACTTCAGAACCCTGTAGCCAATTTTAACCAAATTTAAAATTTACTGAGACTTTGTAGGAGTCTCAGTGAAAGAACCTACAGATATCATCAGAACTAAATAACAAATATGAGAGATACACTACTAGGAGTGTATCCAGCATGAGCTCATCTGCCACTGGATATCAAAGATATTCACAGGCCGAAGCTATTGGAAGCCAGAAAGTCACAACACATCTTGTTTAGCTGAACCTGTCTGGTACTTCTCATCTCTGGGGAGGAAGGAGAAGAATGGGGAAGTGCTCGATGTGGGGTTCAGGGAATGGAGGAGATAAGGATCACTCCAATAGCTATAGCTATCAACCTGAATAATTTTGAAATTTGAGGTAAAGACTAAAATATTTTCATTTATCATGGTTCTGACCAAAGAGAAGACAAACTCTGTATTGCCAGTTGTTCATGTTTATATTTGCATGACCATTACATTAATGGACCCCAGAACTGATAACATGGTTCAAGAGAGAAAAAAACAAAGCATTGTCTGCTATGGTGGTTCTCTTGTGCAGGTAGGAGTCAATTTTGCATTTTACATTGAAGCTAATTGTAGCCCACATACTGTTTAATCAACAGTCACGGCAAGCTTGAGGAAAAAAAAAAGCAATGCAATCATTGTGCTTCATAGTATGAATAGCATTTGATGACACATTGGAGAAACAGCCAGAAATAACATGAAAAAGGATGTTTCACAGAACAGATTGCATCATGAGCTCCAGCTACCAAGCTTATGAGTCTGCAGTTCAACCCCTATCCATCTGCCTATGTTCCTTTCACAGATCATGTGGTTTTGCCCTTTCTATTTCTCTGTTTGGAAGATATCAAGACAGCTAGAGGCAAGAAGTAGGTGGAAGTCTCTTGGCACCTGCCACTCTCAGCAGCACCATGAGTATGTGCTAGGGGCAGACCCATGGTGGGGAGTGAGTGGTGAAATTCTGCCGGGAGACATGCTGCTTACCTGGTGGCAGGGACCATCCCTTTTGGGCAGGAAAAGCTCAGCACCTCCCCTGTCTGCTCTACTGCATCCAAGCAGTAGACTCAATTAGTTTTTCTTTCTAAAAGTTGAATGCATTTTAGTATTTTTTCTATCCTTTCTCAGAGTGTGTGTGGGGTGTTGTGCATGGATTTTTGTTCCTACTTTTTTTATGTGCTTTAAATAGCATAACACATAATGTTGATGTTTTTTTTTTCCCCATTCACTGTTACAACTTTTGTATGAAATACCCAGATCATGGCTGAGTAGAAGTCAGTCTGGAAAATACCCTTAATAGACATGTAGGTCATTCTTAGATTTCGATATAAAGGGGATAAAGTAAGATTCAGCTGAAGAAGTGGTTGGCCATAGATGCAGGTAAACTCATAAGACAAATTACAAACTCGGTCTGTGGCAGAGGATATTCAACAATTGAAGTTATTCTGCATTCCAGTACCCTAGTAGTTTTAACTACTAAGGCTATGTATTTTCCTGTTACATATTTAGAAATGGCAATCATTTTGGCAGCTATTGACACCCAAAAGTTAATACTAAGCATGGTAGAACATAAAACCTTCATTTTACAGTTAAATAAATGGTAATTTTGTACTGCTTACATACACAGCGATGATCAAGAAAATCAGCTCTGTAGAAAAGGGCCTGGTGGTCCTGGTTGACATGAAGGTGAACATGAGCCCACAGTGTACCCTTTGGGCAAACACAGCCAATAGCATCCTGGGCTGCATTAGGAAGGGCATTGCAAGTTTTGGGAGGTGATCATTCCCCTGTACTCAGCATTGGTGAGACACACCTGGAGTGCCGTGTCCAGTTTTGGGCTCACCAGTACAAAAGAGACATGGACATACTGGAGTGAGTCCAGTGGAGGACCATGAAAATGATTAAGGCCTTGGAGCTTGGTGCATCTGCCATACAGGGACACTGACAGACAGGGACATACAGGGACAGAAAGATCTGGGACTGTTTAGCTTGGAGAAGAGAAGGCTCAGGGAGGATCTTATCAGTGTTTATAAATGCCTGGTAGGATGCGAGGGAGGGAGTAAAGAAGAGGGAGTGAGACTCTTCGCAGGAATATCAATGTCAGGACAGGAGGCAATGGGCACAAAGTCAACCAAATGAACATACATGTAGACAAAGGAAGGTGGCCAAACACTGGAACACATTGCCCATGGGGCTTTAGTCTCCATCCTTGGAAATACTCAAAATCTGATTGGACGTGGCCCTGAGCCACATGATTTACTTGATCCTGCTTTGAGCAGTGGGGTGGGACTACACAATCACCAGAGGTCCCTTCCAATCTCAACTGTTTTGTGATGCTGTGATTTGTATGTTTCCCTGTATTGCCCATATAAGAATAGAGCTTCTTTAACAATCTTACCTGTTTGGGTGTTGAGACTTAAATTGGGTAATATAATTTAAATAGATGTTTCATCTGTATGAATACAACTTAGTATTGATTTAAAAGGAGAGAACTATTTGGATTCAAACAACTGGTACAACTTCCCTTGGACAAGTCACTACAGGATGAACTACGCTAGAAAAGTCTGATGGCCAAAGCATGCCTTGCGTCTGTGCTGTTCCATTGACCTGATAAGTTAAATTAAAGCACAGACTCAGTGGAACATGAGCCTGTAAAGCAATGTCATGACTTCCCAAGACAGCTTAGAAGTCATGATTCAAAAATCAGTATAGCCTGATACTGACAAAGATCTGGACTCCTTACCTAATTAACAGATCTTAATAGGGCCCCAAGTGAGGAAATGCAACCTAGATTGTATTTTCTATCAGTTAAATGTATCACGAAGTTCTTCTATGGGCATTTTGTGGAAACAAATGTGCCATAACTCCTTGAGCAATTAAGAGTGAGGACTCCAGCCCAGTGGGCCAATTTCTGTTTATTATCTCCAGAACACTATTGTCAGCCACCTTTCCTTTACATTTCAATAGCTGTCAAGAGGGGAGGACTCCTTTGTACTGCTGAAAGTGTGTCTTTCCTCTGCTTTTATGACTTCTCCAAATAAATTTTATGGATCCTGTAGTACTTTTTTGAATATATTTAAAGAGTTAAGACAATGAACCCCATTTTATAGATTCAGGGTTTTTTCCCTGCAGAAACTGAAAGCATAAATCAGAAGAGCCAGATTATGAGGCACATACAGTTTAATATCACAACAGTAGACAAAAGTGGTTAGAGATGTCTGCTTGGATAAGTGGTTTGGTATGGAGTATTTTGCACTTGCACTGTGATGCAAATCATGATTCTTCCCTCTTCTTCCCCCATTTTGTCTAGTAAACTAACCTAACAACATAACTTAAGCTCAGATGTGATCATGTCTATTGCCACAAACTAATCACTGGAAAGAGCATCAAAACATGAGATTGGAGGTTGCCGGCAGAATGGTGTGACCCCTCTTAATCAGTCGGTTTTGTGGCTATGCATTTTCTTCTAAAAACAGGGAAATACCACAAGTGTTGTTGCTACATTTGTTCTCTTTCCCATAGTGGAGGGGTAGCTTTGTTTAATACAGAATCCAGTTTCATTCACAGACTCTCAGTAGGAAGTACTGAAATAAAGCACAGGAGATGAACTGTAGCATACATATGCCCTCTCACAGATTTGAAATGACAGCCTGGTATGCTTCCTAAGGCAAAATGCAGCTACTTAACATTCTTGTAAGTCATCTTACAATTACCATGATCCACAAGAGGACACAGCCCCACGTTAGCATTCAGGAAACTCTTTTAACAGGCAGCTGAAGATTCTCAAGAACTTCATTAGAAGAAGGCATAAATTAAAAATAGGGTAAGAAATAAGTACCAAGAGACACACTGAGCTAGAAATTCTTCCAAAAGATGATGGAAGAAATCCAACAGAACAAAATAAACAAGGAACCTCTGATACTGACACTGCCTCCCTTCCTGGATGGTGAAAGGAACTGCAGTACACAAAGCTTCTTACAGTAAGCTCCAAAGAAAAGAAAAAGATGAAATTTTGAGACCTTTTTCTATCAAAATATTTTGGTTATTATTAACTCACTGAATAAAAGTAAACTAAGTTTTGATTTTCTTTTCCAGGCCCCTGATTAGCCTGTCTCCCACGATTAGCTATGGTTAGTTACTCCTGCATTGCACCAGAGCAGATCAAAGAGGTAAAGCAGCCTAGCACATCACATGGGATGTAATCCATCCAGAAAACTCTGTCTTCAAGGAATCTGTGCATCTGTGGGTTTCCAGGCAGGGAGCAGAAAGCTCAAGGAAGTAAGTGGTGAATTAACGCGCCCTTCATAGCAGCTGGCCCACATTCCCAGATCAGGTTTGCATAATCCTAGAGATTTAGGGTCTCAGTATTTAAAATGTGGCTTCTCTGAAAAATTAAACTAAGTTGACTCAGGTCAGCCAAATGGTATCCTCCATCAGCCCACAAATGTGGGTTCCCAACTGCAGAGCCATGACCAAAGGCCGCTTCACCAAGACTCAGAAGTTCACACGAGCCTGACCAAGTACCAGGGAGAGTCTAACTCTGCACAGCTAATTCAGACATACAGCATGGCGTGGCTTTGTTAATGCCATACAGAGCCTCGGCAATGTGGTCCCAAGGAGCCCATACCTCTGTTGTGTTTATTGGTAGCTCCAGTATTATTGTGCAGAATGCTTTGTGCGTAATCATTTTCAATTCTGCCAAAAGACACACATCAACAACATTGAGAAAGAGATATGAATGCAGCTAAACTCAATTCTGAGGAGACAGGTTAAAGAGGGTAAAGCCATCTCTGGTATTACTGTAAAATTTAATTTTAGGTTTCAAGTAATTGGACCTTTCATTCACAATTTAAGTACATCTAATATATTGCTTAAAAGATTTAATAAAAAAAGGTTAAGATATGATCCTATTATGAGATCTTTTGAGAACTTGAATAAAATCCTTGGTCAGTACCTTACCAGATTTAAGGTGACAATGAATAAGGGAGCTTGCAAATATCTAACCCAGGTGTCATTCAACAGCTGGGATGAGTTTGGGTACATTTCCTAACACCTCACTAACACTGTTTTTGGAAACTTTGTGGGGCACCAATTAAACACTAAAAAAGAAGAATTTAGAGGAAAAAACTAAACAGAAAACTGCAGTAGACTATGATAATACAAAGAATGTAACCCCTTGTCCATTAGACACTGTCAAGACAACAAAACCCCCAGCAAAATGATATTTTGTCCTGAGAAATGTATGCACTTAAGGATCTATTGGTCTGTCATTAAAAAATGATTGCACTTACCCATTTTAACTGTGATCTATTTACCTGGAGCTTAAGACGTTCATAAAATGCTCCTCTACTTGACACACTGTTGATCTTATGCAAGCAACAAGTAGTCTAATCAATTGCATTGGTTCCAGTACAGACATGATCTTCTCAATAACTGGTAGCTAAGATGTAATTAATGTTGTGTTAGAATTTTCTAGAGAGATAAAAATTAAAAAGTTAGTTTTCTAATATAGTATTTATGTATCTAATATAAATTAATGAGAGTTAATAGGCATTAATCACCTCCTGTCTGCAGGTCTTACACACATTAATGAAATAAGTTAATTCTAGGATAAAAAGCAATGACATAATGAGCATTTTGATACAAAAGACTAAAATAAGACAAGATAGTCTCTGGACCTGGGCAGGGAATGTACTACTCAAAAGACTTTCCACATGAGAGATGCAGCATAACAAAGACCGAAACCAAGGCACACTTTACACACTTCTGCCCAAGATAAATTAAGCATGTGCTAGACGGTTTGAAAACCTATCTGAAGTGATGAAAGACTTTCCAGCAAAAAAGCTATGAATAGCACTGGAAAAAGAAAGAGAGGGCAGAATAGCACCACCTTGCATTTCACTTTTCCTTCACATAAAATTTGGACAATATCAGCATTCTGGATACATGTTCTATTTCCCTATCTGCCTTTAGACATCCACCTGAAGATGCTGTTTCTACCCCTCTAAGGGAGTAATTTTTTTTGTGATTTGGATTGATTTATGTGCTAATGACACTTAAGCCACCTATCAGACATGGATTGTACATTGCCTCACTTGCCTGACCCTTGGCTGTACTAGGAACCGAATAAGAATGGATTTTAGTCACTGCAGCTCAGACAGAAGAAAGCCAAGACAGTAAGATATGTCAAAGTAACAAAAGCCTCCAAGCAGTTGAAACCCCTGTACAATTTATGTGATTATTTATTTTGCCAAAGGAATTAAGAGTCTTGGGCTACATCCAGACATGATTGCTCTAAGCCAACATTATTATCTCTCTTTGCACCAAGTTTTCTCCCTGGAGACCAGACCAGAGTCATCCATCATTTACAAGACAGGCCACCAAAAATGTTTCTTATTTGGAGCATGCTGAGAGCCCACTTACTTGGCTGGTTAGGCAGCTTCTACTGAAGACAAACAAACTACCAGGGATGCGTGCAATCATGATACACCTGTATGCTACCAACTCCTAGGCTTTTCTTCTTCTGTGTACATCTCCCACATATAGGTTCTGATCAATTACAAAAAATAATTTGGTGACTACCAGATTGCCAGTACAGCTGCCAACATTCCTGCTTATGTGTTTCTGCTGGATCTTCTCAGATGCACCCTTTGAAGAGCAGAGCAGTGTGTTGGGCAGAGAAAAAATTCACATTAACTTTCACTTCCCTCCATGGATTTTGTTAGGAGCCAAGATTTAAGATACAGCTATCCGTGTGTTGCTTGGTGAATGAAGGCCATAGAATGAACTGGAATCAGAGCCAGTTATGGTTGCTCAGTCAGCACTAATTATAAAGCACCTACAACATGTGATTGCTATTTGCGGTAACCTGCCATGCAAGAAGAACATATTCTTGAGCTGCATGTGAATGTAGCTGTG
>JANXJC010000078.1:63043417-63078592 GCA_027564655.1 Leptodon cayanensis | reverse complement strand
AAATTTCATGACTAGTTTCAAGACCTAGCTCATGACTAGAGTTTGAAAGAGAAGTACAGAACATTCAAATTGTTCATTTAAAAATAGGATTATTTTATTAAACAAGCCTAAATAGAGCTAACAAAGAAAAAGATGATGAATTAACTGAGGCAAATTTAAGTTGGAGGAAGCTTTTTTCATTTATTGAAAACCCAGGAAATAAAAAATACTATTTTACCTTAAAGCAAAATAAGTTTGGTAGCAAATGATTTGATGCGGGTTCTCAGCCCTATTTCCCCTCTTCCCTTCCCTTACAGGCACTCAATCCAGTCAAGTTTATTGCAAAGTGGAGAGGCAATATTTTTTGTTACAACTTTGGCAGGACATCAGTTGTTAGCAGTAGCCACACAGGAACCTTCCTGAACAAATTAGCTGTGAAACAGCAGCACCTTTTTACCTTGAAACAAACTGACAAAAGCAATTGCACCACAGATGGGAAATTCTCCTGCTGTTAGTATGCATAGCTGCAAGTGTTTGGTTTTAATAACCAAACAGCAAGATGGCTACAAGATAAATTGTCTAATCAGCTTCCTGACTTCTAACTGTTGAGTGCTTTATCCCATATATAACAGTGTTCCAAAGTTTATCAATCAAGTGATAAAGTAGCACCAGCCCTTAAGTTAATTAATAGCTGATAATATTATTTCACAGATAACCAACTGTTAACTCCTTGCACTCATTAGCTTTTGGTTAAGTTTATTGGCTCATATACAGAAAGTCCTGTTGTTCTCAGTCACATTGGATCTGCGTCTGCCAATTCCTCTTTATACAAATGAGCCTTTCCTGGGAACAGCAAGGCATTTATGTCAGCTAGTGTTTGAAGTATGAGCTTCTCTACACCTAGAAATGTGGCTGTGAATAACTGTAAGAGCTAGTCTTGAGCAAGCAAGTTCCATTACATGAGCACTTCAGTAGTTTGATTTCAAACCAGCTTCATTGAAAATTGTTCCCCCAACCCCCCATTCTTTTTTTAAGGTCAAACCTTGGACTGGGAGTACTGTTCCAGAGCATTAGTAGAGACTGCCTGCTGCACAAATACTGAAGAGCCCAGTCCCACTAAATCTGGATGGCAGCCCTAATTCCTCAGAAATCCTGACAGGCAGCCAGCCCAATGAAGGAACACAAAACTGTCTACTTCACTATCTGGCATGTTGAAAGTCCAGTGGTTCTCACCCAGGAGATTCAGCAGATCCAACTAAGAGCTGCAAACATAAGTGCTGGAGCTGCTTACTGCAGGGTTGATAATACACTGGGGATGCTCCAGATCCATTGGCTCCTGGCAGTCTGGATTCCCCATAACCTGCTTGATGGGCTCAGGGATAGATACCTGAAGAAACCCAGAAAGGATTCCTGCAGACTCCAGAGAAACACCATCTCAGCTGACATTTCCAATTTCATAGACTCAGCAAGTGTGAATAGGATCAAATTTTCTTCTGACCAGCTTTAAAGTATTACTACAACAATGTGACATCAAAACTTTTGCATCACTTCTGCTGCTTAGCACTATTGATCTTGTCTCTGTTGCAGGAAACGTAATTGGCAGTACATGTAGAAATAAATTGGACTAGTTCACATCATATACTTTTATTTTGTTGAGCCACAGTCCATATTCCAGAAAAGACCCAGCTCAAAATTATTTTAAAGGCTAGTAAGTCAGTGTATCGGGTTTGCATGGCAAGATTTTGGTAGTGGTGGGGCTGCAGGTGCGAAGCTGCTAGAAGCTTCCCCTATGTCTGATAGAGCCAGTGCCAGCCGGCTCCAAGACAGACCCGCTCCTGGCCAAGGCCGAGCCCATCAGCAGTGGTAGTAGCACCTCTGTGATAACATATTTAAGAAGGGGAAAAAAACCCTGTGGAACAGCAGCTGGAAGAGAGGATTGAGAACAAGAGAAACAATCCTGCAACCCTGCAGACCCCCAGGTCAGTGAAGAAGGAGGGGGATGAGGTGCTCCAGGCGCCGCAGCAGAGATTCCCCTGCAGCCTGTGGGGAAGACCATGGTGAGGCAGGCTGTCCCCTTGCAGCCCAGGGAGGTCCACGGGGAGCAGATATCCACCTGGAGCCCAGGGAGGACCCCACACCAGAGCAGGTGGATGCCCGAAGGAGGCTGTGACCCTGTGGGAAGCCTGTGCTAGAGCAGGCTCCTGGTGGCCCCGTGGAGAGAGGAGCCCATGCTGGAGCAGGTGTTCTGGCAGGACTTGTGACCCCGTGGGGGGAACACGCTGGAGCAGTCTGTGCCTGAGGGACTGCAGCCCGTGGAAAGGACACACATTGGAGCAGTTCTTGGAGAACCGCAGCCCATGGGAAGGACTCATGGCGGAGAAGTTCATGGAGAACTGTCACCTGTGGGAGGGACCCCACGCTGGAGCAGGGGAAGAGTATGCGGAGTCCTCCCCCTGAAGAGGAAGCAGTGGCAGAGACAATGTGTTATGAACCGGCTGCAACCCCCATCCCCCGTCCCTCTGCACTGCTGGCAGGGAGGAGGTAGAGAAAATCAGGAGTGAAGTAGAGCCTGGGAAGAAGGGAGGGGTGGGCAGAAGGTGTTTTAAGATTTGGTTTTATTTCTCATTACCCTACTCTGATTTGATTAGTAATAAACTAAACTGATTTCCCCAAGTTGAGCCTGTTTTGCCTGTGATGGTAATTGGTGAGCGATCTCTCTGCTGTTATCTTGACCCATGAGCCTTTCATTATATTTCCTCCCACTGTCCAGTTGAGGAAAGGGAGTGATAGAGTGGCTTGGTGGGCACCTGGTGTCCAGCCAAGGTCAGCCCACCAGAGTCAGTTCCTTCTTATGCTTTTCTTTTTGAGTATTTGTAAGAGGTTTCAAGCTCACTGCCCTAGTCACTGAAGTCCTGTTTCTATGCAGGAATAAAAACAGGATATATAACAAAAGTGACTACTTTGCCTAGTCACTTCAGTGAGCTTAGAGGGGTGTAGCTTGTTGACTTCGCATGGTAGCAAGCCAGAGGAGGAGCACCCCCTTCCACAGCAGCTCTCTCACTTTCCAGGTTCTTTTTTGTTCCACAGTAAAATAAGTGCTGTTCCCTTTGGTTATATGAAAATGGAGAGGTACAGATTTTGATCAGTTTTTCAGTTCATGTGTGAGAGACAAGATTCGGTGGGAAAGGTGGCATTTTTCACTGGGATCAAGTGGTGCAAGTAAGGGGAAAAGAACCACCAGGCTCTTTGACCCAGAGCCACTATGTCAGTGCCATACAGCGGTCAAGTGCACACAAAGAACCTGGAGTTGTTACAGCATATTTTTGGCATGAGGGCTCTTGGTCTCAGAGTAGATCGCTTATCTAGCACAGCAAGGAGAGGAAATCTTACATTCAAGGCTGATTGTGTTCTCACAGGATGAAGATTCTCTTACTGAAAAAAATAAAAATGAAATCTTTCACCTAACTAGTAGGTCTCCTTAATAGGTTTTAGCATCAACAAAACAGCATATTTTAATGAAGTAGTTTAGTCAAAGTGTTCTCTCTAGTTCAATTTTTCATGCTTGCTGACACATCAAGAATACAAGTACAGTCAGTACCTGTGTTGTAAGGCTAGTTCTTGCAGTATAAAAGCTTTCCCACTGGAGCCAGAGCAGTGATCATGATTAGTTTATTTGACACAAGCTACAATGACACAGGAAAGCGACATCTTGAAACCTCAACCTTACAACAAACTCCATTTTAAGGTGTTTGACTTTCAGCAGGTTTTACACATAAAGTGCTCCTGTAAAACCACTCACTTAGCTTCCTTATCCTTCAGGAAAACACAAAGGAAGCTGGCTAGAACCTGCAATTTTCACTACTGGCTTTCCCACTGAATATGCGAAACCAGATTTGTGGTGCAATTTTTTCTATATTCCTTGAATATATGCCTTCTACTTAAAAAACACATAAACAAAATCCAAGTTGCTAGGGTTATGGAGCATAAAATAATTTGTCAGAAGTAGTATAGCATTAATCACAGCATTTCCCCCATTGAAAAAAGATATAACCAAAGCTTTTTTTCTTATAACGCCCACAAAATAACATGCCCAGTACCTACTTCCCCCAAAAGACGAAGAGAACATACAGCATAATTCCTGAGAAATACAGGAAAGGAAAAAACAATTATTTTCTTTTTTTAATAATGACGAGCAGAAACTCTGGAGGGCAAAACCACACAAGAAGTAATAAAAAACTCATCCATGCTTCTTGGTTTCAGCACCTCTGTTACACCTTAAAGTGAGGAATACACCTCTCACCTGTAGATATCCCCCACTACAGTCACTCAGATGCACTGCTGGCAGTGGGACAGGGGACAGGTTCCAGCAGGGCCACACGAGCCCCCCCGCCCCCCCCGCCAATATGCTCCCTTTTGCTGGCAGTAGCAGCTCCCTCTGTGCCTGAGCTGACAAACTACAGAAAAGACCAGTCAGTCACCTGTCAGATTAATTTACTATCTGCTTAACCGTGGCAGTCTCTGGAGGCATGCACCCTACCTTCATTAACATTAAATAGCTAGCAGCAGGAGGAGAGTCCAGGAGATGTGTGTGTGACCCAAACTATAATATAGATGGGCTGCCCTGGATTGTCCACAGGTGTGGGGAGGGAAAAGCTGAATAAGAAAGGCAAAGTTCTCCCTCAGAGATAATCCTAAATGAGTGCTAAATGAAGGTGTTGTGAGTACTTCTGCTACTGAAAAAGATGCTGCCCTTGGGATAAGACACGAAGAGAATATACTGATGAGTAAGTGGTATTTAAAAAAGCCCAAGAGACTTTCTGAGAGGAACATATTCAGCCAGCATCCCTGTCAAACTCTATTTTGGAAATATACATCATGTGTACAGAAACATATACAGCTTCATCTGGAAGAAGCTGGTATTTTTTCCTCCTTTCCATCTCCGGCAGAGGTAATAGCCATGTGGTTGATTTGTTACAGCTCACTGCTTATTGCTGTTTGTGACAAGTAAGACAGCCATGACTAAAGACTTTAAAGCACCCACTTTCTCTACCACCTTCCTCCGCTTAGTACTCTCCTTTCCTGCTGATTTTTACCCAGCCTTACCCTCCTGTTACTGCAAGTTATTTACCTCTTTTTCAGCTGGTTGGGTCCTGCCATTCCCAATTTGACCTTATGTTCAGTGATCCACCTATGGCCTGTCATATTTCATACACTCATTTTTTTTCTGCCTTTCATTGCATATGCACATTATAAGCAGATGTTTTTTCCTCTGCTTGCGCTCCAACCAAAGATGTAAAAAATAGATAAAAGGCAACCCACTCTGCAAGTTCATATGAGCATGTCAGAAAACCTGAGTTTCTAAACTTAGACTCAGTAAAATTTATAAACTTATGCTCAGGGCTGTACTAAGGCAGACACACAGCTTCTCCCCCTCCCTAGTATGAGCAGAGCAGAGCAAGCTTGCATCAATAGCCGTTGCACTTGTATTTGCTCATAAATTAGTTTGCACATGTGAAACCTGAACTGCTCACAAAGATCTCCCCTGAAGCAGGGACCCCCGTCAGTAATATGTAATAGGTGACCTTCTTGCCTTACACACATCCCAGAATAAACTCTGCCTTTCCACTACCCCCACCCGTAGCATAAAATTATTGACTTCTGCTGCGTTTGTGATTGCTGCAGTCCCAGATCTTTTTGTGTGGTACTCTGCCTACCTGAGTATTTGTATTCTGCAGCCATTTATTGGCTTCTTCTTTCTGTTGATAGTATTTTGTTATTGTCTCACAAAATTTCATGCTGTAAGGTTTTGGAACAGCTTTCCATTTTTGCCAAGACCATTTTGAATCCTGATCCTACCCTGCAGAGTGCTTACAAACCTCACCTTTTTTTTGCCATCTCAGATTTTATGGCTATACTCTGTTTTGCTTTACTCATTTGGTTATGAAGTTGAGTGGCTTTCAATCACTAGGAACTGCTATTCAAAACAATGAAAAGGGAATTAAATAAATATTTCTCACAGTCTAGATGAATTTTTCATTAGTTGAAAGCCCTGTAAATTGTATATGATTGCAAACATACATTTTCACTTGCATTTAATTTGCTTTATTGTATTCTTAAAATAATATTAGGAAGGAAAAATATGGTTTGCTTTATATGTGGTGTGAGGTTAAAGAGCTGAGCAAGTCTGTCAGGAAAAACTGTTTTGCATTTGCTGACTATACCTGCTAATATATAATATAAGATAATTCATAGCTTGTGTACTGTGCTTTTATATGGCTCATTCTTTCATGTTTCTCCCTTGAGCTCCCCTCAATGATTTAACAATCAGATAGCCAAGTGTCCTCACATGTATTGCCTTCTCTAAAAATCATCTCCTCAACATCTTCCAAGATTAATTCTCTAATAGATATTAAAAACCAACAAAAAAGTCCCAGTCCTGTGACCATGATAGCATGGTATATATGACAAATAAGGAGTATTACCTGGGGAAAGCCGACTTACATGATACAGAGAGAACGAACCTCACTATTGCTGGAGAAAGCCAGCTAATCTCCTCAGGGCTGCTTACAGCTTCTTTTGCACAGTATTTCCATCTGTATTCACTTATTGCCTACACTACATACACGTGAAGATTGCTGTAGTTAATTCTGAATTGGTGGAAATAACCTCATGAGTTTATAACTAATTTCACCTCATCACACAGGAGAACTTTAATCTTCAAGGAACAAGGACATTGGCCAATTAGAGACTATATGGGTGAAGAGCCTATCTAACTGAAGCCCTTTCTGTAGCCCATGGAAACTACCTTTTTCTTATTTTTCTGTCTGTAAACAGCATAGGGCTGACACAATCCTAAGACATATATTTCTGCTAGGTACCTAACGTTAAGTAGGCTGAATCTGACTCTACATCTTCAGCAGTTCTGTGATGGTCAAGTAAATATAATGGTGAGTTTGCCCTTGCTGCTATGATTAACTATTTGTGATTGGTGTGTTTATTATTGAATAACTAAGAGGATGTAAGTCCTAATTTTTTATAGAAGCATTCAGGAAGAAGGCACTAAAACTCTGCATGATTCCTCATTACTCAGAAGTATTCTAGATGAGCTTATGTGGCTTGTCTAATCACCACTATGACTACTTCCCATGCAGCAGAGAGCTGGAAAACATGATGATAACAGACCAATTTTGAATCCTCTAGTCATCCCATGAAAATTCTCAGCTGAGTTTCATTAAACTTGGGATAATAAAATGACATTGACAGAATTCTTTCAGCCCCTGGGCATTTGAAACACAGCTGATAAAATATCAGTGCGATATCCAATGTCAAAACACTGATCTGTGGCAAGACCAGCTTTTAGTCTTTTTCTTGGAAGATGTAACACCTATGACAGAAGGGAAAAAAAAGTCAGAAAAAGAAGTAGGTAAAGAAACAGACAGGAGGTCAGTGTCTTATGTGTGGAAAGGAGGTAGCTTTATTATTCTGAGGACTTTTCGTCTTCTTAATTCTCAAGCTTACTTCAACCGAAAATCAGACCAGTTCTGTGATTGTAGCTATGATTTATAGATGTACATACAGCTTCACTGTATTTCTATTCTCTCCCTAACTATGGTGCACTGGATTTTATTCTGTTTTCTCCTGTGTTAAAAAGATGCACAGGAAACTCTTGGGTACACTGACACTTGAGTGAAAGAGTTCAAGTCCAACTACAGTTGCTTGAAAATCCACATTAGTATTTGCCAAGAGTTATGAATAGAACTGCATTCATGCTTAAATGCACGCACGCATAGTGGGGGGGTTTCCCTACTTGAGGTTGGGCAGGATGTTATCTTTCTTCAAAGAAGAGGGAAAAGAGAATAGTTGTTGAAAACTGGGAAAACCTAGAAAAATGTTTGACAATAGAACTTCTTAGCGAAGACGAAGGTTTTACACAATGGACCTTCTTAGTAAATGGGAAGGTTTGAGAGACTTCTGGCCATGTTAAATTCCTCCCCCACTTCCTTGGGCAGAAGTCCAAAATCAACAGGGAGGTACATTGGTTGTAAGTGACTATCAAAGTAGACTGAAATCTGTGATGTTTCTGAACTCTGTGAGTACTTCTTTAGCTTGTAAACTGGAGTTTGGAGTTACAAGCATCACCAGCAGTTGATGCTTAGCCTTTGATCAGTTTGCAGGTAATTTGTACCAAATCCCTGTTCATGTTGACTCCAGTGAATGCTGTAAGATATTTGAAATGTCTATGTTTACACTGTCTACTGAAAGTTCTGCTAGCTTAATGCTTGAGACTTCTTTGTTCATTGTATTTTGGGCTCTTTCACAGGTCTGAATTAACATTCTCTCTTTCATTTAAAACATGCTGACTGTGCTTGAGTTCACAGAGGAGGAATTGAGGTGCTGTTTCTTTCTGCCTTTTTTGTTAGTCTTAGGAGCATGCAAAATTATTGTGACTATTGAAATGTTTTTTTTAAAGAGTAGAAAAAGATGGCCAAATACAATAAAATACAATGCATTCAGGTTTCATTACACTTTCTGTGAGCAGAACAGTGGCTCTGTATGCTGGACTGCAGACCAGGTATTCATGTGAAATCTCATTAACCTAACACCTGCTTGTGTGACGTGGTCTCTGCAGCTGCATTACTAAAGCACTACAGCTAGCTGTAATCTCATAAAACACCACAAATCCATATAATACTTTTATACATTAGTAACCATAAAGAAATAGATCTTCATAAAAAAACCCTATCTTTGTACCTCTGCTTCTTCTTGACTGCAACCTGAAATTAGCAAAATGCAAGCACTTGCCAAATAAAGTGCTTGTTGTGGCAAATTCATTAACTAAAGCATTTTATTTGTCTGTTAGAAAAGTTCCCAGATGTTTGAATCCCAGCCTGAACTCCCAAAACAAACAAAAAAAATCTGATGGTTTCTAGTAAGTTAAAATAATGTGTTTTGACAAATTTACTTTTTTAAATGTTTTATACTTTATTTTATAAAAAGCAAAGTAGTAGCTTCAAAACACAATCAAAATAGAAACTTTCCTGAAATTTGAAATTATGTTTGTTGACACTGTACTCTGTGAAACAAAACTGTCACACTTTGGAAAATGTTTACATTAAATCAATAAGGGTTTCTTTTTTAATCAGAAAGCTGTCAAAAAGATATTTCTCAGTTGTAATTTGGGGTCATACAAAAGATGTGGTAGCTGAGGTAACAGTTACAGGGTTTCCCTGACTCCACTGTCATGGGAGACTTGGTGGGATGAGGACAAGCATAAAGTGCCCCTCCTGTTTCTTGGGGCAGCATACAGCCTAAGCTGTGTGCTGAAGATATAATGGCTATAAAAAAATAACAAATGTTTATAACAGATATACGAGGACATAATATGCACAGAAAACTCCTGTTCCCTTTATGAATACATCATAGACAATTCCCTGGGGATATATTTGACAAAAGTCATTATTAAGTTTAGCTCTGCACGGGTACACTCCATACATACAAACTCCGCCTTTCCAAAACACATCATCTAACTATTACCAAGTTTTCTTTCTCATTCTTTTTTGAAGTGTAGATAGAGGTGCGGATTTCTCAGAGGCTCCATCCAAACTGCTGTCATCTGCTGTCAATGAAATACCATGCACTGGAACCCAACGGTTTCTTGACAACCCCCTACTACACCTTGTGAAATTGGGATCTCAGTAATGTGGGAAGAAACATAAATAAGATAATGCAAACTACAGCTTCTACATTCAGTGAGGATTTAATGTTTTGGGCCTGAATGAGGACCTTGCCTGCTGAGAGTGGCTAAGTGGTGCCTTCCAGATCTACATTTGTGGTTCCATGGCACTGGGAAGTCTCTGTTACTTAAGCAGAGTTAAATCTGGGGGAAGGAAGCATTTCACCTGCTGTGTATTCATTGGTCCAGATTCACAAATTTTGGTTTCCAAGTGGACACACTCTTCATTATAATTTAAAATAGAGAACAAAATTGTGTTTAAAATTAGCTTAGGCCCAAAAGCACAGGCCACTCTGCACACTGTTTAGAAGTGTGGTGTCCTCTCTCTTTCAGTCTTTAGGTTTTTGGACATCTAATAAAGCAAAGACTAAACTGAAACTTTTCCAGTGGCAGCCACAACATCTGCCTCTTCCCATTGAACTGTATGGAGTGCAGGATGAAGTACAGTCTCTATGATGCCTTTCCCTCTCCACTGGTATTACAGTTTCCCTCCACTATCCAGTATCTTATTTTCTGAAAACTAGCAGTCTGGAATCTTGGAGATCTCCTACCTTTCTCACTAAGGAATGGCATCAAAAGGTTTTTAAAGGGGGGAAACAGACTCTTTCCCTTGCACTCCGTTGCATGTCTCATTTTCATCAAGCTAAAAGCAAAGAAAAGCGATTTAGCATATTTTTCTATTATATGGTGTTGAATACTTTATCTATCATCTACCAGCAAGTAGTTGCATTAGTAATATCCATTTAGCGATAGTGAGATTCCTTGTAATTTGCTTTTTGGCTCTACTTTCTAAGAATTACCCCTAGTGAGCAGCAACTTGATTCCATTACATGTGTTTAATTTTAATATGTTTACAAGGATTAACAGCTCAGCAATTGATGACAATGGAGTATTGTAACAGACAGGGTTAACTCATGCAGGAAGATACTAAACAAATACTTTGTTTGATGCATAGTGTTATATTTCAGAAAATGTATCCTTCATCCAGCAAAATTTGACCAGTTCAGAGACATTACTGGGCCTGAAATTGATCCCTATGATTTTCTAGGATTTCTTGATTTGAACTCACATCTAATTGTATAATGCCATAAAGTACATGAACAATTGCCAAGGTCACTTCAGATAGCCTTATTGCTTTTTTTTATTCAAGGAGATAGCCCTTAAATAGTGAGAAATATGATATCCAGGAATTCCAGCTTGCCCTCATGTAATCTCCTTCACAGAGTACAACAAAGAACAATTGTGTGAAGCACAATGACCTCAGATGCTTGAAAACTCTAAAGCTATTTATGAATGTGGAGTGGAGAGACTAAGCATGCATTCAGGATGAGGAAACCTTGAGCAGAAAGAGCCTATTTTAGTTGTGAATTATTTTTGTATGAGAAAGCTTTAGCAGAAAAAAAAAAGTACAAGTACTGTGATAGTCAAGTCAATGACAGACACACTAATTTTTGCATTAGTTCTGAGAGAGCATCACACCTCTTCAGAGATTAGCGAGAGCAGACGTGACATGCAGTGTATACGTCCTTGAGAAAATGCACATGTGTTACTATGAGGAGTCCTTGTACACCTGTATCAGTGGAGATCTAAACTAATAAAGACATTTCTCCTAGCATTACTCTAATAAAAACAGATTACTTTGATTTGTGAACTGGCAGCTCTGTTTATCCAAGGAAGAATAACAACGTACTTATTCTTGTTGGTAAGTAACCTGCCTGTGTATATGGCTTGCTGTCAAGCAAGAGATTGCATACCAAATTATCCATGGCAAATAAGCCGTGATGAGCCCATTCCCCAGATAATAGGTGTTAATATGCCTGTGATTGTACGAATGCATGCATGTCTGGATAGCAATCTTTTCTACAGACTGACAATATTTAAAGGAGAATTTGTGGGCTGGACCAAAAAATCTGTCTGTGCTACACACATTTGACACTCAACTGCTGTCAAATAAAAAAAAAAGGTAAACAAAAAAAAAAAGTAAGCAAAGAAAAAGCACGACTTGGAGTTGTATCTATACTTCTGTGATTTACAGCATCTGCAGTCAAATATGTTATCATTGCTGTTATACGCTATAAAAAGCAACCTCTCACATACCCTCCACCCTGAAAATGACTTCACCTCTAGGAGTTTTAAATCACAAAAAGCATTATTTTATTCAGACTATCAGGAAACAGGAATCACCAGGAAGTTTTGCACTGTAAGGAGATAGACTCACTGAAGGCCAGAAAATATTATGGGAATGTTATACCCAGGAGCAAATGTCATAGAGATTAGGAGGTGAAATAATAGATGCTTGGGAATGTCAGTCCAGAGAGGAACAATATGGATGTGTCCCTTTTCACTACATTAACAAGGAGCTTTCAAGGAGAGTATACTGGGAAAGTAAGGTAGAACCTGTATGTAAGAATTGTGTATAATTAAAACTAGGCAAATACTAAATTCTGAAGTTATGTCTCCGTGTAGGATTTTGTTGATTATGTAAACCAGGACCATTGTGATTTATGAAGTCAAGGAGACATAAGAGAGTGCAAAAGCCCTTGAAATTTGCTTATAATACACAGTACCTTAAAAATCGTTTTAGAAGTACTTTAGAATACATTTCAAGCTTTTGGATGGGCTATTGTTGATTTTTTGCTTCAAAGAATATGAAATGAACTTCCCTGATGCTTTCCTTACTTTTTTGAATAAAAGGTTTTAAATAGGTTTAAAATATTATTTTAGGTTTAAAATAAAGAACTGTGATTTTTGCATAATTCATAAGTCACTGACAAGCATGCAGTAATGATCTGTTGTTACTGCTATTGCACATGGAATCCTCTCTAAAGCACCAGAGCTAAGTTAAGAAATAGAAGGGATATTTCTGGACCTAGAAAAGGAAAACACAGGTACAGAATGACAACAAACTCCACTAGAGACTCTAGAATAGCATCTGGTAATTATAATTGCTACATTTCCAGTAATACCTAGTTAAGAGTCAGTCTTAACTTCATTTAGGAACTATGGCCATAAAGTCTTACAGTCCCGCTATGTGTATCTTTATTATGACACTACAGTGATCTAGTAACTGGATACGATACTAGATAACAGCTTTCAAATACAAATTTCAGTTCTCAACAGATGACAGTTCTTTTAAAGTTGTATCTTATTTTCAGTCTATTTACAGATTCTGTTTTAATCATACACTATCCCAAAATAAGGAATGTCTGTCAGTATATGGTGACTCCACCTGAGCCTTACAAGACAGATACATTCTCTTTTAATTGTGACTTTACTGAGGTATCAAGGACACAACGCTGTACAAAGATTTAAAAACTGGGAACGTGAAGTCATATCCCTCATATCTGAGAAATGAGAAATTACCTCTAAAGTCATACTAAGTATCATGGATACAAGATGAACAGGTAAAACAAATGCTACTGGCACCTTTATCCTTACTTATCTGTGTCAATTGCTCAAACAAAAAAAATGCAGTTATGTGAAATACAGTCAAGTGCTGCTCCTAAGCATTTACTAGTTCAATATCTATCTACCGCTGTCTATCTACCGCTGAGCTGACAAAAAGACACAGACACATGAAGATACTGAAGTAACTTGTACTTTAGATGAGCTTAGTTGAAGCTGTTTACTTTCCAGAGTTTAATACAGAAATTAGGGAGCAAGTCCTCACCTCCTTATTTGGAAATAAGGCATTGTAACATTATCATTGAAACTGTGAAAAAATATAAACTACCATTTTCCTCTTTTCTCCTTAACATTAAAAATAGAAACCATTTTCTTGTCTCCTTTGAAATTTTATGATGTTTTTCACACAGCTTTTTATGATATTTTAGTCTATACAGCTGGTAAAATTTTTTAATACCTGACAAGTTATTTTTTTAAACAAGATTAGTGTTCTATACATTTTCATGCTGCACTGCAAAACTGCCTCTGTTTTGCACTCTCGGAAGTCTGTGTTTTATGACTTCACAAAGAAATAGGCAGATAATCAGGTTAGGACATGAGGAGGTGGGAAAGAAGGCTAAAGAACGAATAACAATCTCCTTGCACACCACTTCTATGTTTTGAAGTAATATGGTCTCCACGACCATAGGATTTCAGTACACTGAACTTTTTAATGTTTCTACTCATTGGCATAGGAAATCACTAATTTCCCCACTTTGCTTTCTGTGGGTGGATACATAAAGATCTGCAAATGTAACTAAGTACCTCAATTTTCTTGGAAATGAGTAATCCTAAACACCTTTGAGAACTTAGCAGTTCATGGTACAGCACAGATATGAACCCAGATCTCTTAGGTGGCAAGCTAGTACCCTGCCAAGGGGGCTATGCTGCTTTATTCCATGAAATACCAACAATTAAGTAAAATAGCTCAGAAGTCTTCATCCAGCCTGAGAGCAGGAGGCATGGCTGAGCTTACGATAATACAATTAAGTTCTCTTTCCTTAAAAGAGCAGCTGCGTCCACACTGCTCAGTGGGAACCACCTCTGGTCCTTGCTAACCCTTGAACTGTGCCTGGGTGTCTGTGAGGATGCTAGCTGGTGTGGGACAAAACTGTGCTATGGCGCATGCTAACAGCTAAACAATCATTACAGGACACTACTTGGGTCTATGCCCTGGCTGTATTTAATATGCTTGTGTAGATATAGCCAATTACAGCATTTACCAGCCTTCTAAGACATCAGTATTTGAGAAAAGAAGTAAGACTGGGAACTTCCCCACATGGGGGTAGATTTATCCGCTTTGGTCTCTTTGTATAGCACCACACCCAGACTATTTTCTGTTAAACTCTGTACAATGGCAATCATGTCTCTGCATACAATGAACATGAATAGCAAAGCACCTTTTCACTCCTCCCTCCTGCCCCTCAACACACGTACACACACTGTAATTCAGTTCTCAGGAAAAACAAAACAATTCTGTGAAACAAGCCAATTCAAAGTAATACAATGAATCTGCCAAAATAACCTGTAAGAATGAGGAGGAAATGATTTCACTTTTTGCTTTATCCAGGGGGTGCTCTTGCATAACCTGTTCACTGTGCACAACAGCTCAGTTCCAGCCTTATGCAATGCATATTTGAAAGCAGTGCTAAGAACACAGTTTAAGGTAGAGGTTGTTCAAAATCCCATGTTTTCCAGGAATCAAGAAAAACTTTTCTCTCTTTGTGCTGAAGTGTTTTAAAGGGCCTATGAAAGGCATACAGGAAGGTGGTCTACAGATGACTGTGAGCCTGAAGCTGATAACCATGTATTCAGAACTAAGAGCTCTTAAAGAGCTAAAATGTTTCTGGCTATGAACATGCATTACAGCCTCGTCGCTTAGATCCTATGAACCCTTGCTTGACTTTTCTTAATACTACCTACGTTTTCTGACTGCATTTGATTCAAACTTTGCTTACATGCATTGACTAGGCTGACCAGCTGGATCCAGTACCTCTATTAAAAATTGAATTTATTAGGTGAGACTTATCACAGGGTTGGCATTCTCGCCAGATGTCTCCATTATGCTGCAGGAAATGCAGTATCCATTCGGCATCTGCACTGAAAAATGAGGGTTATCAACCTTGCAGAGAATATGGTTTTAAGAATTTTGAAATAGCCACAAAAATCATGAATGCAAAGACACATGCATGTAGGCAGTTATGAAAATGCACATTTTAAACAAGCCACTTCAGCTCTCAGAGGCATGTTTGACCCCGGTGATTCCCCCTGCGCTTTGAGCCCCAGCTGGCAGGCAGCAGCATGCTGGCCCAGCTGGATCACCAGGAGGTACAGTGCAGCAGGCTGACACAGAGCTCTCAGTACTGCTGCACTAGAGCAGTCTCTGCCACCCTTACGTGCAGCCACTAAACCATAATCCCATTTTCTTTCTTGACCTCCCTAATCCTTCCAGTCTCCTGCAGGAAAGTCAGTTCAGGAAAAACTGAAGGGTTTAAGTCTTTCCTCTGAGATTTTGGGAATGAAGGAACTAAGGAGCAGGGATGCAAATGTTACCCACCTCATAAAACTGCAAAGAGATGGGAATAAAATGAGCTATCCCCTTAAGTGTCCTCTTGTCATTCCAGGGAGAGTTCTAGGAAAGCAAACAGCCTTTAATCATTTTGAAAACTACACTTTTTTCCTAAGTCTTGATTATAAGCCATTTACTAACCTCTTCAATTCAGTTTCACAAAATGAAATTTATTCTTTTATATGTTACAAGGTCCTGCTGCCCTTAACGGAAAATTTTTATTTCCTTTAATTACTTAAAAATATATTAGGGTAATGGGCAGCAACAAATTGCTTTAACTTCTTTTTTAAGTTCCTTCACTGATTTCTGAGATGATAAACTGTTTGTAATATACTTACAAATACACTCATTAAAGTGAGGATTACTCATGACAACATCCAAATCTGAGTGCAGTATCCAGTTATCTCTCAGAATATCATAATTATTCTCCTTTGGGGGCAATACTCTGACACATTACCATAAATTCAAAGGAATACATAAAAAGCATAAATCAAGCCATGTCTCTTCTGCTTCCATTGCTTGTTTGTATTCATTGCAAGCCAGCAGGTGAATTAAATGTCTTAGAGATGTTTAGAGGTGTCTTAGAGACTCCTGGATCAGGAAAAAGGAAGAACCAGTATGAACCATTGTCCAAGGTGAAACAGAATACCTTTTACGGGTTCTGAAATAGTGCAGTACATTCATATGGAATTATTAACTTCCATTTTTCTGAACTCTGCCTTTTCTTGTCAGGACCAGGAGATGAGCTGGTAGAATGTAGTTAGCTTACTTTCTGTACTGTTAGCACAATGAAATGAAAGGAGAAAATAAAAGGAAAATCTGAAAAATAACATTCCTGTATGACCTTCAGATTCATGCTTCTGGCCCAGAATGGCTGTCAGTCCAATGTATTCCATTAATAGGTGAAAGCCAAATCAAGCTACATGGTTTTAGATAAGCACTGATCCAAAATGACCTCTCAGGAGACTCTTGAAATTCACCATGGGGGTTCTGAAACAAAGATTCATCTTTATGTCAGGTTCACTAAGATTTACTAATTAGCAATGTTTTCAAAGTGAATGAGGTTTTGATTTTGTGTGGTATGGCACTGGGACATGACATGTGAGAAGCGAAATGTTTTCAGCTCCCATTATCTTTAAAATGGGATTCTCATCTCTGTCTGCAAATGCCCAAAGATCTCTATCTGTTTAATGTAGACAGTGTCAAAAGGTTAAAATTACCATGTTCCTGTGTTGTTGATTAAAGAAAATTCTTTAAACCCTACAGTGCCTACAGAATACTGATGGATGCATGCTTTCCTGATGCTTTTTGTAAATATTACAGCTATGCAGAATATTTTGCAACTATTGGTTTGGAATTTTGTGTTCAGTTCAAAAGGACTGCTATTGCTCTCACTTCTATTACGAATGTTGTATAGATAGCTTTTTGCGTTATGTTGACTACTCATCCAGTTCCTGAACAGAGAAAAATGGTGGGTTGTTTAAGTAAGAGATGCAATCAGAGTTGCATATGATCTGCAGAATAAGAATTACTCTCTAAAGAAACTTGAGAATGATTTTAGAAAGTTTAAGAAATATATTCAATCTTAAACAAAACCACAAGAGATTTAGATTAAAGTAAAAAGTAAATAGAAAACACAACTGCTGTGCCATGAAGTACAGCAAGTTAATTACAAATGGAGGATCCTAATAATATCTGTCCTTATTAATTGCATTAATTGCTTTTAAATTAATTTTATGAAAAAATGCCACAGTAAACATATGACTAATGAGAAGGCAATTTGGGCTGCTTTTAGGCAAGGGAGAGGAAGAAGTTATGATTAGTTCTAGTGTTATCTACTTCAGTAAAAAGAGATTTTGCATTAGAAAGCTGACTTTCAGAAAGCCCAAGAAACGTAATTCAGTCTGTGTTGGAAGGTTTTTTTGCGTAACTTTCCCTTGTTTTCCTTATATGCACAATTTGAATTTTTAACCATTACACAGATTAATTTATGACTTAAGCTAGTATATGGAACTGCAACTGGACCTATCATATTAATGCCTTTGTATTAAGTTTTGCTCTCTTAAACAGATTTCATTACCTCCACATTGTCCATGAGGTATGTTTGTAATCAACGCAAACAGTGAAGATTTGTGTCTAAGCAAACAGACTCTCCTGAAAGAGTACATAAAGTGTGTGTGGCTTCCTTGACTGTAGTTAATTGCTGTTCATTCTTTTTGGCAGTGGTTTCTTTATTGTTAGCTTTTTGGGAAGCTTTTATCAATAATGTTTTCTCTATTTGCCTTGGAGTAGGAATACATCTAGGAATAAGTCCTCCCATGCTCTTTTTGAGCCAATTTTGGTTGACCTAATAGTGAAAAGATTCAAAGAATTATCTCTACCATCAGGACTGACTTAAAAAGCAGTGCTAGCCTCCAACTCCTCTTCTTCCTGCACATATATTTTTTGTTTTATTTTTGCCTTTTATTTGATACTGTAGTCTCACAAGATGCAACTACTACATTGTTATGAATGAGAATTTATGAAAGGCTAAGAGTTCTATTTAGGAAAATCTTAGCAAATTTTTTTTATTAATAGATTTGCTGTTCAAAATTCAAATTCTTGCATCTTAAAGTAATTTCCAGTATATTTTCACTTGCTTATTGATGAAATTTCCAGGAGAGTGCACTCCCTGATCTCCAGTAGCACACCATGTATCAAGGGGAGCCCCAGATGTCCTGTATGACTCTGACCCTGACCCCAGAGCAGACTGGGCCCTGAGTACAGAGCTGCAGCCCACTGGGCCAGCTGCATCAGCCAGCAACTTTTTCCTCTTATCCCATGGTTTTAAATGTCCCCAGAAAATTTTCCAGAAGGAATTTTAAAATTCTTGGTTTTCTCTTCAGATCACCAAAATTCCCTGCAAACTGGACCTGCTTATGCAGTTTGGGGTTAAAAGGGTCTGCTGCTTCTGACTTCATCAAAGCACAACCCATTTCAGAGTGGGAATGCAGGGAGAAGGCTTAGCCTGGGCACAGGGCTGCTACCCTCCTAACCATGTTGGCACCATGGTGGTAAGGAGTCCCTTTCATTCACACTCAGTCAACCTTGCCTGTATTTTTTGCTCAGTGGTTCAGCAAGTAGGAAGGCTTCTAGCCTGGTAGCTAAGGTACTCCCAGGCCTGAGAAATGGAGATTTGACCTCCTTAAGGGAAATTAAACCAGATCTACCACTTCCCAGGCAACTTTCTACAGTAATCACCGGACTGCTGTAAGAAAAATAAGGCATACCTTGACCATTAAAAACAGTGGAAACATTATTTTACTTGGAAAAGTAGTTATTCTAATGTGTAATATTCTCAAAGCACCCCTGCTCAGCTGGGTCACTTCAAAAACTAGGTAACAAATACTTATGAAGATATTCGTACTGTCTAATTTTGGCCTTTGGATTTAAGTTTTTTAAACTGACCTTCACTGGCACCAATTTCTCTCCATTGACTACAAGAGGAACTTCAGCATGCAGCTTTGATCCCCTGAATTGTAATGTTCTTATGTACTTAAAATAGAGACTAGAGCTAACCCCTCTGGATTCTGAGTCTTACTTAAGGAGCTGGTACATTGTTCAGATTAGGGTCATTAAGAATTTGCACAGAAACAGAACAGTGAGTGCCTGGAAAATGTCTCAGGCCAGAGGAGATCAGTGCCTTCAGGGCTTGTTTTGAGGGGATCTGAGTGTGGAGCAAAAAAGCCAGAAGAGATTGGAATGAAATTCTGACCATAGCTAGGAAATGATAGAAAGTCTTCCGACTTGATAAAAGTTTTCCCAACATAAACAGAATGTCATTCATATCATTTGCTATCCTCTCACAACTGCCAAAAATTTCAGCAAAAGACAAACAAAAAACTGGACCAACAATACATAACAATCCTACTGTCTGTCTTTATGCTATGTAGAAGCTGAAATGAGGTGACAGTTATACGCTGACTCCACATAGGACTTTGCATCTGACAGATTGTTTCAGGTAGAAGAAATTCAGACACTACAAAATAGGCAGCTGTGTAAAAGGTTTGAGGCATGCTTCTATCTTTGTATACGTGCCTGCTTCAAAGCATCTGAACACCCTTCAACTAAAAGAGCACTGCTGTTGTCCTACCTGCTCTGAAGGTTTCATCCTATGCTGATTGTGTTTTATGTAGATTGTGGCAGGCAGCCCTAGACATTGTGCTTAGTCAAAATGATAAAAACAAGGAGTTTTAGGATGGAACTGGAAAGCATATACATGTCAAAGAATGGGAAGGCATATGTTCTTCCAAAATGGCAGGATTAACCACTAGTAATTTTAATGAAGAATAACAACAACAACAACAGTAATATTAATAATAATAATACACAGAGAACCCCCTTCTCCCTATGTGTAGAGTTGAAACTGAAATGAGTGTGAAGCCTGTCAGAGTAAAGCAAGTAACCCAAATCGAACTACTTGGAGCTATCAGGCCATCAGTACCTAAAGTATTCCAGACATTCACTGAAGGAAACAGGAAGATCTGGTCCAAGACAGTAACCCTGAAAACAAGATCTGTGCACTTAACTGTATTACTGTAATATTAGTGCATGCCTCCATAATTTAACTGCACAGTTTTAAAGACTGGCTCACCACCCACCACAAGGTAAAATATCTGTATTGAACATAACCTGGCAGTAAGTGCTGTTGTTACTGTTGCCATGGTTCCCTTCCCACTACATAGCATCACACCATTTACACTGTTAATTAAATACGTTTATCCAAGTAAGTTCTGATTGCAAGGATAAGACAAAGGTTGATGCATTAAACTGCTACAGGGTGATTACTTACATTCGCCATGCCATTAGCGTTAGTGCTTTCAATGTCAGTCTGGTAAAACTGGCAAAAATTAATGAAAGATTCTCTTAAGAGGAAAAAAATAATTTTGATAATCCTCTTTTTTTTTCGTCAGTTTAAGGACCATCAGCAGCCTTTACAGTTCCTTTCCTTCTTCATAATTATTTAAAAGAGGACCTTTTTTTTCTGTTTACAGCATTACTAGGTTATTTGATTTATTCTCATTTCTTGACTAATGTACAAAGTCCTCAGTAAAAACTAGTGTGTTTACTAAAATTCTTAAATTATGGAGCCTATTCTGAGGACACAAAGAAAATGACAGAAGGAAACCCTGAAACACCTAAGAGAATAAAGCAGATTACAGTCTGTATAACTATAAAAAGATCAGTGGCTGTAATAATGCTACAAACTGAGGGATTCAAACACTGTTTAAAAAGATTTGACATTGCCTGTTTATTCATCTGTCTTCACCCTGGCTGACAGGTTTCAAACACAAAATTTCTGGAAAAAAAGAATCTGGAAAAATTACAGACAGTGAGATTGAGTTGGGAAAAGGTTATTTACCCAGTTCTTCAGCAGCAGTAGAGCTTCATTGCCAGGTCTGGAATATAGTTTAAGTTCAAAGATGCCTACTGATATTACCTCATTTAAACATCAGTTTTGAGAACAAAGACAGTTCTCAAAAAGCCAAAGATTATATCATTCTTCTAGTATAGGAATAGCCCTGGTGCTCTGTCACAGAGAACTAGCAACTGGAGCCAGACTCAGAACATTTTCAACTAAATGTATCTTCATCTAAACATACCATTTCACTAGAGTGAAATTTCTTTTGAAGAGACATATCAGTTGCAAGAAATGTTTCAAAGGAAGGTTTAAGAGGTCATGGTTCTTCTAGGCATTTCCAGCCAGAAGTGAGAGAGAACCAGACTGAAACCTTGACATGTGCTAGCCAAGGACAGATATTTTGAGGAAATTCTGATAGTAAATATATATTTGAAGTATTTAATTTTTTGTTCCACAACTGAAATTTCAGAAAAGTTATGAAACAATTGGGTTCTACCATTCTGGTTGTTATGAAACAAAGCATAGGTTCTACCATAACTAATACTTATTAAGTATTCAGATTACTTACTAACCAGGGACAAAAACAGAATAGAGCCTTACATTTCAGTGCCCACAAGAGTGCACAGCAGAAAGATGCTGGCTAGTCAAAGGGCAGGAAGGCCAGACAGCAGCCCTGTGGCCTAGCTTATGGTCCTGATTGCTCTCCTCACTAAGCTATCCTGCATCCCATAGCCCTGGCAGTGTTGTGAGGGAAAGACAAGGTGGAAGAATGAGTGTTTGCCAAATAGAAAACTTATTAGTATGGAGATATTATGTTTAAATTTCAACATTGTCCACAACAAACAATTGGGGACAAAGCCAAACTTTGACCTGATGATAACTGTTGAATGCCGTCTGGAAGGCAGAGTCTGAACGCACTGCCACTTACCTTCTTACCTCCAATACTCTTCACTAAGCTCCACTGTAATTAAAGCAGAAGATTCACAGCACAATAAAACCCATGAGCTGATTAATTTGTAAAGACTATAGGCAGCTATAAATTTTCTTTTTTTTTTTTTTCCTTTCAGTGACTGTATGAGGTTGATGTTGTCCAGCTGAGAGACCAAACCTATGTATCTCTCAGGCCTGATTTTTGGCTGAAACTGGGTGCTCCTAGGAAATGTTGGCAGAATCATTCTTAAGATGTATGTGATCAAATTAACACAGTGTGATATGAATTGCACTTCTTAGCTTAGAGTTCATTCTCTTTAAGCAAATAGCTTAATTTCAGGTCAAGTGTCCTTCAATAAGATGTCATATAATGTAAAATAATCTTTTTATAGGCTTACATAATGATGATAAGAAGACAAGAAGCAATCATATTCCAGAGCTATTCTTCCATGAGTAGGAAGGATAACAGAGAACAAAGAGAAGTGGCTAATAAAATAAATGTAACAGTAAAATTATATGTGTTATGTGAAAACAAAATATGTCTAGGAATTAATGAAGACCAAAAGCAAAGAGATCTGACAAGCAATGTGATGTACAGATTCTTTCAGTATGTTCCATGAAGATTAAATTGCTTGACTGGAGTGAAACATCTGTGGCAGTATGAAGACTAGACCATAAACAGTTACACCCAATACACCTTAAAAAAGTTTGTAAGCCTAGCTATCATGTGAGGGAAAGCCACTGAAATGAGACAGATGCAGATGGAGAAGAAAGAGCATCTCTCAAGAATACAGGATACACAGTGATCCAGAGATGACACAGTCTGCTGAAACACACTCCTATAAGGGTGCTGTGAAACCTTATAAAGTAACAATAGCAGCATTAATCTGCTTGAGAGCTGGCACCTTCCCATCTGTGTTTTTTCGTGACAACTGAGACTGAGAGAAATACTTTTGTTCACAACATTTAGGTATGACAGGACATGACATGCTCCTGCTACCACCAGTCCAGCAGAACCCAAGAAGGTTGTTCATCATTGTACATTGCAAAACATAGCTACCACCTCAGGTGAGTGAGACAGATTGTGGTGTATGAATAGAGATCTGTTACTGTGTATTTTATTGTGATAGTGCTTAGAAGTATTAATCAGCAATCTAGGCCTAACTGCAATGAGAGCTATGCTCATTTTATTAACAGATTATTTATAATCTTAGACCTGAATTCTGCTATCAGTTTTGCATGTGCACATCTCTCCTGTAAATGAAAACTTCAGAAAGGTCACATACTATTCACATTCAAAGTTAAGCGGATATTGAAGAATTAATAGGACTAGGACATTGGCATAGTCTTTTTGTGTAATGGCAAATGACAGTAGCTCTGACAAGGTTCTGTAAAATACCTGGAGGACATTTTCTAAACAAAGAAAACATTGACATTGAAAGCCTAAGTCGCACCAAAATTTTGTCAACACCTCTAATTTTACAAATACCTCAAAAGCTAATACCTCTCACTCTCAAATACTCCTCACTTTTTTAGCACATATAACTGGGAAAATGGAGTCACAGAAGCCTTGACTGGTGAAAAGTTCTGTGAGCATATGTTCACACAGAAATAGCATGTGAGAGATATGGCCACAGTAGTTTATTATTTTTTCTATTAAGGCATAGGTATGTGTTTTAAAAGGCAATGTCATACCACCCCTATTTAGAAGCCCATTTGTGGGATAGCTCTCCACTGTCTTTTTACTATACAGCCACTGCTTTGGCCTTCAGGTGCATGACATATGTCTCACTGAAGGGAGTCCTACTTGTTAGGACCCCTTACTGATCCTGCAATATCAGATATGCTGTTACTCCAGTTTCATCCCACAAAATCAGTCTCTGAATTACAGGTTCCAAACAAAATGCTTCAACAATGTCCTTTTCGTCTTCTTGTTGCACCTGAATTCCTTACGCAACCAAAGTGTCCCATACTTTATTCTAGGGCCACTCTGCTGCTCCCTATAATCTTTACTTCTCACAACCCTGCTATTTCTTGTCCATAATAATCTTCTCAAAAGAGAGCAAATACAAAAATCTAGTGATACAGTAAAACACTAAAAATAATATGATTAGGATGTATAAAAATTAAGTTTGTCAGAACTAACTAGTTTCCCCTCTCTTCTAGAGGAGGAGCAGAAAACTTACTTCTTGCAAAGTTCGTTGCTCTAAGTTTTTGGTTAACACAGAAAGAAAAAAATAGCCCAGAAAACAAAATAACAAGGGACTGTTAAACATTTGTCGTTAGCATAAGAAAGACTATTTCACTAAGAGAAGGGAGTTCCAGCCAGCTGCTATCTGTTTATAAAATGTATGTAGTTAATATCTAAAAACAATAACTTGTTTTGAAAAGAAAAACAAACAAACAAACAAACACACTTTAAAAGGTGAAAAGAAAATAAAAACACATTTAAATGTTCTAGCAAGAATCTCTTACTTGGTAAATGAACAACAACAACAACAAAATTCCCCTCCAGCAAACAGTCATGCAGTACTCACAAAATTCATTGCCACTTACAAAGTGCTACAGGGCCATTTCCATTCTGCACTGGCCTGTAACAAGGCAAAATACATTAAAGATCCAGGGGTGCTGAGCTACTGCAGTAGTGAGGCCACAGCCATGGAGCAAGGATGGAGAACTAGAGCATCTCTGCTGCTGCCTATGCGTGAACAAGCCACTCTGAAGGTCTTACAAGGTAGTTCCCTTTTTACCAGGCTCTCCGTTTGGACAAAATAAAGATATGGACTTGGGAGGGAGTGGAATGAAGTGAGAGGCATTACTGAGAATGGCACTATAAAACAACTGAAACACTGAGGAAAAAATGCTATCAGACAATTTTATTACACCATGAATGAAAATCAGAGAAACCTTATCTGAGAAGGCAAAGTTTAAATAGAAGTTACAATGACTATTTTACTCTGCACAATGATATTGAAGTGTACAGTAGTATAAAATGTCCCAATGAAAGCTGAAATTTCAGATGGTCTAGGCATTCCTAATGCACAATAAATTAAAGAAAATGAGTACAAATTCCAGAATAACACTGGACCTTCAAAGTACTTCAACATGCTCCAGATGGATTTTATTTTTTAAATCTACCAAAATGAAAGCTCAGCTTTCTGAAAAATCTAGAGTCAGAAATGTGCACTGAGGACCTGAAAATACTTCTATGATATTGCCTTTGTTAAAAAAAAAAAAAAACAAACAAAAAACCCCAAACCCCACCTTGATTCTTCAGGTTAAAGTTTCTTTCAAATATAAAATAGAGAAAAAGAGATGGATCTGAAAAGATCTGTTTTCTTCTCAGGTACAAAATAGAGGAAGAGATCACAATAAAAGTTACCTGTTTCACTTGAACCATGCCACAGGGCATTCCTATAAACAATAACTCAGAAAGTTTGGTAAATTATAGAATAATTTTGATATTAGATCAACTAAATGAAGAGCTTGCACTAGAGTGGTTTAACTGTCTTCAAATTACAGGTTCATCCAAACTGAATCTGTGAGATAGGTTTTATTTAAACTCCAAATCCTAAACATATATTTGACAGAAGTAGTAAAACAAAAAGATTTAGCAGCTCTCAGACAACATAGTAGTCAAAAACAGATGTCTACAGAAATTCAAGCAAGAGGAATACTCTTACAAAATTATCAGTGGGTATAATTCTTGAATTATTCAGGCAGTTCCAGTATTGCTAACAGCCTGCTGCAATCTTCATGTTCCACTTTAGCCGTATAAAGGTGTTCTTGGTACATCCATTCACTCTACTGCTGCTTCTTCTCAATATACTATGACAACAAATGTTTCTTAGATTATTTTTGAGCTACTCCACCCAGGAGGTGGTAAACTGAGATATGCAGGAGTACAAAAGGCACCATTTACTGCGGAAGAACAACAGCTCTGCTTCTCTTACAAATGAAACTGAATATCAAGCTGAGAAGTGACACTGAGCATGTTGACCCATTTTGGAATTGCTGTGCAGCTTCTGTGATCTCCAAAAAAAGCTTAGCCTCAGCAGTGATCCTGTCACTTCATCACATGCAAGCACAACATCACAATTATAAAATCCAGAGCATTTTAGCAATAGGCACTTGAGATTTGGGAAGTATCTGGATGAAGCTGAATCTTTGTAACCATATCCTAGCATAACCTCTAATTAAGGGTGCTGGAGGGACCTTCCCTGACTCTGTAAACACCAAGTCTGTAACTGCATGCATGTCATCATTTTGAAAGGCTTTCAAGCAATAGGATTTTGTGGAGACTTAATCCCCTAAACCCTTTTTGCCTCATGTGTAGAAACTTGATTGCTCTTCAGAAACAAAGCCTTCAAAAAGATGCACATTTTTATGTGTACAGCAATTTTGAATCATTTGACTTTTCTTATAGCTCCTGGGCAGCACTGAGCACAGGCCTTTGGGACAATATACAATCATAAGGATGAAAGCCTCCCTTCATTTCCTGTTTTAAGATTCCCTCAGGGGAACATATATCTTACAACTGAAAGAAAATCAAGTAATGTCAGCACCTTGACTTCAGCGCTTCACTAGAAAAGTATATGCATAGCAGCTTGATCCAACATCAAAGATGAGTTACAAGAGCTGTTACTCACCGTCCCATTCCTGATGAATACGAAGAACTACACTGAAATCAAAGGGAGGTGCAGTTTGTGTTCCTGTGGTAATACAGTCTCCTCTGCTTTGCCTGCCAAAACTCTCACCTCTGTTTGCCAGCCAGGTGACTGAAGGCCTAATTATTTGCCTGTACATGAAAAGTTTCTCTCTGCATGTGGTCATTGCACCCACCACCACACGGCCTCAACCACAGAAACTTCTTCAGCTGATACAGTAGACACATATTTTTAGGGACTTCTCTCAATTACAGCTCTGGACACAGTGCAGGAGTGAATATGTGTAAATGTGTTTTATAAATGTCTTTAAGATGCCCTTTGGCTCAATTTCCCTATCTTAGAAATCTTCCCTGAAGAGCACTGTGTGTTTGCTGATCATAAAAATTTCACGGATGGCCTCACCTCCCCACTGCCTCTTTTTCCCATGTCCTCCAAATGTAGAATGAGAGACAAGGTATTTCTCTGGCAGCATTGGTGTCTCTGACAATGCTTTAAGCTGTGCTGATCCTGCTATTGTTAATTCACTTACATGATGTAAAACTGCTCTAACTCAATGGAGGATTTTGCCATTTATCTTCATGCTGCTACAAAGCAAAGTAAAGAAAAATAAATTCTTCACAGTGAGAAGCGTTAAGCACTGGGACTAGTTGTGCAGAGGGGCCATGGATCTGCATCCTTAGAGATTTTACAGGATAAGACCCTGGGCAACTCAAGTTGACTTTAGCAGTTAGGCCTGCTCCAAGCAGTGGGCTACAGTAACTGCCGCCCAGATACCCCCTCCAAACTAGATTGTGCTGTGATTCTGATTTTTAAAGCAGCATTTGCCAACTGAAGTGCATAAATCTGGTTGCCGCTTTGCAAGGAGAGTGAGGTATTTATTTTTAACGTGAGGTACTCCTCACATGATACTCACTGTGACCTCAGCACTTCCCTGCTGCTTCAGTACTATCCCAAATAACAATCATCAGAATGAGGCAACGTTTCAATGGGTCCAACATATCTCTGAAACTGAAAGGAACCCAACTGTACAGTGACAACTACAGCAAGTAAATTTGTCATCAAAACTCACTTTTGTAGAACTTTGCAAAGATCATTTAATCCTAAGGAAGTTCAAGAAAATAGCTGGCAATGACAGCCTGGAAAAACTGAACTCTTACTATCTGAAGGAGTGTAAAGTTCTCTGTGGAAGGTGAAACTTTCAAAATTTGGAATGCTGTTACATTTATGAAGATGTGAAAATAGCATAGTACATTTCGCTATAACAGCTTAGATCCATTTTTGTGCATAGTGAGAACAAAATTTTTGTGACACTAAGTGTGACTGTCTGAGAAGAGGGTATGTTTTTTTCCACAAGCAGCAGTTTTCAGTGCAGCTATGTTTAACAGAAGCCAGAACCCATAGGAAACAGTGTGAAAACAACCCTTCCTGAAGAGCTGAACATTATTATTTTTTATTCCTTGAATTCTGGTAGCTATCAAAATATTTTCACTTACAGAAAGACAGTTCTTGGCCTGCAAAATTTACAGCCTGAGAAAAAACATGCACAAAGTGCAGGAGAAATTACTAAAGACTACAGTCACTTTCCCGTACTTGAACAGCTGACTTTTACCATTAAAGTATTAGTAAGTGAATGAAGTAATTAACAGCACCTATTTAGAGTCACAGTAGCAATATCTGTATTCTTCCAGACAACTGCACTGGAATAATGGTTTACTGCATAAACTCATTTAGTTTAAACTTGCAGTATGTTCATCCTTTTTGCATGTAACCCCACTCTTGCGTTATACTAGGTGGTCCTAGGTATCCTGGCTAAGCGTGATATTTCTACCAGACAATCTGGGAATCCAAGGCAGCTGAATTTGTTGTTGGATTTTTAGTTCCAGCGCTCACCAGGACAACCCTTAATTTTAGGGGTTATGTAATAGACTGATAACATTGACAAAATAATTTTGATGTTGACCTAATAGCTGCAGGTAAAATATGGGCTGTGGCTAACTTCTATTGCATATGGAATTCCACTTGCTTTCCCTAGAGTCCAAAAGATTTAGATTAAAATCAGTTTCTCACCTGGGACAGCAATTTTCTTTTTCAGCAGACTAATTAGATCTCTAGAAGCCAATTTCACAACCTGTTCATGAAAATGTTTAGCCAGATGACAATGAGTCCTTGGATTCTTAAAACATGACATTTTAAAAGGCATTTGGACAGAGTGAGTATTGTACTACTCAAGAATTCCCAGCAATGAAAGGGTGTTTAACTTTTGGTTTGCCTTGTTTCACATAATTGCTTATAGTGAGCTTCTTACCTGCAACTATATTGCCATTTTCTTTTTGAGGAAGGTTTCTCAGTGTCACATCAGTGACATAGGCTTAGATACCCTTCCTAGTGCATTTGATATAAAGACCTAATGAAGGATTTTTGTACAGCCACTTGGTAAAACAGCACATGGCTCTGTGAAAATGAAGGCAGTAATAGAATTGCTGTTCTGCTTTGCCCCAGTGAGAGGGGAGATCTATCAAAGTATGGGAGAGTGAGAGGGAGAAGAAAGGAAGTTTATTAGCAACCTTTCCCCCATTAGCTCCTGTGTCCTCTTGCCAGCCATGACACTGGCCTGTGTACTCCTATCAAGTATGATAACAGACTGAATGATTCCAGCAGGGGAGCAGCAAACAGGAGAAAACAAGGTCTAAGGCTTGTTTCTATGGCTGTGGCACACTGCCCGTGGGACCCCACTGTCTGTGGCTGTGTGCCTATGCAGCTACCTGATACCTCTCTGGTGGGGACAGTGCAGTGACGCTGGGTGTGCCTAGGACCCATGTGGAAAAGCGGACCATTTCCCCATCCCAGGTGCCATAAGGGCTCTGTCCAACTCTACCTGATCTTCTTGACCTCAGCTGAAAGCAGGTGTGTAGAATGCAGACCTAGTCTCATCAAAACAACCAGGAAAGTTCCCACTTGATTATAACAGGCTCCATTTATAGTAAAGTTGTAATTGTACCTAGGCTTCTCTGCAATTTGGAGGAGCAGCCTGTGGATATCACCAAACCCACCTGCCAAGCTTCTTCATAAGAGATGATGTATCTGATGTTGGACCTTTTATTCTACAAGTGTCATTCTGTAGTAAAATCTCATTTTCTAACTCCATATGTTGAACTGCTCTCAGATCCGTTTTTTACTTACATTGGATTTACTTTCCTTTTCACTTCACTCACTTTTATCTTGCTGGAGCATTCAAAAGTGAATGTGACACTCAAGCTTTTTAAATAGTCATTAGGCAACTTTTCCAATGAATCAGATATGAACATACAGTGATAAAACTGCCTTCGGTAAACTGAAGTTCTGAATGACCCAAATGCATGTTTCAGCAATGTTTGTTTTCAGCTGAGTGAAAAAAGTAGTTACTTTCTCTAATGAAGTGATTTCCAGCTGTGAATCTGACACACAGAAAAAAAGTTGAGGTATCCTTAGACTGATTAATACTGCTTCCAAAAGAACTACCCAGGTAAAGAGGTTTTGTGAGGGTGTGGTATGTATACTGAAAGTATTTGTATTGTAATTGTACTCTGTTTGCTCAGTGCTGATACATCATTTCCTTTGGAAACTTAATACATTAAAAAAGATATGATACAAATAATAATAGCAAAACATGTTCTTCAGCAATTAGTAGCTGCAAAGGATTAAATATTTGCTACACTGAAGGTAGAGAAATCTTTGACAGTGACATCACTGAGATCAGAATTTCACTGAGAGAGTTTTTTGCATTCTAATTCAACCGCAAGCATTACTTGCATGACACAGTCATGAGGGTCATACCTTAACTAGCTTGATTGCACTTTAAGTGGACTATATGTTGCAGCATAGTACCCCAGCGCACAGATTACACTCACACCAGAGGGCTCTAGCTGAGCTAGGTGGGAAGGTGGAAGCAGCCTGCCCAAAGCAGCTTGAAACAAATTTATCCTGCTGAGAATATTATGTGGAGCTAGTGTGGTCATGCCTGCACACCACTGCAATGTGCAGGGTGGACACAAGAAAGTAGCATCTTCTGGGGATTGGCAGAGTCTCACTGTGTCTGTGATTCAACCTTACAATTTCTCCTGTGGCAAAACTATTTGAAAAGGTTTCTGTCCTTCCCCTTTCACCTCATCCAACTTCCTCTGTGAAAGAACATGGATTAAATTAAGCCTTCCAGAAAAACATCTTTTTTTCTGAATTTCATTTTTTAAAAATAGTAATTTCATTGATTGAAATGGTTCCATGATTAGCCTTGTCATTCTGATGAAAGGAGTCAATAGCAGCTTTATAGTGGAAACAAGTAATTTGGGAAAGGGAGGGGTTGGAATAATGCTATATCTGGAGGAAATGTCCATGGAATGATTTCTGAGATGCATGCATTGTTCATATGGAACAGTTTGAAGAACGGGGTCATTAAAGCAGCATCTGGATCTGCCTGTGATTCATGTCTCAATGTAGAACACAGAAAATTTGTTCTTCTCACTGGAAATGTGTGAGTTTTGATCTAGTTTTAAAGTGAATGATTTGCTTGGGGAAACTGTATGATTGAACTACATTTGAAATATACCCTTTGTTTTCTTTATTGCCTCTTTATTGTCATGCTAGGGAAACATAAGAAAGTGATGAAGTAAGATCATTTGCAGAAAGAATTAGTATTAGAAGTGGGACTGTTCAAAGGGAAAGTTAATACTAGAAGATGTTAAAATATTTTATAAAAGCTATGGGAATAATACCACACCTTCAGGTAGGAAGTATTTCTTCTAATAACTTCATAATTGTGCCTTGATTTCACTGAAAGACTGAGGAAATAGTTGGTAAACGAACGCTTTTGTTTTAGCTTTGTGTGTCATTCCTCTGACTAGTTCAGCCCCTGTGCTGTCAGTTTTTCACATATCCGTTGTGAGTAGGGTTGCATTTTTTGCATGTTCCAGATAGAATTGGTTTTAGAAATCTTTATGGCTGTAATACTAATCAATGTGTTGTTACCTGAGCTACTGAAGGTCTCTTTGCAGTACCCGGTTAACAATACCAAGATACAGCAGAACTGTACGATACTGCTGTTGCAAGTGATCCAAAGAAGATAATGTTTCTTCTCATTAGTATTTGCTATTACTAAGGCAAACAACAAGCAGTCAGAATCATGTGTTTCTTCACTGTTTAAAATTCTCAGAAAGAAAGTAGATTTTAAAAAGGAACTGCACTCCTTTCCCAAATGTAAAAAAGCATAGACTGGATTTATAGAATTGACTTGTGTTTTGAACACCTAGGATGGAATTTGCCTTGTTCAGCCAAGTTCCAATTGCCTTCTGGTCCTGTCTTCCTCTGACAGCTCTTCCTTTACTGACAGTTCACATGTCATAATGCTTTGAGATAGGAAAACAAACAAACAAAAAAACACTGCCAAGAGGAAAATTGTACTTTGCAAGATCTGTGACTCCACTGATACCAAAGAAAAATTCTCTCTTTATGCCTTTTCTTAATGTATTTCTGTTTTAAATAAGAAATTACACTGAACAAAACACATTGGTGCCACTATTAATAACACAATGTTATTCCATGAGAATTCAGGCAAGCAGGCAGTCATTAATGGAAACACCCTGTGGTCGGCCTGCTGACAGCTCCCTCCAGAAAACTCCAGCCAGAATCTGGTTCTCAATGTATTGGTCTTTTGTAATCCTAGCCCATGGTAAAGATGTAAGGGCAGCATTGGAACACTGATGTGACTCATGTTGTTAGTACAGCTTATCCCTGCATAACCAACATCAGAGACTAAACATTAATGACAGATTTCTAGGGCAGTATGAAGCACTACACACCTAACTTCTTCCAAGTTAGACACTTCCATTTTTATAGGTATGATACGTAGTTTAGGATTACCTGGCACTTGTTGTCAGAATACTTTAATTTAAAAGTTGTAGCTTTATTAAATTTTGTCCACTTGATCTGAAATTTTCACTCCTAAAGATATGAATCAGTCCAGCAGTACAAGGAGCATTTCACCAGAAACAGTTTACTCTCTGAGAACAAAGACAGAGAAAAGGTATTGTTTTCTCCATGTTACAAAACTCTGGAAATTTTGGAAATTGCTAGTGTTTTCTATTTAAAATCTGGCAAATCTGTAGCATTTATACTAAGAATGTGCCTTGTGCTTTTATGGTGAAAATGTCCTAGACATTCTTCCTGCGTATGGCCCAGCCCAGAACTGTCTGAGGCAATCTCCCAGATTTTAACCGTGGGACACTGAGGAGATAGACAATACTGATCCAGGAACCGGAATCAGAAATGGGGACACTATATTGCTAGTGTTTCCTCTGACCTCATTGCTGGGTGCAGGCAATGAGGAGGTGGAAGGCCCCAGACTTGTATAAAGAAAAGACAAGAGGCAGATGTGGGAGAAGGACGCAGATTGCACAGGCAGAGGCAAGTGCCTGTTGTTGTGAAGCTGTAAGAGAAATCCATGGAAGACCTACGGAGAGACTGAGGCTGGATAGGGTGCACAGAGAAGGAAAGTAGGCCTGGATCTGAAGCATATGTGAAACATGGGTCTAATAAACCAATGAACTACAAGGTTTACAAGGGAGGCAGACAAGTCAAATGAAACTGAGACTGCCCAAGCCAAGTGATATTGACTTGCTCCACGCTGGTGAAGAGGCGACTGTGACAGCTTGGATGTGAAAAATGTTATGAGGACAAGTGTTCTGAAGACTGAACTGCAACACATGTTGTTCTTCTAATATAATTTATTGTGCATTTGTGAGGGTATGTCTTAACCGGTACATTAACATACAGAGTTCAAATCTGTGTTCAAAGTTCAAAGTACAGAAAACATGGAAAGAAAGAGTGTATGGAATTTCCAGCATTGCTGAAATGTAAATACTGAATTTGGGTAAGAAATCCTTCATCTACCTGAGACTACGACTTGCATTCATTTATTAAGTGTAATTAAATAAACGCTAGATGCTGGAAAGAAGAGAAAAAAAACCAACCATAACTCAACCCTTTGTCATCAGCGTAAAATGACAGTTATGTTTCCATAGCAATAGAAACCAGTGAATGAGCTACTCAGACTGCATGCCAATGAACACATCCAACTCTTTGACATGACTTTAGGTTGCTATAGCAACCATTTTTATAGTAGTGTATCAGGTTGTCAAAAATAATTACAAATGGTATCCAAGGCATTGTAGTTCTTGTGATTTCATTATTCTCCTCATATTTTTACATATTTGCTGATTGAGAGCTTGTAAGTGTAGAGATGGCAAACCCTTGAACAAGATCCTAACCCCAGCATCATAGACATTAATCCAGAGTAACACTCCAGGCTGCAGGAGGTGCACTCTGGAATGACTTGGGTGCTGCTGGCAGGACAGTCATGGTCCTTTGTGCTCTGTCTGCAGCATTGTCAGCTGGAAGAGCTGGTGCTATGCATCTCAATGAATTTACATAATTATTTACACAATTATGTGTAAATAGGTTATATTGTACAGGGAAACCTGAGGGAACTTATGTTCAGTTATTATTTTATTTCAGAATGTAGATCTTTAGGAAGTACAGTGATCAAAAGAAACACTAAATAAGATCCTTTTTTTACATGAGCAAAGAGTTGTCACAGAGCATGCATTTGACTCAAGACAGGTATCTTAATATGATTTTCTCTGGGAGAGGAGGCTGAAGGATCAAATTGTTTTCCTTTCCTTTTTTTATTTTTTTTTTTCACATATGATCTATCTTGTTAACCATGCTTTTGTATAAATAAGACTATTTCATAGCAATGTCAACCCTCCAGTAAGCCCTTCTAATCTCACTGGTGCAGCAGGACTGTTGCTTCGTGTTGTGTTTTGTGCAAATTCAACTGATAGAGGCAGGCTGAGATTCCACTTTTGAGCTTGGCAGATTACTTCACAACCTAAATCACTTCTGCAAAACCCCACCAGTTTCCCCTCAATGAGACTATCCTGGACCAATTCAAGAGACAAAGGTGCTATTCGTTCACTATAATTGGCACTTGTTTTCTCCCAAATTTGAGGGATTCAGTAGGTCAATCAGGTTTACAATGATTCCTTTGTTCATTTTTTTCAGCTTCATGGAAATTTCTTTAGCCTTTTAAAAGAATCATAGAATCACAGAACGGTGGAGGCTGGAAGGGACTTCTGGAGGTTATCTTGTCCAACCCCCACTGCTCAAGCAGGATCACCTAAAGCATTTTGCCCAGAACCAGGTCCAGGTGGCGTTCAAATGTCTCCAACGGCAGAGATTCCACAACCCCTCTGGGCAATCTGTTCCAGTGCTTGGTCACCGTCACAGTAAAGACGTGTTTCAATGTCCTCTGAGGAACAATCCTTCAGGTTTCCCTGCAAAGGTGTAGTGGTTTTGGTTCTAGGCCTTCCTTGGCAACCAGGGTACAGCCAAGGAAATGGTCATGTTCCCAGTATTCCAT
>JANXJC010000078.1:63013797-63032345 GCA_027564655.1 Leptodon cayanensis | reverse complement strand
AACAGAGGCTGCAAACTGTAAGGTTTGAGCATTCGGTGGGAAAGCCGGATCCAAACCATTACAAGGTACTAAGGAACTGAGAGGTTTCAGTAGCTGAATCAAATGCATGGTAGCAATGCAAATTCACAGGCCTTGTGTCATTGTATTTTCCCATGCACAGCAATCCTTGCACCCTTGCCATTTCACTGTTTAATAATCCACAGCTCAATCATACCAGCTCAGCATCCAAGAGGGCTACAGTTGATATAGGTCACCTCAGAGAAAGTGTGCACAACTTCTGGCCCAGGGAAGGTAGGCCAGACTCATAAAACCCCAGCACAGGGCAGGATGTATCCCTTTGGGTTTATTTTCCACTGAAAATATACTTCAGTGTTGTGTACACAGAAGGCAAGCAAACCTCTGCATGAGGTTTTGGTGGTCAGAGGTATGACTGATCTCTAGCCACTTCCTGACTGGGTTACACTCATGCCAAGAGAAGGAGTTGTTCACAGCCACAACATACAATTTCTTCAGCCCACATGGGTTTTGAAGCCGTTTTGAAGCCTTTCATTTTTAGATTTTGATAAAGAGAAAGGAGCACAAATATATTTCCAAAGAAAACAGAAGTGCTCAAAATTTGAAACTGGACCTGTTTTCATAACTTTCTTTCTATTTCAGATTAAGAAACTCTGAGTGTTATCCTTTCAACAAATATTTTGTTAATAAACCCTCATCCATGCCCAATTTGAGTGGGTAAGAATGAGGGAATTTTGCCCATGATAGTACAAAAAGCCCCATCTTTTTGAACAACAATCTGATTACATTAAGCATATTCTTTCTTCATAAATTCTTCACAGCAAGAGAGATTAGCAGTATAATTATTTTCAACTGACTGGAAGCCTAGAGGAAGAAACAGGATAAAAGGTCCTCCTCTCTTTGCAGAAACAGAAGTATCCAATTGAAATGCATAGTTCAAGAATGCAAAACAGGTGAAGGTTTAGCTTTTCTTTTTAATTAATTTGTTCTCTGACATGTGACTTGAGCTGAACATGTTGGCATAAATTCATTGCAGCTTATCCCCTAATTATACTTCCCACTATAACTAGGGGAAAAGACAGCATGCTTTCTCAAGAGCTGCTTTAGTAACATTCCTTAACGACAAACTGAGGCTGTATCTGAGGGGAAAAGAATGAGTCAAACTGGAGGCACATTTTCTGCAGTCAGTATCACTAAAGGTCAGTTGAGCAAAGCAAAACAGTTCACTGTTTCTTTGAACTTAAATCTCCTCTACCCAGCCATCCTTGAAAAGAAGTCAAAATGGTATCTTGTAAACTCAAGGCTGATATTTCTCTGTTGATTTTTTTCATGTATCAAAGAGAGGTTAGCGCTACAGTCTTATGCTGAATAAATCAGGTGCAAACCTTGAGCAGCAAAGCTGGTCAAGGTGCTGGTGGTGGTTCTGGAGCCCACTGTACTAATGACTCTCCATCTTTTTATCACTGTGCCTTGTTTTCCTCAACCTGAGACTTACATAAACTGAGGCCTTACCCACAGGTCAACTGATTTAAAGACTACCAAGGCCTTCTCCATATCACTGGCCATGTAATTTCACTCAGTTTCCCTGTATGGAAGACAAGCTCATAAAACCATAGCTCAGGCCAGGATGTATCCCTTCCTGTTTATCCTCTACTAAAGGCTGGTTTTAACTATTGTGTATGCAGCAAAAATGTCTTTTCTTTTTTAACTTAAGTCAAACGACAGATTCTGGTATCTGTAGCCCCAGACCAATAGAGCTGAAATTACCAGTTTTCCTCAGGCTATAACCCTAGCAATGGTAATCCACACAACAATGTTTCTTCAACAGATTACACTACATCAGCAATGCATAGAGATTGTTGATATTTGCCAGTGTTTTTCATGGAGATTACACTTTTTTCTCCACATGAGTTTCCACTCTCAGAAACATCCAAGATCAGCCAGGACTGTAGATATTAGTAATAACATTACCCATAGGGACAGATCAAGGACCTTATGTAGGTGCAAAGCAGAAATGTAGCACAGATGAGCTTGGGATGCCATTTCCAAAAGCCCTGTTACAGACATAGTGAGTTTAGGATTAGCCTCCAAGCTAACACTCCAAGCCAAGCTTCTCTTAAACATGTTGTTTTATTCTTTAGTCTTAGGCTTTGCCTAGAGGTTATACTAACCAATAGTGAAGCAGTTGTGTAGTGCTCTGCTCTGCCACTGTACTCTGCCTGTGACAGTCCTCAGCTGCTTTGGGTCTTCACTGGCACACTAAGGCTGGCCAGGTATCTGCCATCCACCGTGTTGTAACTCACCACGTCACTCCAGGCTTTCCTTCTACCAGGCTTGTGGGGGAAGTTCTGTTGTGGATTACTGGCCTTGCAAAACTAATTTCCTGGCAGTAGGTCAGCTCATGTGCATTTACTTGCCCTGACTGGCCAAGAGCTACTGCTCTTTATGAAAGCAGAATTTCTTTTTCATGACTCTGCATAAGCTGCTGCCAGGACATGTTGGCAGTGTTTTGCTTTAAATGGTGCTCTGAGGCCAGGGAAAATGGAGGCAACAGTTCCCAGCCAGGAGCAATGCAGCCTCAATGAATGAATGGGGATGGAAGAAGCCTGTCATGGACTACAGTTGCTAGGTGAGACACACTAGCATACACTTCTGGAAACCCACTGTACTGAACAACACAGTGAACACCAACTTACCTAGAACACTTTGATAATGGATGGAATAGGCAAAATATTAATGTGAAATATTATTATGAATATTTTTGAATATTATATTCTGGTGAATTATTAATGGCACTACATGAGGATCTTACCCCACTGTCGTGACAGCAGAGCAGATGAGAACACGTGGATGTGACAACCAATACCAAGATGCTATTCCACTGTTGGTGGACGTGAGCAACACCACAGCTTGTGGCAACTATTTTGGGATTGGCAAGCCTCATTCTGGTGGTGGGGTCATAACTATTTGGAGTTATGCTATGCTATGCTCTCTTCTATGGAAAATAATGCAATTTGCATAGATGACCTTTCCAAGCTGGTAAGTGTGATTAATAAGGTGCCTTCCCATTTAGCCCTCTCATTGCAAAGTGGTACACAAGGATTTTGGATTGCTTTGGAGAATTCATGGACTGCTAATTCAGGATACTACCAGATTCATGATTGTCATCACTATCACAAAGTTGTAAAAGGCGTTATATGAATTAGGTTGTTAGGTCAGTAGAAACAAAGTTAACAAAGGGGCAACTCCTGGAGCACTAAGGCAGTTGCCTTATATTAATACTTATATTTATATGTAATATTTGTGCATGTATCAAATAGTATTTTCCGCTCAGTTTTATTAAAGTTTGCTGATGTTAAAAAAGCATGTCAGCTGCTGAGTTAAAGTGAGAAGTTTAAACATTAGATAGCTTATCAGCCTGAGCAACCATAACTATCCCTAGCTTATCTTTTTCTGATATATTTACTCAGAATTAGGGTGATACTGATGCTATAATGGGCCTTTTTCAATATCTGTATTTATGACCACATCATCAGGCGGGTCTTTCCTGTTCCCCACTCTAAGTGCTGGTGAATCAAATGTTGTCTCACCCATTCTGTGTAAATAGCAATGGGGCAAAGGAAACTGGTAAGTATCTTTATTTTCATGGACTTTCTTCCTGGTTGGCAGTAAAACATGCCTGTTCACAATTTTTCCTGCAGAATAATTCTGCAGGTATAAGTGATCAGCCAAATGTGTAAAAAGATTTTGTAAGAGCAGGGATGGATGAGAGATCAGTCATTTGTTGTCAAGGTAAGAATGGTGTTATGAGTGAGACTGCTCCAGTTTTAAATGATGTTGAAGGGCTGTTTATTCCAGAGCAAGAGGAAAAATCAGCAGCTCCAAGCAGTGGGAGAGAAACCCCCTCTTAACATTACATGCACTTTGTGATTTTTCAGATGGACAACACAGGGTGGCTACAAGGGCAGCAAAAGGAAGCTTACCCCTGAAGGGTAGCTTAGAATTTGTTTTTATTGCTGGATGCTGCTGCAGCTGATGTACATTCCTTTATATTTGTCTGACACTTTGCACATTGTGAAAAGGAGAGTAAGAAGTTAGAAGGAGATCAGTGGAATACTTATAAATGCATAGGAAGGAACATCCGCAAATATTTTGCAATACCCTTTGCAACAGCAGCAACTGAAGACTCATGTCCTGATTCTTTCTGCTTTTCCCTTGGCTACTTGGCTGCAAGATAAGACTATCTGTAGCTAGCACCCAGTTTTAAACTTAGGCTCATACTTGATCCACAGATAAATTCTGACTTTAAGGGAGCTCATGGTCTTTTAAAGATGCATCAATTCATCAGAAAAACAGCAACTGGAGAGAAAAGGATATTCTGTCCCTGACTTCACCCTTGCTTCTCTCTGCAGTATTGTATAGTTTTCTTGACACTGGATTCTTCCACAGCTGCTTAGAACTTCCAGATCCAGCGCATATATTCTCTTTCTAGAGCTCAAGTTCTGAGGTTTTTTCCCTTCGGTTCAAAGCCACCCCAAGGGTCTGAGGTGTTTGTACCACCAAACAGCTGCACTTTGAAGCATAGGCATGCATGGGGCCACTACTCCATATAAAACAGTGAAAATACATGAAGCACGCTAAAAGCAGAGCGAGGCCAAGAATGTTGAGAAGTGGGATGTGAAATTCTTATCAAGAACACCTGCTACAGCTGTACTTAGACATGGTGTATGAGGCAGTTGTGAGAAAGATAATAGAAGATGAAAGCTACCTCTTGGCATTCCCAGGACTCCCATGGGGTGTCTGGTTTGCCACATCGTGTGAGCGTCCACTCTGCCATAAGAAGGTAATGCTCTTCAAACTGCAGTGAACACGAAACAAAGATGTTGCACTAGGAGAGTGGAAGTATTTAGATGTGTAACGCGAAGGACTATTTTGGGAGATAAATGGTTAACTTGAAACATGTCTCACAGCTACAGCTTGAGCTGCAAATGCATGGGGATTGACTTAATGAAGCAGTCTGCCTCATCAAACAAAGCTGCTGAATAAATCTCAGGGTGTTAGCAACACATCAAGGTCATATACCCCCAAGAAAAGCTATTGCATGAAAAATAAATGGGAAAGTGCCTGGGCTCAAATTATCTGCAGCAGGGGATAAAATGTTTAGGCAGCAGCATGCTGAGGTCTGTAAAGGCATCTAGTTATGCTACACACTGAATGGATTGCTTTATAGATTGCCAAAAATTTAAAACAAATCCTAGATATGGGACATGAAGGGCTTTTTTGAGAAGTGCTTTTGCGGTTTCAATATTTACAATGCTTTTTGATACGCATGAAAGAAAACTCACACTTGGTAGGCTAATAATATAAAACAAGAATAGGAACAAAAGACACACGAAGTGGTCACACTTGATGAGATGGAGAATTTCAGCTTCAAGGAAGAAAAGGGATGGCTCCATAAGAAACTTTTTTTAAAAAGCCAGTTAATTGCTCAGAAAAGTATTTTAATTTGTTAGGTTAGGCTCAGAGTCTTTCACTGCAACACTGACTTATCTACAATGTGGAATAATTTTCTGTTTGATGTCAGGAAAAAAATCTCCATATAAGGAATCCAGACTATGGGAACTGTGAAGGAAGAACATTTGGGAGCAAACAGGAAAATTTTGTGGAAATAAGTGATTGAAAATAATAAAATACTCTAAAAAAGAGCCCCACTGGATCCGCCTCACTGCTATGCAGCGATGTTTTGGTTGCTAATGAGAGATTGTAGTTGCTGATATGTAGTAGTTATTTGATAAATGCATGGACAAGAATGGGTCACTCTCATAAAAGATTGCATTGTGGGTGCTGATCTTTGCTATCTATTCCATTTTCCATCCACATGTACTTCTCTTGTCGAAGGAGAGTTTCCCACTAGTCATTTTCTTGAGTTTGTGTTCATCATGCAAATATATAAATACATCATAAAATGGATTGGGTTAAGAGAGAAAACCTGTGATTAGGGCATCTGACTGCAGGGGGAGTTCCTGGTTCTAGTCTCTGGTGCCAGATTAATTTCTGTACCTTACATCCAGCCTAGGCTTGGGAGCAGCAGGAAGAGCAGGAAGAGCCCTTCTTTTCAGCCAGCTTTCCTGACCAAGAAGGCTTAGTAAAATCCTTTGGAGACCCTGGTCCAGTAACATTGTGTAAAGCTGCTGCATGCCTGTGCTCTAGCATCCAGTACACTACAGAGCTGTGAGGCAGCAGTGCAGCAACTTGCAGAGTGCTGACGAGTTAAGTTTGGACCTATCAGGAAATGGAGTGGTTTGGACCACCTAAAGAATCACCTTCAAAGGTGTTCTTGAAAAACTTGACAACTATCCAGGAAATTTTTCATAGCATCTGAATAGCCCAAAGGAAACAGAAGATTGGGTGGGGTTTTTTTTTGTTTCACAAGCCAAATAATCTCCTTACTTTTGGAAGGTGAAGCAGATGACGACTGAAGAGCTGAAGACGAGCTTCTGTTCCTGGCAATCATAAGTGCCCTTTAACTTCAATGAGCTGTAGAAAACTGATGTTTGTTTAGTAGACATGGTTTGAAAATAACAGGACCTCTGTTTTTTTCCTGATTAAATATTGCTTAAGAAACTTGCACTTCAACCTTTCATGTGGCTTCACTCATTATACTTTTTGCCAAAAAACTATTCTGACTGGTAACTAGCAATTTTATCCCATATTGAATGACTTTTCTAGATACCTCTTATATATCAGTTACTAATCCCAGCTTCATTTCTCTGTGGACCATTGAAACTTCTTCCTCTCCAGTTACGAAAGTCGTATGCCTGCTTTTTAACATAAGGTCATCTCATTTTTTAATTGCATCCAATTACATATGGGGAATTTAGGAGCACATTTTATGTCACAATACCTCTTGTCTCCCTTTAAAATTTTAGGGAAATTTATCCTGTTCTAAGTTTGCAGTCACGAACTTAAAAACATGACTGACTGGCTATCACTTTTTTTGGACATATTCCATCAATTTGGAAATATTCCCAACTTTTCCATTTCCAAGAACAGCAAATAAAAGTGGATCAGAATGATTTCCATTGTGATATATCTATACCAAGAAGAGTTGGTATTTCTATATACATTACTCTCAGGAGTCTGCAACAAAATCTTCTGATTCTAATGCAGAGTTCATGGCTAGTTGCTCTAGAATAGGTCTACCTGAAGTCATAAAAGATGAAATGGGTGTAGCAGCAGCTGAAAGTCATATTACTGGCACAATATGTATCTGCCTAGCTAAGGCTATTGCATTGATCAACAATAAACTACTTCAAAAATTCAGTTCCTGCTTTATTTGTGTCTCTATTAAGTGGTCTGCAGCACATTTCAAGATACAGACATAGATGACAAAAACATTAATCGGATTATATAAATGAATGTACATACACTTTAATACTGCATGTTTATGTTCAGCTGTATTAGCAAAGAACACCAATGTACCCTCTGCTCTATCCAGTCTATTAATTACACTGCCTATATCCAAAACTGCGATTTTGGAGTTCTGCCTTCTACAAATGAAAAAAAAAGCCCACTTAGATGAAAAAAAATGGTGCATATTTTCAAAGCAATATTGATGTTTTTTCTCAAAACATAAAGCATTGTTTAAGTTAATGTCTTACGTTATCATTTTAATAGGAGATGAAACCTTAATAGTTCTCTATTTTACTTTAAAGATAAAATTTTTAGCGGGACATCAGCCTTTCTGTTTGTGTATGCTATATTCCAATTATATTAGTACACGTAAAGCATGTAAAATATCCAGAATGTAGACACAAAACCATGTAAACTCTGCTTTTTAACAGGTGAGGGGACAAAAAGTGCTTTGGATCTTGAGAATTACATATGCAGACTTCTGTGTTAAGGCAGAAAAATAAACATGTCATTAATGAGAATTCTTCACTGAGACCATATATAAATGGTATGCTTACATGATCTATCGATCATTCTATATTATAAATAAACCTGTCTTTGGCCAAAGTAGGAACTCTGTAAATGTTCTTCCTTCCAGAAACTCTCACTGGGTCCCTGTACAGTACAGAGCAGTCACTATCTTCCAGTGCACTTGCTCAGTATGTCTCCTGTGTAAGTCACCTAAGGCTAGATCCAGAAAGAAATTTAAGCACATGTTTGTCAGTTCAGAGCTCTAGTCTTGAAAGATGAAGATCACCAAGGCCTTTGCAGGACTGACGCTGAACCCTGGAGGTCCAAAGTGCTACTCACCGATGTTTCCAGGTGCTAATTTTCACTGGGCTCATGGAGTGTCTCCGTATACGCGGGTACCCAGCAAGGCTGGGATCGACTGTGAGCAGCATGCCTCCCTACTCTCCCCCAGGGTGAACTTTCTCCCCCTTGCCACTGCAAAGCCAAATATGTTGCAGGCAGGCATGTCGAGACCAAACACACTGAACTGGGCCTCTCAGAAACCACAGGCGGAGAAGGCAGCACTGCCCCGTGTCCACAACCTCACAGCTAGGGCTCTTAGCTGGGAGGTCAGTCTAGGCTTCAGTACATGCCCTGGGATCAGAAGTTCTGTCTCCCATTGACTGCATTAGTGCCCTAATGAGGCCATAGGGTCCTTCTCAAGCTCTCTTTTTGTCCTTATGAATGTTTCACATGTGGAACAGCCACAGCAGTAGTGCGTGATAAAGTCCAGCCCTGGAATACCTCCCAGCCAGGTAATACAGTGGAAACGTTAGTTCACACCATCCCAGAGAGCAAAGGGACAGGAACCTGTGCTTGCCTCCTCCCATGTGAGTGCTGTAACCTGGGGCAGCCGAACAGCAGCCTAGTTGGGACATAGCTCCCCTCTCGCTTTCTGAAGAGGACCCTCTGTCAGCCAGATCAGGCAGCTTACTGAGTAACCCGGCCTCAGCTGTGCTAAATCTTTCCTGTGCCTCCAAACAGAAAAAGTAGCTGGGCAGCCCCAATGCAAGGTGAGGACCTTGCCAAGTGGCAGCTGTGGGCCCATGCCTGAGCTTGGAAACAGCAGTTGCTGCTTTTGTGCTCTCCTCAGACAGCCACCATTTTGTTTGATTATACGGTTTCCCTCGCACACCCCATTCTTACCTTGGGTTTCACTGACTTTCAAGCGTTCCTTCCATATTTATCCGGTCAGTATTGCCAGTGCCTGTTTAATAGCCCTACACTGGGTATAGGTGGCAATGTTTTGATAGCAGAGGGTTGCAGGGGTGAGGGAAGGCTGGGGCTGCCCCGTTCCAGACACAGCCAGTACCATCTGGTTCCAGACATCTCCGACAGACCCACCACAGGACACAGCTGAGCCCTTCAGCCAAGATGGTGGTGCCTTGGGGAAAGTGTATTTCAGAAAGGGCAAAAAAGCCAGGGAGCAGAGAGGAGTGAGGTAAAAAAACAAATGTGAGAAACAACAGTATGAACACCAGCCTCAGAGAAGGAGGTGGAGGAAGAAGTGCTCCAGGTGCCAGAGGAGACATTTCCTTGAGGCCCATGGAGAAGAACCCATGCTGGAGCAGATATCCACACTGCACTGCAGCCTGTGAAGGACCCCATGCCAGAGCAGGTGGATATGTCCTGAAGGAACTGCAGCCCCTGGGGGACCCATGTTGGAGCAGGTTTATCCTGAAGGACTGCAGCCCCTGGAGAGGACCCACTTTGGAGCAGGGGAAATGTGTGAGGAGAAAGGAGCTGCAGAGGGGAGCTGTTACAGACTGACCACAGCCCCATTCCCCATCCCACTGCACCACTCAGGGTGGGGAGGTAGAGGAGTTGGGATTGAAGGAGTGAAGTTGAACCTGGGAAAAAGCAGGGGTGGGAGATTTGGTCTTTGATTTTGATTTTGTCTTTGTTTCTCACTATCCAAATCTATTTTAGCTGACAATAAGTTAAATTAATTTTCACCAAGTCAAGTCTGTTTCACCCATGACAGTACTTAGTAAGTGACCTCTCTGTCTTTACTTTGACGCATGAGCTTTTTCATCTTATTTTCTCCCCTGTCCTGTTGAGGATGGGGAGTGAGAGAGAAGCTGGGTGGGTGTCTGGCAGCCAACAGAGGTCAAACTACCACAGTCTCATAGTCCAGTGTACTGAGTATCTGTTCATCTACAACCATATTCCATAAGCAGAACCTATTTTCCAGGAAATCTCGAGGTTTACCTCCTCCTGGCTATTTTCTTCCCCTACCCACACAGTGCTGCATTTACAGTTAAGCCTCTGAATAGCTCCAGTCAATATCTTTAAACACAAATGAATAAATTCAAGCCTATACTTTAAGAAAACCTCATCTTATTGTTTCCTTCTGAAGCAAAAACCCTTCAAGGATTAAATACTTTGCAGCTGCTGTGCCTGCATCTTTATTAATTAAGCATATAAAAATTCCTAGATCTCTTTGAAAGGCAGAAGCACCTTATTGGCTGAAGCAGCAACAAGCTCACATTTATGGCTTTCATTATTAGAGGTAGTCTGTGAAATTCCATGGCAAAGATTATTTTTTTCAAAGTTGGAATGGAAGTGAGTCATCCTTTTTCAATGACGAAGTGCAAAATATACAATGCCCATCATTTGGTTTGTTTAGTATAAGGCAATAACAGTGCACAGTCACTGAACAGCTCTTTGACCCTCAGAAAAAGAAAATAATATGATAAAAATATGTATTTAAAGATATTTTTGTTTATAGTATGTATTTTTATCTGAATATCTACTATTACAATTTATGCTCTTTGCATAAAACAACATTGTTGTTTTTCACAGCTCACCTAATCTGGATGCTAACAGAACATTTAAAAGCACAATATTCAACATTCAGCTATAGTGAGAGATGAATTATTTGAGGGTAATAATTATGTTAGCAAGACAGAAAATATCGTTTCCAATTTTGTCTTGGTACAAGCCTCATGTGTCACCTTAGACAAAATACCCAATACCATCATGTTTCCCTTTCCCAATAAAATACTTGAATAATGATCTTGACTTGGGATATTTATTTGGGAGGCTTTGGCTAATTTGAAAAGCACTTTGATATCCTTTGATAAAAAGTACAAAGCCTGTATAACCACAGTTTTCTTCATAGTAATAACAGCTCCTCTGACAACCCCTAGAAATGACTAAGAATGTCATAAGAATGGAATTTTAGGAGTTCAATGAATTTCATTAACCAGATCTCTGCTCTTATATTTCAAAAGTCACAATTCACCGTTCCAATGTAGTTTTACTAGCTACCCTTGGCATACGTCTCTGTTGAAGCTGCATTACTAGTACTGTTCTGCTTCACTTCTCACTTCATGAGATTCTCTTCATACCTATTATTTGATATTAGCCACAACATTTGGTTATTCAGTCTACTTCAGGGCTCTACATTACATTTGTGACTTTTTCGGCAAATGTAACAAAGGATTCTAGCAGAAAACAGAGCAGGAGTGTCTTACATAGTACAGGTATACTCTGAAGATGAATAGGAATTAACCCTACAGAAGTTCCTGCATGTTGATAAGAGGTGGATATACTGATATAAGCTGTCTAAAGCAAACTACTGTAACTAAATTATGAATCATGATCTTCAGCTCTTAGGACACTGGTCACTAAACCTGGGGTTTGTAGTTCATCCATTAGAACAAGGAACAGCTGATCTTCTATTGCTGTTAATGTTTTGGGTTTTTTTATCTGATTGGCAAGAGGCCTATACACTGTACCAGGCTGCAAATATGTAAGAGCATTGAGGGGGTTTGCTCCAGCTGCAGCATCAGCTGCAGAAGGATAGATGGAGCTGCGCAGCCAGTCCTGCTCCTCCGACTCCTTGCAGGGAGGCCCAGCAGCACCAACCCTGGCAACTCCAGCTTGGCTGACTCCACTGGGGGGACACCCAACTCAACTCAGCTGTAAAAACCAGTATCTGGGGTTTGTGCTATACAGCTGCTTGTTACTGTGATTGAAGATGGTAAGCTGCTGTCTGCAAGCATACAGGAAGACCGTGCATTTCAGCACATGTGGGACTTGCACTTCTGTAAAGAAACCCCTGGTATCCCAAAAGTAAAGACACTGTGCTCTCAAGGCTGGGTTTCAGCAACAGCGAATATATCTGATTTGTCCCTTTTGTATGTGCTAGTAAATTTCCATCGGTTATCCTCATGTATAATAAGTATACGATATCTTTATTTATAGTTAAATATCTGATAATAATTGGCATATAACAGTAACTTTAGGAAATACAGAGGCCTTCTGTACCTTGCTTTATAGAGGGACACAGTGGAATAATTCTCAGTGCTATACCAGCAGCTTGATCACAGTATTATCTCTGTTCTTAAAGAACACGTTAAAAAAAACAATGCACTCAGCCACACTAGCATGGCACCTCTGCAGACTGTTGAGGAGGTTTTTCTTTTAATTATTAATTTACAGTTGCTGTTATAAAACAAAATGGGGTAGGACAATTTTTACTGAGACGGACACATTAACCTATCAATGCAAAGAGTGTAAGCTGAAACCTCGAATTTGGGTCCTACAAAAACCACACTTCCACAACTTCCCAGCCAGCTATGCAAGTCAGATATCATCACACACATATAGATGGTTAGGCGCTTACATCATGACACGTGTACAAGTGCCTGCTTTACAACCCCTCTCCAAGTATTTGCATTAATATTTTAGGCACAGTCTACCAGTCTTCTCCCTTGATTTCGTAATTCTGAGAGCTGATTTTAAATTAAGTAGTTTAAAAGAAATCATGATTTTTAAAATTATTCTTCTCCCAAGAGCCATGCTCACAGCACACTGTGCTAAACTCTGTAAAAACTGATTCCAGAAAAAAAGTGTTGCCCCAAAACACCTACAATCTATATATAGAGTAAAACAAAGGGAGAGAGTATGTGTGAGGTATCAGAAACAATGAGATGACACAAAGCTTTGAGTTTTATGACTTTGAGAGCCAAGCTATTTTGGGCCAAATATGATGTTTTTTCATAACGTACTTGATGATCTATGATAGTACAAAACTGTGGTGTGTTTTGGGTTTTTTTTAAAGACAGATTTCTTATAAGCATTTGTAAAAGAAAATAAGGAATTTTGCAAAAGGGCATGAAAGAGGAAAGGGAAAGCCTTGTGAAAACATTTTAAAATTTCTTGAAAGGCTTTTCCAGTAAATGAAAGGCAGTATTGTCCCTCTAGGTCTGAAAATCTGATATTTCCATAATTCAATCCTGTTGAATGGTATGTGTATTAACCTTATGGTTTTCAGTTACTGGTTATGGCAGGATGGTTATGTGCAAAATGAATTTTACCATATTTCAATGTAGGTGAGGAAAGACTTACAGGGGCACAAATCAAGGTTATGTCCCCAGCTCTCAATTATTTCAAGTAAGAGTTAGTCACATAACAGCCAATGTTGCATTGGAGAAACTCTTCCCTATTTTTTTTTTTTTTATGCATTTTGTTATTTTCAGTCCCTTCATTTACAGGAGCCATGAGCTGCCTGTCTGTGAGGGTATTAAGGGCAGTCACTGTCAGACTAGCATAGCCATGCAAAAGTGAGTTTATCAAGGGAAAAAGATAAATATGAAACTGAGCTGGGATTATAAATAATCCACCAGAGCTCCTGGCAGCGGGAGGCATCTGCTATTCATGCTTGCTAAGCAAGATGTTGAGTGACTCCAAGATCCAGCCTAACCACTAGCCTGAAACATTGGAAAAAGACTCACCAGCCATTTCTTCTTTGGCTTCTGTGAGAGCAGCACTGTGACTACTGGTTTGTTCCTCACTGCTCTCCCAGGATACCCTCCAAGTATTATTTGGCTCACGTTTCTTCTCTCTTACCCAATGCTGTACTCTGCAGCTGGACCTCAAAGACACAGCTTGACAGAGAGTGGTACGAGTCAGACTGCAAACAAGCACACAAAATACATGCACTGTCCTGACATCCTGTTCTTGTACGTACATGTGAGGCCTCTGCCTGTTATTCAGCACCACAAGTAAGTGGCTAAAGGAAGAAATACCCCTTGTATGAACAGGACAAGGAATTTCTGCAAGATTTCCATACTCATTCAGACTGAATATAATCCAAGATTAAAATGTGATAGTGACATAGGAATCACTGTAATGGATCAGCACAATGGCCTACTTAACGTAACATCCACTCACTGACATGTGGTACAGACAAACTAGATGTTCCCTTTAGAACAATGTGGCTGAGAAAGGGACGTGCATGTAATTTATTCTACATAATGTTTTGGTATTCAGTCAAGCCTTTACTGAAGGCCATTATCAGATTCTTTGATTTATAGCAAAGGTTGAAGGGATATCTCTGTAACTAAACAGCTGGGTTTCCATGTCCACTTCTCCCTTGTTATTTTTGCTGGTTCTCACCAAGCTGAATTAGGATTCTTTATACTGATACCTAAAACTGGATTTGGAAACCTAGTGTCAGTTGGATGATGTGTTAGAAAGTTATTGCCTACAGGCACACAGAAAAATGTCATTTAGTTGCATGCTACATCTCAGCTCCCTGCAGATACTAGATACTGATTTACCCACTTAGCCTTTTTGTTTCTTTATTTCAGCTCAGACTTGAATCTTGCAGCTGCTTTCTTCAGAAAAGCCTGAAATAGAAACCAGCATTGTCGTATCTGAAAATTACTTCAATTCCCACCTCTAGTGCTATAGTATATTAACCTCTGACTTCAGCAGCTGGAAAGACCTCATCTGTTTAAATAAGATCACAACTGAAATCTAGAAAAAACTGGAAGAGGTTAATAAGCAAAATATTCCACCTTTAAGGTCTGGTAATTTGCCAGCTGCCAGGACCAGCAGCCCCTTGGGGGATGCAACGCTTTGCTAAAGGATGCTGCTGCTGTCAGTGTATCGTGTAAGTGCATCTGAGAAGACAGAGGAGGTGGAAATAGGATAGGAACAACTCCACAAAGGCCCTTGGGTGAGTCTTTCTTTGTCTGGGCCAAAGTATATTTTCTGAAAACGGATTGCTGTGCCCAGAAAACAGGTACCTAATGCTGTACTTATTCACAGATAGATTTCAGATAGGCTAGGGTGGAAGAAAACAGCTTCTGGTGTGACAAAGAAAGTCGTGAAAGGCTCGGGGGAAGCTCCCTGCACATTGAATTACTGAAGTGTAGCAGCAGAGCTGCTGCTGAAGGGGCAACAAAGGAAAAAGCATACCAACTAATTCTTACCACAGCATAGAACTTTTACTGAAACACATCACATCCTCTCTGATTGTGTTCAAAGCAGGTCAGTAGGGCTCAGATGAGCCAGGACTCTGACACAATGCAATAATCTTTCATTATTATGTATGGTAGTATTCACACAGCATAATCACCCAGACTATTCAATTGAATATTCAATGAAGATTCAAAACACATATATGTGGTGTTATTATATAGTCTGTATCGAGAGAAATTAAATCAAAGGAAAGAGAGACCGTGTCACACAACAATCCAAAAATAAATGTTTGGATTTAAATTTAGTATTACTGATTGCCTATCCTCTGCTCTAAACACTAGACAACACTCTTGAAAAGAGACCATTTGAAAACATAATATTGTTAGTTCTCAAGTAGATGTGAAAAATCAAGAAACACATAACTCAGCTGATCAACTAGGAGGTAATATCAAGAAAGTACATCTACTGAGCTGACATAATGCATTAATATGAGCAGGAAGGAGGTATCAGAACATCCATCTAATACATGAATGACTTATGGGTATTGTTTCTGTCTGCCAGTGTGCAGCCAGATCTAGCACTAGCAAACTTTTCATAAGCTTATGTACAATTTTCTATCACTGTGAGGGAAGACGAGAAAGGGACCAGGCCATAATATTGCATTGAATCACTTAAAGAATAATCACAGCTGCATATAATTATTGTCCCAAGTAAGTAGCAGTTGCTGACATCCAGTGACACTGTATTTAATGCAGGTAGTCAAGGCTGTGGATGACTTTACTTTTCCAAAACACTAACGATTAGGATTGCTCTCATAAAAGCAGCTTGATTTCAACCTCAGTTTTCTCCAGACCTGCTGCTAGAGATCAGGCGCTAATGTGGGTGAAACAAACACATATTAGGGTTCAGTCCAGCACATAAAAATGACAAGTGAGGTTTCAATTCAGCAAACTCCTAAACCCTCACTTTCAACACACAAGTAATCCCTGCTGAATCCAGAGGCACCACACAGGTTCTCAAGGTTGAGCAAGTTTAAGTGATTTTTCAGAGCAGGAGTTTTATGTTATATGTGGTAATGAAGTTGTTGTTTAAAAAAAAAAAGAAAAAAAAAGAAAGAAGCTTTGTTGTGTTGTGCTTTATTTATGGATGTGCCACATGATCTGCAAAACTGGGGAAAACACCAGCCCTGGATTAGTTTAATGGGGTCGGTTGCCTAGTCATGCAACAGAAACAGCATAGCCAAAGGAATGTTAATGTCTCTGACCTACCTATTTTCATTGTTGCAACATCAGCAAGGTGCTACTGAAATAATCCCAAAGGTATTTTCAAAGGAGTGGAGCGATGCTGTTTCAAAATCTCCTTAAGGATGTCCCTGCCTTTAGCCATACCTATGGAGAAACTTCAGTGCTAACTTCTGGAGCCACACCTCTGTATCAAATACCAGAGTACTTATACTTGTGTAATAATAATAATTAAAACACAAAAATGGCTTTTCAATAGTAAGACTTGCATTACAAGCCCCACAGTCTTCTTTTACTTCTTATTAATGGTATGTGTGTGATTTTGAAGGAGCCTGGGACCAAAATTAAAGTATATCTTGGTGTGATAGCTCTCACTTGGTTTCTGCATGAATGTGTACTCTGTCTGCAGTGTACAAAGCCTTTAGCCATTTTGAAAATGCTGAAATGTGTGCTGGGACAGCAATTTGTTGGGTAAATCCCTCAGTTTGCTTCTGTGCAAGGGCTCCAACACATCCTAGTCGTCAATTAAAAAGAAAGAGAGGGTCTTTTTTCTGAGTCACTGATTGATCTTAAACTGGCACAGGCTTTCTTAATGTCAGCCGAAGTAACTGTAACTTTGAAATCAGTCTACGAAAATTGCTATAAATGGTCTATTCCATAACAGAGTATAAAGGACTAAGAAATTATGAGCAGATGTTGAAAGCATGCAGTGGACAAGCCCATCAGGAAACACTGCAGTGACAGTGGGGCTATAAACAAACTGCTGGATTACAGGACAAATTTAAAAAATATTACTTCTTACAGGAATCACCAAATTCTGTAAAGGTGTCCAAATGGGACATCAAGGTAAACTTGACATCTGTCAGGAAGTGGAGGCTGCAAAGCTCTGAGCCTTTAAAAGACACCTCCATTGCCTGAGCACCAGGATGCAGTGAATGACTTAAGTATGCTGCAAATTCAGAAACCAAATGATAATTTTTGGTCTTCATCATTTGACATGGTTCTGTATATGCAAGAGTGGCTATAACACTGGCTACAATGGAGATGCTGCTTATGAAAAATGCAGCTTTTTTCCTGTTGATCAGCACAGTTTATTAAGCAGCTCTGATGATGATCCATGAAAATGTCAACCTCATTTGCATGAAATTCCCCTTGAATTTTCTTTATAAGAATGCTTTAAATTAGTTGGCAATTACAATTAAAATGTCATCTGAAGTTGTAGTCTGAAGATACTGTAACAAGTATTTAAGAGATGGGAGGAATGTAAAGGAGAAACAAATGAGAGAAAGTGTTTCTTGGCTGTCATAGCTCAAAAGGAGAGCTTGGAATTTTCTAGCTAACCAGTAATTATTTAAGAACAGGCCCTACAGAAAGAACAATAAAGTTTTTTCTAGGTTAAAGCACCAAATGAAGGCTTAAAAGATAGGTTAGACAGTCTGATCATTCCTTAGCTTTTAGGGATTTTTATCTTAATTCTGCAGATGTTCTCTGAATTTGCACAACTTGTTAAGAAAATACAGAAAGGATTATTTTAATTGTATTTCAAGCATCTTTATCTAAGAAATTAAAAGTATTCTGATCTTCAAAAGTAATATTAATTAAAGCACTGGAAGTGCATATTTCATGATGTGTGGAAATGCTCTGGGTAAAATTTTGCCCTGTGCTGAGCACAAGCCACTGCATCTGTTAGTCAAATACACGTGCAGGTAATGCTAAATATTTAACTGAAGTATATATGCCAATGGTAGATTTCACAGCATTCTCTGTGACAATGCTTAAACAAAGGAATGACTATTCTGATGCAATACAAGCTGGCCAAAGACAGGAAAATTGAAGCCTAAGAATCAACCTGTAAACATCAGAACAACATCTAAGATGAGGTAAGTCTCTCCATCTGAATGTCCAACTTCTATTTGTGAATTTGCATGTCATAATCACCTTCCTTTTCTGTGAGCAGCTTTTCACAGAGTATATATAAAGTAAAATATTAAGTATTTATAAATAATATAGATACATACATCAGTATAGAATTAAACCCCCCCCCTTTTTTTTTTTCTTTTACAGCATCTTTCCTTTCTCTCTCTTTCCTTTCTCATATTCCAGGCCCTGCTG
>JANXJC010000078.1:62992738-63005847 GCA_027564655.1 Leptodon cayanensis | reverse complement strand
CCAAGTGAAAAACACTTTTGTAAGTGCCTGCTGATTTAGCTGTTTAGATTGGATTGTCAAAAGAATCCAAGAGCTGCTTGTCCAGTTTCAGAAAGATTGAAGTCCCCACTCCTTTATGCTTCTTGGAAATGCTAGTCTTTATTAATTTAGTAAGGATAATGTCAAGCTTTTATTTTTTTTTTCAAGAATCTTTAAAAGAATTGACATGCATCAGACTATCCCAAAAGGAGAAGCAGTTTTCTTATGCTGATGATCACGTTACACAGATAGATGGTGTGCATTGTATTTTTTCTATGCTTTTAATTTAAAGTACACTGAAACAAGCTTCTGACAAATGGTGTACTGTTCTGCAAGCATAATAAATTGTGTTAATCTTAGTGTAATACTGTTCTTTCATATCAACTTTGGTTCATATTTGTGAAAATATCTTTCCACAATTTACTTTGAATGGAATTCTTCCTTTTTCCATTAAGCTATTTATTCTCATACTGAAGATATAAAATGACCTATTAGTTACAGAAACATCTCTAGCTGTGTTCTTTGCCTGTTTAAAGACCATAACTCTGAATATCTGTAATGTGCAGGAAAACTATTTCCAAAGCATAGCAGTGCATTTGTTTGTTTAGATGGTTTTCTTTCCTTTTTCTCCATTTAATTTTGACACAACAAAGCACAGAAATATATATGAACTGAGAGGTGTATGAGGGCAATTCAGTTACAGCATTATACAGTAACAATAAATGAATGGGGAGGTTAAGGATCAGGGCAAAGTCCTTTACAAGGGAAGAAAAAAAGACTAAACCCATCTTTTAAACTTCAGCGATAGCCAGGTTTATCACTGTAATCAAAGACCAGATCCAAAATGGGATTTAGACACCTTGAACAACCAGACTTCAGATGTTTCAGTCAGAAAATGAGATTCATCTACTGCTTACTTTTCTGACTTCAGCAACCACCTAGAGATTTCTAGGTACTTCACTCTTACTCTACAGCAATCCAGAATGGCCTGTAATTTTGCTTCTCCATGGGCATAATCCAACAGGCATGCTTGATCCTCTGGATGGGATTTATCTCACTTAGCCACAGGCTCTTTACTTTAGATGTCTGCAGCTGAGATATTCACCCTCAGCTCCATTTGTGACCAATGAAACACTTGTAGGATGTAGTTCATCAGCCTTATTTTCTGCCTTAGTGTCCACAAAACCCTGTAAATTCCCAGTTCTCTCCATTGACTGTAAAGGGATCTTAGACAATTAGTTCAGACTTTGATATCTACTGTCCATATTAAGCCAGATGAATTCTAGCCTTTCAGACACTGTAAAAGGTAGCGTTAGCTGCTTTCTCTGTAAAATGCACTAGAATACCAGGAAGAGGTAGAGTAGCCTACAGTCTTTAAAGAACAGATAGGTGTTAATGCACTCATCCAGGAAAAAATTCCTTGACCTGAGGTTTAAGGATCCATCTCTTCCACTGATCAAGATAAGGACCTATTTACAACACAGACAGATGGATACAGAAGTGGAGGAGAGGTTTATCTACCACACCCTTTGCTGAAACAGGGCCAGAAAGGTATATGGTACCTTTTCATTTCCAAGATTCACTTTAACATTAAATGTATAAGCAGCAAAGGAAGTCAAGACTAAATTCCAGGACTCCCATTCTTAAATAAGTACACCAATGACTGTTCTGCTGATTGGTGCTCCTTCAACTCTCCTCCCTTGGCTCCATGAACTTTATATTCCTTTCTTCAAAAGGCCTAGGTTTGACAATAGACTTGGACAGGAGACTCGTATGCTGTAACAAGATGAGGGGTGTTATCCCAGAGGTCAACATATGCTGGTTTTGTTGTAGGGCCCTAAAGGGAACACCACAGCTATGCCTTCTCACCACACAGAGAAGGAAATCAAATGCACTGAAGAGATCTGAGCCAAGTGCCTAAACTCCACAGGAGTGGTGGGAGGTCAGGGGCACGTCCATATTCAACATCTCCTATTTATCATCTCCTCATTCAGCTTGAATTGCTGAGGTGATTCTTAAATGCCTACCTCTTCTCATAATTTTATCAGGAACCTAAGTTTCTAACTTTGGTTTTACAGATCCAGTCTGGGGATCAAATAGCTAAAAGCTGTATGTCACATTGCCTCACTTACAGGCTTCCATATCTTTCCCTGGATTTGTCTCTATAAGCTTATCAAATGTTTCATCAACAGCATGAAATAGCCCATATGACCAGATAAAATTTAATTTATCCCAAGTCCATAGTGACAAAAGCAGCTAGTAAAGAAGTGTCAGAGAGAATAGTAACCAGAGAACTCAAAGTCCATTTAAAAAATAGTGGAAAATTTAGCAGGTTGAAATATTTTTCCATGTAACTGATAAGAAAAAAAATAAAAGGGAAAGAAGAACTGGAGTAACAATTGCATTCAAAGAAAAGTTCTAAAACAAATTCAAAATCATATATTCACTGTCCAAAGAGAGTCACAATAGTCTGAATCAGGCTGCCTTCTCACCCAGTGAGTTTAGGTTGAATGCAGCACTGAAATCATAACACTGAAGGCAGCAGTCCATACACTGAAGCATGGTGTGTAAATGGGGCACTACATCACAGCAGCTTTACTATACAGTACAAAACACGCAACAGGAAATGACAGCAAAATTACCAAATGCAAATTCTATTCAACGTGCAGAGTAATCTCTCTCATTATGTTCACCTTTGACCGCAGTTTAGGCAGCACTTCAAAGACTGCTCTCCTAACTGAGGCAGTGAAGTATCAGTGCTAGGATAATACTGGCTGTGTTTGAAAAGCAATAAATGGAGGGTTTGGAGATCTTGTTATAAGGACTTTCTTGGTATCTTTTTGAACCATATTCATGCTGAATAAAATTCAGAACACTACAAAAAGCAGAAGACCCAATTAACCACCTCAAGATTTACAGAGGCTGTTAGAGATACACAAGATACATATTTGCTGTCTGCACAGGGCCAAGTGTCACTTCCGAAAATTACCAAGGGCTTTGGTATAACCACTTTGAGCTATTCATTACTGTCCCCAAACCTGCTGTCTAGAGGCACACCTGGACCACTTTTCTGCAATCTGAACCATTAGGGAACTTCCATCCAAACAGAGCTCTGGAATTTGCAGCTTTGAGTCTACTTGCATCTATGGAAAGTGTTCCTTTTTGTACAGAAAACTATGAATCCTCTGTCTCTGAGCTTTCAAATGCAGCTGTGCTGGAACAGTAGACATTGCCATGACTTGCTCAAATTTCTCCTAAAGAGTTACTATTGCTTTTCTATGATCTTGATCTCTACTGCAGATAATGCACATAAAGTTTTATTCTTGGCAGTGGTTTTCTTCATATTAGGCCGTCAATCTGTACGACTGATTACCTCCTTCTACCCACATCAGTGGCTGTATCAGCTGAAAGAAGCAACTAAGCCCTGTGTAATAGATAGAACTGACCCTAAAAGTGGCTTGAAATCCATAATGCCAAAATCAGCTTGATCCCCAGAATAAATTGAGTTTAGAACTGCTGCCAGATTTATAGGCTTGAGATCACACAGGTTCATGTGAAAGCCTATCCTTTCTGTGATGTTCTTGCAGCCTTCCTACATACCCTAAGGGGTAACAGAAAAGGAAGCTCTGACACAATACGATTGCTTTGTGTAGAAATTAGACTAGAGAAACAGTAAAGGGGTAAAACACACTGAGATTTGGTACAAACATAAGGAAAGGAGTCCGAGGAAATGGATTGATGTTGATCCTGGGCCACAGCTGAAAATTAAGGAGAAACTCTCAGGCCATGCAACAAGAGGCAAAGTATGGAAATGAAGTATGACAGAAAGAGAAGGAATGAAAAAGGGACCGTGTGTAAGAAAGCGTGGAAATGGGAGGAAGAAGAATCTAAAGACAGAAAATGAGAGCATTGCACTAGAAAGCAAAAATAAAGGGAAAGGCTGAAAGATAACCAACTGAAAAGAATAATATGGAAATTGAAACAAATGGCAAATGAGAATCAGGTGGCATTTTTCATGACTTTTTTATAGTCAACCATGTTTATTGCCTTAGTGCAAAAGTGGAAGAAAGAAAGGGATATTTCTCTTGTCTTTCTTGTAGGCCTGGATCTGGACAATATCCCTCTGGAAAACTGCTTGTCAATGTTTCCATTCAAAGTACTGCAATTACATTCCCTCTCCTAGATAACAATGAACCTATGCAAATCACATAAGCATTTTATTGATGTATCTAGAGATTAAGTGCAGACAACCAGCAAGCCAAGAGCAGTTGTTCTATGCCATGGTTTCTAAATAAACGTACAAAAGTTAGGTACTGAATTCCCATGTAAATTCATTTGGATCAAAGTCACTGTTTTAGGAAATGCAACTCAGAAAATATGAAATCCTTGATGTATTGTTACATGAGAAAGGAAGTAAGAATGGTAGATAAATTATATATCTTCTACTACTGTCATTAAAAGAGATATATTTGGCAACATGAACTTAAACCTTAGGGTCACAGCTAAAATCCCAGCAATGTAAAGATGCATCTGTTTGCTGTCTGTTATCAGTAATCTTTTATCTTCCCTTTGAAGCTAATCTATCCATCAAGTTGTACAAAGCTGGACAGGTTTTTTTTTCTGATTTCCTTTTCAGAAAGGCAACAAAACCTTTTTTTCAATAGAAAGTTTAACTAGTGAATGGTTTTCTTCTTCTTCTACTGACTACTCATCTTTGAAGTAGTGAGTTGCAGGGGCTCATGGAAAGAAAATCAATAGCTTTTGCTGATCTTCTCAAACACTTAAAAAAAAAAAAAGCCAGATCTCTTCTGCATTAATGGTGCTCTTCCTAAACCTTTAAAATATTCAATAGAAAACTCTTTGAAAACATTAAAATTTCTTTCCCCAAACATGAAGAGTAAGGTAGCCACAACTGGGCTGGCAATAACTATCTGCCTCTTGGGAAAAAAGGTCTTTGGTTTGAAGATGGGGATATTGAATCTGCTCAAACAAACAACAGTCAACAAACAGTTCCTCTGAGCTTTGAATAGATTTTAATTTTTTAAAGTCTCAAGTAGTTTCCTCTGGTTTTTGCAGGCTTCACTATAACCCAGTGCTGGCACGCAGGGTACCTACACATTCACCCTGGTATTTTTCTGCCTTGTAAATTAGTAGCAGAGATTTTCTGAGAAAGGCTAATCCCACCTGGTTTTCGATACAGGGATGTTTGGCAGTACAGGGTATTCCTTTCACTAAATCTCATTGCACCTCCTTTCCACATCTGAGTTTGTATATTTTGTGGGAAATGCAGGATATCTTTTAATGCAAAATTTTATGACAACCTTCCCTTTTAAGGACTTTCTTACCACAGCTCATGTTTGAATGATTTGAAGTAGTGGATTAGCCACAGAACAATGACACTGAAACCATAAGTAAGGAAAAGTACATGGAAAATGAGTCAATAAAAATACATTTCTGAAAGTCTACTAAGTAACATCAAATGAGAAAAAGGGACACTTTGCTGTTTTCCCTTTCTTAATTTATTTTAAAATTTATTTTGAAATTAAAGACAGTTTTGTGCTACAAAGATGGAAGTGCTTACAGTTCATTTAGGATTAATTGGCTTTCTGCTCACTGAGTGCAAAAAGAAAATTTTACTTTAGGAATGGCATAGGAATTTCCAGCTGCTTTAGCTTATCTTATGTGAGATACTAATGGAAACATGAATTTTGGCTGTGAAGTCACAGCTTCCCAAAGGAACCTGTGAATAGACTGTGACCAACCTACTGTGTAGAGGCAAAGAGTGTTTGAGAGTGTTTTCATTCTTAAATATATATTACAACTTGAAAGACAAATAAGCTAAATGAAGGATGTATCAACATATATCCTCGGATAAAGCTAAGTTAAGACTGGAAAGTTAGACAGAAATATACACAAGGTTAAGGTAGTAGATACGTGAACAAGGCTGGCTGCAGTCTGGGTCATTTCAAGATATTGTGGTTCACACCTCTATGTTGCTTCCCAGCATTAGTATTTCTAAAGCAGCTCAAAATAAATAGCTGAAATATCTTCTAAGTAATACATGGTTTGCACCATATAGGAGAGAAGGCACAATGTTGAAGATACCACTAGCAGCATGGGAAAACAGAAAATAAAACCTTTAGTTAATTTGTAAAATAGTATCCACCATGAGAAGTACTTTTACAACACACTGTAATATTGGTAAGAAGCTTGCTCACAGCTCACAAATCATTTAAACGTCATGTGCCACATTAATAGTAGGAATCCTATGATTACACAATGTTTGTAAGTGTGGGCATTGAAACAAAAAAAATTGCTGCCGCATATAATTTGTATGTTCTGGATTTTCAGTACATCTAGCAGCTGAGAAAGTTATAAAAAGAATTAAAAAAAAAAGTTATAAAAAGAATAATAGTGAAAGATGCATTTCTTTTTTTACCTAGATAAAGCCTGATCTCATTAGTAAAGTGAATATTTCTGAAAATCTTATTCAAGCTGTTACAATTAGCAAAATAGATGCATTCTGGAAGAACATGTCCACACACATTAATATGCAGTGCAAGGCCCCGTACCAATATTTCTCTGACCTACTGATAAAAATCTTCCCCGAGTCAGTAAATAATGAGAAAGATTCCAAAACTTGAAACTAATGATCACCCCTTTTTTCTACAAAGCAAGAGATTTCTTCTGTGGGTTGACAGCATTTCTGGAATTAGATAAGCATATCAAGTGATCAGATACGCAGAGCACTAAACTTGACAGCGCCCACAGTCAGTAATCAAGGCTACTCAGCTTGAAACAGGAGGAAAACTTTGATCTGAGCAGTAGCAGTTTGCTTTGGGTTGCAGATGTCATTACAAACTCCTGATGCAGGTAGGCCTCCTCTGAACTGGAAGTTAAATGAGTGAGAGCAAATGTTGCAGATGCAGCAGTTGTGCACATTGGGAGCCTTGTGATTAGCCCAAGCTGCTTTCCTAGCCTAAACCTAATTCAGTCACAAAGACAGCTTGCCCTTTTGTTCCTGAGAGGCAAGTGACCTCATTGAAACGTTCACAATCTGCTGCCGCCCTTCAGGGACACATCTTTCAAAACAAGACACCCATTTCGGGCTTAGAAAATCTTTGGGCTCTGTTTTGTGCTCAGACTGAAGATGTTGTCACAGGACTGAACATTTTCTATTTAAAGCATGGGGCTGGGCCCCAGAAAAACAAAGGCTCTGTTCCTGGTTTGTTTTGACTTCCTGCATGGGTTTCTGCAAGGCCGCTTGGACTTTCTGTACTTAAGTTCCACCATCTATAAAGTCAGCACAACAATTATCTGCCTCACTGTGTGGCTCTCAATTCAAGCGTAGGCTAGAATCCAAAGGCCTTTATTGTGCAAATTACTGTACATGTACATGGAGTAATTTCTTATTCCTGTTGCACATTTCTAAGCCCATTGCTGGACAGCAGTGTCCAGGAGTGTAACTTGGGCAAATCTGCCTTTGCTGTAAATTGTGCTTCTTACCTACTTTTGAAAGATACAATGGATAGTGCAAGTAACCTGAGATTCTCCTGGGAGATATCAATTGCAAAATACTTTTAAATTTTTGCATGAGTGTTTTTTCTCACTGTTTCCATCACTGGTTTTTGTTTTTAAATCACAGTAAACAGTTAATGAGAAACTAAGGATTTAAAATTATCAGGAAAAAATGCATACCTATTTTTGAAAGTAGTTTAAATAAATCAATTGAATTATAGGCCACGAGGTAGGCATCTGGCATTACTTTAATATAGCTGCTGATCTTTGGCAAAAACAGCTGCTGCACTCAGAGTTAGCTAAAACATTTTCCTAACAAGTTATGGTGGCTGCATGCAAAAGAAACAGTCAACCATCAGACTGATGCTTCACCTGTCAATGCTGAACACTTGCTTTAGCAACCTCACTTTACTCCTCCAGCCAACATTGTAGCCACAGGTAGAATATTCTTCCCGTGCATCTTCTAAGAGTTCCATTTGCAGAGATTTTTGTCCTGACATTAGGAATGAAGAATGTACCATCATCACAATTTTCCATTACATTTTATTATCACTGTATCATATTTATATAGTAAAAAAGTTATTGTAAATGATAAAATCATGTTTTACTGGCACTGCCTTGTAGTCAGTAAGCTCATATGATAATGTGCTAATGCAGAAAAAGAAAGCAACTTTATTTTCATAACATTATGTTACTAATATAGAGAGCTAGGTGATCTTAGTGTCTCAATGCTTCTGTATTTTTAAAAATTAGAAGATGCTCTGCTAAATTTACTGGCCCAAAGCCTAAGTGTGTGACAGATTAATATAAAATAACTTTTTCAGCCCACATACCCTGAGATTCCAAAAATAGTTTTTTTTAGTGCTAGACAAAACCACTTCCAACATATTTTATTTTAAATTCGAAAGCCAGATCTCCTAAAGGCTTTTTGGTGGAAATAAACATGTACTCTGCAGTAGTGACTGGAATTTGGGACCCTTAGACTGATATTCACTTTTCTTAATTTCAGACATCTAAAATTTTACTTGTGAGTCTGATCTAGCTACCTTGGCTGTTTATATAATCAATGGGGAAAAGTAGAGACATGCCAATTCATCTGACTGATGCTGTATATACCAATTCTAGTATAAAATGAACTTCCTTCTAGAGGCAGTTTCTAGGGTAAGTAGCCCAGACTTTGATATTTAACTTGTAGACATCGAAAGTTAGGGTAGATGAATTGCATCCTTAGCTAAAAATACTTTGTGTGTGTAAATTGGAGATGACCCATCTCATTCTAGTGTTCTCCAAAAGTCCAGCCTGAGTTTAAAAAAAAAAGGTTGAAAAAGGTGTGTTTCTGTAACTTTCTTCATTCCAGATGAACTGGCATTTCTTGATGAAGGGTCATGGAGATAAATTGCCAGACAAATCTACTGAAAGGTCTTCAGTAGAGTTCCAATTCTCTCTGACTATAAAGAAACCTTATTTTCTTAGAGAAATTATTTCAACAATTTTACAATGAGTTAATACAATATTTCCCCCTTTTCATGTATTACGAGGACATTTTGGTGGGAGATATACCCTGCGTCTTTTCTGTGGTCTTTCCATGTGTAGACACTATTAGCCAGTTTTAGAGACAGGATTCTTGTCAAGATGGGCTTTGTCCAACTACTATGACAATTTTTACGTTATTGCTTTGTCATAGTTCTGTCAGTGTCAATGCAATTGCACAAATATTCATCTTTGAAGCAAGATCATAGTGAGCTAGGGAGTTGCTTCCTTCCTCCATCTGTTGTAATGTCCATGGCCTAAAAGACTCCACAAGGACAGGCATGTTTGTCTGAGGACACCAATGACCGGACAGCGCTGTGGGATCCATGATGCGTTACATAGAAAAGGATTCTGTATGGCACATTTACATGATTAAATAAAAATGTAAAAATTATTATCACATATTAAACCAGATTTTTAAACTTCTATTGGAATTCAGTTTGTTATTTAACCGTCTCTGCGGCAGAGAGCTGCACATGTGGAGTCTTGATGGATATCAGGTTTGGGGCTCCTCAGTGTAAAAAAGACAATGACATACAGAGGCAAATCCAGCTAACAGCCAGCATAGTCAGGAGACTGGAAAACTTAACACACGCAAAAAGGCTGAGGGAACTGTTTTTATTTGGCATTAAGAAGAGAAAGGTAAGTGGACACCTCATTGCTGCCTGTAGCTACTGAAAGATAAGGTGCAGAGCAGGTGGAGTCAGACTTTTCTCAGACATGCACCAGAACAGGATGAGAGGCAACAAACACAAGATGGAGTGAGGGAAATTCCAACTAGAGTGAGGGGCGGGGAAGGAAAGTACTCTGACAGTATATTGAAAGAAGAGAGAGGTAATGGAGTTTCCGTGCTTGAAGACAATCAAAACCCTGCTCCGCACCATCCTGAGTAACCTGCTGCCTGACCCTGCTTTTGACAGGGGATTGCACCTGGTGGCCTCCAGAGGTCTCCAACATGAACTACTCTGTCATGCTATACTGTCCATGGTCATTCACCTGCAAAATGGGATCTTAGCATGAAAAACCCTGGCCTTCTTACAAGATTTACAAAGTTTTTAAATCCATTGATTTATGTATGGGTGGAAGAATCATGCCCCCATCAATCTCATTCAGTTCAATAAAGCAAATTGTACTTGATTGTCTGTAAAATATCAGGGTACTCATAATCAATGCAGAGTGAGTGTCAGTGAGAAAAAAATCCAAAAAATAATACAACTGGATTTACAATAATGTGAGGGTTTACACTTGAAAAAGGACCTGTGTTAGTCATTGTTATTACATTTTATGTTACACTATCATCCAGCTTAAGTCTAAGTGATTCACCAAAAGACTATCAGGATCATAACTTTCTATATAATTGCTATGCATGTATTTTTTTATAGTACAGAAATGAATTTTTAAAAGAATTTTTAATGAGGTACTTACCTTTGTAATTTGATGTAGCAATTAGAATCCCTAATGGTACACTATAGTTTTCTTTTGAAGCCATTCCCTCTTCCTTCCACTTATGAGTTGAGGGAAGGGGATTTCTTTTTTAATTATTTTTGCTAATTCTTTTGATGTGCACTTTATTTATCAATGGCATCATAAATCCTGTATTTAGCACTGGTGGTTTTGATCTTTTGCACCAACATTTGTCTTTGGGAAACTTAAGACTTTCACCCTTGTATAGCATACATCAGAAAATGAAAGACCACATGTTTTTATTTACCAGCTTAATTACACATAATAATAAATCTTCATTTAGGAGCAGTAGGATATCCAGCTTGAAGTGTCAAGTTCTTACACTGACAGTGGTTATTACATTTCGTAATGAAACTAAAATTAAATACCACACATATTGAAATGCCTGTAAGTCAAATACTCTTCACCCTGCACAATAAAAATATGCTTGAAGGACAAGCTTGCCTATTAAAATGAGGAAAAAAAAGGTACATTCCTTAATAAAATAATACATGCATTAAGATGAAATCTCTGCTTATAAGGAATATAAAATCAGCAGCTTTTATGTAAAATTAACAGTAAAGAGAACTTACCCTAAATAAATTATTGTAATGTAATCAGTTTGGGTCTCCTGTTTTGGATCCATATTGATTTTATAGGTTTACAGTATTTAATTTGGAGTTAATCCTGCGATTTGTTGTTACAAGTAGATTTAATTTTTTTTTTCCTCAGACTCAGTCCTAAAATCCAGGAGGTCATTCCATATCCTGTCATGTGAGTAGAATAGGGTGCGAGCATGCTTCTCTCTCTTCTTAGTTTCACTGAATTTACAGTTCAAACAACTGTAAAATATCAAAGTTCATTTGACACTGTTTCCATGGCACATAAATTCAACCTATGCTTTGACCTTGCAGAAATATTCTGGGCAATGCTACAGTTTCATATGATTTCTCTATGGCTATTTCACATAGTGCTTGATTTCACATATTATTAAATCCTTTTTAGTATAATCTTCTTCAAAAGAATTATTATGCAACCAGGTTACATTGCATCATTTTTTTTGCTAGTACAACAGTCATGATACCAGTGAGAACAAAATCTGGCAGTCCTTATATGATCTGAAACTGGTATTTCAGTTTTCACACTACCCCAAATTATGAAGGTGGCTCCAAAGATAGCATTGCCTGTCCGGAGAAAATTATAAGATTCAGTTGGTGAGCCATATTTCAATTTTCTAAAAATTAAAAATGGCTTTTAAATGAAAGAAATCATATTCATGAGAGAACATGCCATATGTAAAGCTTCTAAATAAAGATGAGCAATAAACATTGTGTAGAAGTTGCAGAAAGAAAGGCCTCAAGTTTGCACTTAGAAGACAAAGCTTGGTCCACATTCAGGGGCTGCCTGGAAAGAAAATTGGTTTCCAGTGATAATTCAGCTCTCTTCCTCAAGAGGCCCCAATGGGACAAACAGTTTATGAGAGTACAAACTTTCCCTATCACTGTCCCTTACTTTCTTTCAGCCTGATCCACACTCACAGGCACAGGTATAGGAGCAACCCACAGCTAAGAGATGTTTCTGCAAAAATGGAGATATTTTATGGAAAAGGAATTTTTGCCTTCTTTATGACTCCAGTGTAGCAGCCTAAATTGCATTATCTGGAGTACAGTGCTTTAAAATACGGAAGTGTTGTTTGTCCACTGCCACCCAAGCGATGCTCCTGTGGGAGTAAACCTCGCTCCCATTAGGCCATGGGACTGTGTATCCTTTCTGTGGAACCGTGGGATTAGAAAGAAAGAGGGACGGAAAGGGGCTGCACAGGCTAGGGATGCAACACACACCCAACCCAGAGCTTCAGGCTCTTCTGCCTATGCCCAAGCACTGTAGCACAGTCCCACAGTGCTGCTGAAAAAATACAGAGATGCATCTCACAATCACAGAGCAAATCCTGATTGTGCCAGTCCTTGCAGGGTTCAAGAACATCATCAAATGTTAAAAGTTGACACTTTCACAAGCTGGGTAAATTTTTGGATTTCCAAATGCGATTTGCAATGCAAATGCTTGCAGATTTCCATTCCTCCCATCCCAAAGCACTGAAAGAAGCACATGCAAATATTTAAATTCTATTGTTAAATTTTCTCCCTGTTCATTGCAGCCCTGCACTTTCCACTCCCAACTGAGGGAATTAAAAATGTTTTGAGTATCTTTACAACTACTCAAAACACCATTACACATAGTACATATGAAACAAATTGCACAAGTGGAACACTATCGTAACTACTGCTGAATCAATTTCCCTTTTCATTTGTGAAGTGCATTTAAGAAGGAGGCAAGGTGTTGTGAGAAGCAGGCCCATAAAAGAGAGAATTGAATTAATTAAAAAAACCTCATAGAGAAGTTATGTTGGGGCAGATCACTGATGTGGAGACTCCAGGAGTCTCTGCTGTGTGACCAGGGAATTTCCCAGCATCCTGTCCCAACTCAAGGTGAGCACAAGGTGCTGGGGAATGAAAGAACAAAACGGTTCCTTTGCGCTTTCAATTTGAGGATTTTCATAATCCTCAGTGAGAAGGGAAGGGAAGGGAGGGGAAGGGAAGGGA
>JANXJC010000078.1:62967005-62985502 GCA_027564655.1 Leptodon cayanensis | reverse complement strand
TTTTAGGCTGCTATTATACTCATAATCCCTTTAGATATAAACCGTTGACCAAGTCTGGGACTAGGAGTCAATCCAGCCGCATCTAGACTCTGACAGGAGTTTAGAAAGCAAGGGGGTCTTCTCTGAACCTTGTGACTCAACAAAAGGGATCTCCCTTACCCTTTTGTATTCCATTAGACATAAACTGTTGCCCAAGTCTGGGACTAGGAGTGGATCCAGTCACACCCATGCTTCATCAAGAGTTTAGAACGCAAGGGGGTCTTCTCTGAACCTTGTGACTCAACAGGGGGGTCTCCCCAACCTTTTTACATTCCCGATCTATGTACAAATCAAAAGAAATAAATTCTAACTCAATTTTCCTTTGTATGTTTCTCTTTTAGCCTATTGCATCTTCAGTCTCTGTATACATAATTTTAGTTTAATTCTAACTTAATTGTCCTGTGTACATTTCATCCATGGATTAAGTAATAGAGTGAACCTTGCCATCGAATTCTGTGAAGTCACGCTTTTATAAATTCCTATTAAATCATTTTTGCTAATACCTTTGAAGGTGATTTTTTAAGTGGTCCAAACAACTCCATTCGTGACAGGAAGGAAAGAAGTTTAAACAGCTTTGCTTTATAGATGATTCTTACAATAGCAGAGTTCGATTAGTACATCCAATACAGGAATCCAAAAAAAGCTAGAGCAAAAACATCAGGCAGAAAAGAGCTAGTAGCTGATTGCTGATCTAGACCTAATATTTGACCTAATATTTTCCAGACCTACAACAGTATAGGTACCAATCCTTACTTCTGTGAGTAATTTCATGTGACTAAAGAGACACAGGCATTTCCAGAAATGGGCACATATGCATCATCCTTACTGCGCTCTATGCTTTCATCACGTTTTGCTACTAGAATAACACTCATTTCTACAGTCCAACACAGAAACACAAAGACATCATCAGTATGCCTCAGGCTTCCTTACAGAATTGAAAGGAAAAGTCTTCTCAGCAAAACTCTTTTGTTTCCTTCTATTGATTTTTTATTTTTAAGAAACAACCAGAAGCAAAGCAATTTTTCATTCAATGTACAGTGCCCTTGCCTCAGTTTTCAGACGACACTTTCAGCTAGGCCACTGTTCCCTGTGCTTCAGCACACCTCAGTGAATCTTCATAGCACTAACACAGAAATGGGAACAGTGTGTCAGGTCTAACACTTTACACAAAGTATACAGCAAAATGAAGAACAACTGTTCTGCTTCCAGATGACTTCAGATATTAGGAAAATATAGATTCTTATCTCAGTGTCTTTTCAGCCTGGATCCCTCTAACGTGAACAAAAATGTAAGGGGGTACAATTTGACAGGCTTTAATAGAGAAAGGTTTTGTGGTTCACCCACAGAAAGCACAGAGGGAGCAGTGGTAATCAGAAAATTGCAGCAGAGTAGAAGAGGATTTTTTGTTGCTGCAAGTGGCCCATACATGTCACCAGAATTTTCAACAATTTATAAACATTCAAAAATTTAAATTAAAGGTATTCTTTCTTACTTTCTCTTTTTCTCTTTATTTTCTTTTGCTCTTCTCTTTTGTTCTTTATTTTCTCTTTCTTTCTTTCTGTCCTTCCCTCTTTCTCTCTCCCACAATTTTAAAGATAATCAGAGTTTACTTTCTAAAGCACAGACTAATCAAAAGTACAGTGAACAAAAGCGATGTCAAAGAGTGAGCGAGACTATACTCATTCTTAAAGTCAGGGCTGTATTTAAGAATTTGGAAGAATTGGAGTGCATTTATGTGCATGAATGCTTTATTCAGCATTTTCTTAGCACAAACATTCTATAAGTATGACACTTAAGTATGTCTTTTAAAATGTAATGTTCTCTCATGTACATATATGAAGGATATAGTCTATTCAAAATTAAAAACTTTAATTGGAATATTAAAAATGATGAGAAAAATTAGGACAATGGAATTGCCCACTACAAGTTAGTCTTTTATGCAACATGAAAACGGCTATTCCAGCCAATATATGGTCATTCAGCTGACATCTACATCAGCCCCAAGCTATGACAGACAAAGCTGGACTACCTTCATATCACAGAACAACATGGATAATGCAATAATCAGAATTTTAACTCCTGAATAAGTTAAATGAAGTGTGACAATAAGACTACATGAGAGAAACAGTCATCACTTGAATTGAAAAGAGCAGGAAGACTGCTGAAAATGACAGATTACAGCAGCAAAATGGGACTGACATCACACACTGCAGCGGGGAAGAGAAATGCACAAACTAGATGTGGGGATGTCTTGTGTATACATTCTGCTCTTCAGAATGAGAAAGCGTACATACACTGAGGCCTGATAGAAAATAGTAACTTGTCAACAACTGCTGGCAGCTCTGCACAAGAACAAAAAAACCCGTATTTTGTCCCTGTTACTGAGATTATGGAGGATTAGGCTAACCAAAGAAAACACTCCTTCCTATAATAATGTGTAATTCTTTTTTACATGTGGGACATTCTAGCTACAGGTCTTGCTGACAACTCACTAAGCTAAATCCACCCTCACAATTTAAGAAAGTTACTACAAACACTGACAAAATAGTTCTGCTCCAAGGCAGAATTTGCTTTGTTGACTCAAAGTGATTGTCTGTCAGGGCTTCATTGAAGTCAACAGAGTTGTATAAAAGACACATGACAAAAGATATTGAATGTAAGTCTTGGGAGTAGTGGTTAATTTTAAAATTTAATTTTGCTTTGATACTTCAATAGCTATTGATACCTGCAGATGATGGGACGGAATTGGACTTGGTTTGACTGAGGGTTTTTTTCTATCCCCGGGGAATATCTCTATGAACTCGGCATGGATGCCCAGGAACAGTATGGCTGTCTGGTGCCTGTTCTCATAGAATCATAGAATCATTTAGGTTGGAAAAGACCTTCAAGATCATCGAGTCCAACCGTCATCCATGCTCACTAGACCATGGTACAGAGTACCTCGTCTATGTGCTTTTTGAATACCTATTCTCGCTAAGCTGTGTCCAGGTCCCTTGCACAGAGTCAGCCAAAGAACCCTCACCTGAACATCTCCTCGGTTTTCTTTTCGTAGCAGCAGATAATGTGCATGGGCTTTAGCCCATACATGTACTATCCCTCACCTTCCCATGAGCCCCAGTTTCCCTGCAGGACTCTAAGAGATTAAGTTACCTGGCCTGGCTAGTTAAGGCACACAGATATCACACATGCCTTCAGTTCTGGGCACAATTAAAAAAAAAAACAAAAAAAACACTCAAACCAAAGACTTTGCTTAAACATACATGCAGAAATATCTTTGTACAGACCTGAAACAGAAGGTATGAAGTCAACATTGCTCAAAAATCACATTGAATGTGAGCAAGTTGCTACCTCAAGCAGCTGCAGAATGCAAGGCAGACTCTAATACCACCTTTCACTGGTAAGTCAGGAGCCAGTTCCCTGTGACCACCTAAAAATGCTCACTGCATCTTAGATGGGGCAGTGAGCAGTGAGATATCCAGCACAGTGTTAACTCCAAATAAGTGTGACAAGATTAAACCATTAGGTCCTTCTGTAAATGCTTTATCCTTGTAGCACATAAGTCTTTTGTTTGAATTCACAAGTGAACATAAATTAGACCTTACTAGAAAACAACAGACTGAATGAGATAATAGAAATATCTAAATAAAACCAGCATTGTTGTGACATCTTTAAATGATTCCTGCTCAGCACATCTCTGAATGGCTAAATTTTAATCATGAATCCTACCTAAACTGGATTGTGTTATCAGAATAGAAAATTAGGTTTCCTGTGCTATCACTCATTGTCAAGAGATTAGCTTCTTTTGGGAAATAAGGAAGATGGGACAGAAAAGGAGGAAAAATGCTTGTTATTAAATTAAAAGATAACCCAAAATGTCATACCTAACCCTCATTTCTGCCCAGTTATTCATAACACCTTAATTTCTCTCTAGAGCCTCACACAGGCATCAGCTGACCTAGAAACCTTTTGATCAGAAATTTTTTCATTCATTCATTTAAGAATGACTTGGCTTTAACCTCTGTCTTTTCTTTGCCAGATCTAAATTGCTCAAAGTTCTCTTTTGCCAGGCCCAAGAAGTCCCCTGCTCTTCTCAGCCAATCACTCCAATTGTCCTTAACCCCAGTCTTCACCCCTGTGGACATAGCTCTTCTTGCAAGAAAGACTGCACTTATCTCGGCTGCCACCTAGCCCTGGAGATACACAAAGTCCTTGATCACAGTACTTTTTAACTGTAAAGCTCTTTATCTGCCTAAAGCTGTCCTTCAGGCTCTGCTCAGAAATGTTTCAGCCTTGATGATTTGGGGCAGTTCAGCAACTAATCCAAACCCAAGCTTTATCAGGATTCACAAGCTAGCTGTTCTTCTTGTCTTGCCTCCAGGCTTCACCTAGCAGGTGTCTTCTTAGCATGTGCAAGAGACAGACCTCCATTCAAATAATGGTCTTGTTTCTCTGCTCTCTAGTATCTGAATGGCTAGAGCCCTCACCTATGGCAATTAGGATTCAACTCCTTTGTAACCTCCTTAAAGACACTGCCTTAGCTCTTAGGCAGTAAGATACTCTTTCCAGAGTACTTCACATTTCTTCCTGGAGCAGTTGTCAATTTTGTATGGAAAAATGACAGCAGAGGCAGAGAAAGTGTAAGGACGAGCATGACACTGGAAGCTTAATAACAGAAAAGACTGGTGCCCAGAGACTTTTCCACTGAATAACTTCCTGTTTTACGCTAAATATCCAGCAGAAAAAGAACTAGAACCCACCATTATCAACAATGATGGTTTCAGAAGGAAACATGATTCCTTTACCATTGCTTAATCTTTTTGAAAGAGAGTTGGTGGTCATACTTCAGAAATATGCTTGTAGTTGTGAATACTGAGCAGATGAAACTGGTCCCTTGCACACCAGCTGCGATGCCAAAGTCCCAGCATTTGGTCTATGACACTCATCCCTCTCCTCAGCCTTTCACCCATAGGTAAACAAGGTGGCTTCCCTGTTGGAGGTCTGCCTTTTGCAGACCCCTTTCCTAAGCACCTAAGTCCATATCAGTAGCTTTCAGATAGATGCACTCATGTTATCATCAGCTCTGTTAACATACTACTGTTGAGGAATACTTCACAGACACCACAAGGGCTATTTGCATGCAGTATCAGTTACCATTGGCACAGCACTGCACAAATCCTGTGATAGTGCTTCTAGTCCCTAGGCAGCAAGACCATGCCACTTACCAGTTCAGGAAATTGCTGCACTGAATTTCATTGTACCCCAGGTAGACATGTCCTAACTTGCTCTACATGTTTCCTAATAAGTCAAAGAACCTACTTGGACTTTGCAAACTCCATTAAATCCTTGGCAGGAAGGTGATGTAAAAAACTAGATACTGATTGACACTCAGCAACAGATGAAAGTTAGATGTCTGGAAGGATTACGACCCTCCCCTCAACACCTATCCTGCCTTGTTCCTGACAGGGACAATGAACGGGGCATATCTCTGCATGCAATGCTGCAATTCTCTGTGTTTAGCTAAACACCGTAACTATGGTGTTTAATGTAAACTGAAATTCTAAATTTGCCAAGTTTTTAACTGTGCTTGTTCGCACACTTAAATGCCCATGTTTAGTAGGAGGGCATTAGCCTCTGGGACAGGTAGTGGCCATGTAGGGTGGTAACTACTTAAGCTGTTCCATGTAGCCGTCTGCTACATGAAAACCAGGATTTCCCATAGTCAGTGCTTACTCTGTCCTGGTAAGTCCAGCCCTTAGATATTGACTGAGCTAATGAATGACTTTTCAAACCTGAACTCAGATACTTGAGAGCTAGCGGGAGGACTGATATGCAGAATGATGAGCAAAACATTAAAAGTTTGATAAGACAGGGTTTATCTGGAAGGAACTTCCGCATTTTTTTCCTAATTACTATGTTGTTGGTCTGCTTACAGACGACAAGGCAGTAAACACTGCCAAGAGCCTTACATGATCCCAATGGAATCCAGCTTGCAACTGGTAAAACAAATAATTCGTAATCACACTGAATGTTGTAGTGTTATATATACAGATGTAATTTTCTGACTTACAATACAGTGGAAAAAGTCAAAATGTTATTATTTGAAGTAAAGTGACCATCTCACATTCTGACTTCTGTGAAATAACATTTAATCAGCACCTCTGTGGCTAGCCTCACTTGCAAGTGCAAACAAGAAGGTATATATACAGAACACATCTCAGCTGTGCAACAACCAGTTGTGGAAGGAAGGCAGCATAAATTTCAGCCACTCTGTTTAGTGGCTTTGGTGACAATTATGTAATAAGTTTGGAAAATTTGCCTTCGAAAACATACTAGACTGAGAACTATTCTTTGGACTAATTCTAAAGCAATTATACAAGCCAATTATTAATTTTTCCTCATATGGATTATTTGATGGGATTTGCTTTTGCTTTATTAATTAAAAACACTTCACATTTGTTTGGGGAAAAAATAAGTTACATTTTTAACAATGATGACAGCTCACACAACTCTTTTCAGAAAACTGTTAATGACCATTTACAGCTGTAAACCCGTTCTTAATTAGCCCAAATATACCTAGGTACTTACAAATTATCTCTGTACTATTGTTAATTCAGAAACCTAAAATAGGTAGTCAGCTTTAACTCAGAATATTTTCATCCTTAGCGTGACTTTAATACTTTTGCAAATCATAAATATTTTACAGTGTGACAGCAGGATAATGTTACATAGTTTTGCAGTTGTTTAAATGTCCTACGTTATGTGACTACCATTTCAACAGAACACCCCTCTCTACTGTTACTATACTCTCATAGGGCATAAACATCTGCAATAAAGTCTATCACATAGCATACAGTACTATAATGTACTTAGACTGAAGAACAACTTGTGCAGCTAAGATCCTTTGAAACACATTTTATATCAGTTGTACTCATTAAAGCTGAACAAAGCCTCATAATACCATGGGAATAGAATGGGAATAGCTTGGTAGTTTTGGCTCTGAGCTCATAAAATGCAGACTTGCAAAAAGAACTGTTCTGACATGTTCTGACATGATGCTAACACAATTACAAGCATCACAATATAGAGAGATAGGAAAGTGGCAAGTTGAAAAAATTCTACTTGTTTTTCCCAGGCAGAATCAGACTGTTTTTTCTCTTCCTGGCTTTGCTAAAACTGTCTTTGGAAATTAGGGTAAGACAAAACCTTCTTTGATTTATCACGAAGGAAATAAGCATCCAGAAAAACCTCCCTAGCCAAAAGAATAAGTCATTCTATTACTTGTTTCAAGCATGTCCAACTGCGGATCTTGGAGGTGCTTAAGAGTTACAAAGCAGAGAACAAACAGGCTTAGTGCATCCTCCTGCTCTGTGCACAAACATTGCCTCTGTGTTGTGGCAAGCACTTCTTATTTTTACACCAGCCTTGTGTGGTTGTGTGAAGCTAAAGTGCAGTTCTGGCACAGATCTGCCAGTTCCTATTACAGGCATTTTCCTCTCTGACAAAGGAAGATCTATGGCACGTGTCCCTGTGACAGCTCTGTGATAATCTCAGATGTCCCACTGGCAGAAAGCAGCTGCATCACTACTGAGCATTTGGTCTGCTGAGTCTGCTCAGTTTTCTGCATGAATAAAATCAAACGTGGCAGGGCTGAGATTAAAGTCCCTTAGTTGCCATTCCTTTTATATTGGAGGCTAAATGCTACAGTGCTGACAAACTCTTGTTCCTTTCTTCAAAAGGACCAATTTAAGGCCCAAGCTGTCCTCATTCTCATGCATGCAAAAGTTTGTCAGCAGTGAGGATAAGATGTTCCATAATGAGAATTATGATGATAAGTCTCTACCCCAGCATGATGAGAAGAGTTTGCCAGAGGCTGTGTCATGTAACAGTGCTCTTAGAGACATTATTTTATTGTATTCCTCGACTTTTTAGTTGTCTTTGAACCATGTAGCTACTGCATAGGAACTAAAAAAGATTTTTATGAGCACACAGCAGTGATGAACAGGGGCAACTATATTTTTGTACTGGCAAATGCTGTCAACCCCCCCCCCCCCCATTATTTTATTAGTATGTAAATGTCTGCAGACAGCTGTCTTCCCATCTCTCACAAAGGTCTTCATCCTCTTCCTCCTGATACATACCCTACCACAACATTACAGTTCTGGTGCAGAAGCCATAAATATTCTGCAGTCGGGACTCTGCAAATCCCAGACCACAGCACAATAAGCAATATTGTGCAATATACAGCAATTATCTATAAGCAAAGCTTGATGATATTTTTTGATTTAGTTTGTTTTTCTCATGGGCAGCAAGTTTAATGAATCACATAGTTGGAGAGGTGTTGAAACTGTTAAAATTATTCAGATCGAATTTGGTTAATAAATTTAGTTGAAATACAAAAAATATTTCCAAAGTGAGTTATATAACTGCTTCAAAACAAACAAATGTAACAAGACAAGGTTTAAAAGCAAAAAAAAAAATATTATTTCACAGAATTTAAGTTGTCCAACAGATTACAGTAACTGGATCAAAATACTCCCTATTCACACATCTCTATTAATAATAGGTGCAAGTCTTATGACTGTGATCAGTTTGACTTCCCTAGATAGGTTCAACAAAATAATTTGTGAATTGCCACCTTAAAATTTGCAATGTTTGTAACAATTTTCTTTTAATCATGAATGATCATGACACCTTTGCAAGACAATATACAGATTTCCAGAATACTTCTCTGTAGCTTTAGGATTTACCTGCTTTGTGGTTATGCAATGGAATGAACCTTCATGACTTGCAAATGCCAGGAGGCTTCCACTTCTGATGCACAGTCACAGCCTCCTCAGCAATCAGACACAGTAATACATAGCATTTTTTCATCACACTGTCAATACATTCCACAAGGGAACTGAGGATTAATATTCCTATTTTACACAGGAGGAAACTGAAAAAAACAGGGAAGGAAAGACAGTTGCCCAGGCCACCACCCTGGAATGTGGCCCCCAGGGAAGTAGATCATTTTGCCTTGCAAAGTATTGTGGATACCCAGTCCAGGTCTGAACACCTCATGGCATGTGTGTGGAACAGGGCTGCGGGTTCCTCACAATGTTCCTCCCATATTGAGGGATCTCAGTAATGTGTAATGCTCACATGATGCTCAAGAGTATTACAACTTTCCTAGGTTTACCTGCACGAGAGTGATACACCTAGGCTTATAGAGTACAGCACCCCTGCGACAGCAGTTTATTTTTAGACTACACAGAAGGGGTATGTGTAAGTTAATTATTTTGGAAAAGCATTCCCTGCTTTCTATTTCCGTTCAAATAAGTCAAGTTCAGGAAACCTTCAGTGAAAATTTCTTAGCTGTAAGAGCAAAATACCTCATCAATTCAATACAGACATGTCTCTGGCAATCTCACTCAGACTAAAGTTCCTAGCAATAGAGTGTGATCTATTCTATCCATCCATGTGCTTCAGCATATACACGTGCCACCAGATGAGGACCTCACTGCACAGACATGTAAATCAAGGAAGACAGTGGGCATTCTAGGACAGGAAGAGGCATTTTGGGTGAACACCTCTTCCTGACTGAAGGGAGGTGAGCAATCTGGGAACTTCACCTAGAATAAAAATTTTAGCCAATTCAAATAAATGCATTCTCCCGGCTATTGTAACTTCTGCCAGGAAATGATTCATCCATGGTAGACTTCTGAATCTGGGTGACGGAATCATGTTGAAAAGAGCAAAGCCTCAGTGTTTTTCACAAAACAAGAGTTTTTTTCAGGCTTGTTCTTCTCCTATTCCTTTTTTGCAAAAGTGCATCAAGCCCTGGGACAGCTAAAGATCTAATCTCTTAATAGCAAGGGACAGGTGTCTTCAGACAGGACTTTTTTTGTCCTTTTAATCAGAAAGTATCTTTTTTTTTTAAATGAAAGACATTCCTGAAATAGGCATAGCATTACAGGTAAAAGCTAAAACAAGAAGAAACCATGCTTAACAGTTTGATAATACTGAAAACAATTTTGAAAATTTCCAAAATTTTTTTAACCTTGCTCCCAGAAAATTAACATCCCGAAGCCTTACAATATTCAATTCTGGACTCTTTCCATCATTAACTACTATTAAGAAAGCATGTACACAGAATGATGCCTTGTCCAAAATAAGGCTGAACACACATTTTATCAAATTAAGAGATTTATCACTTTCACATCTGCTTTCATCTGCTAACATAATCTTGAAGGTCTTTTCCAACCTGAATGATTCTATGATTCTATAATACCCCTACTTCTCATATTATGTCAGCCTTTTTCCATAGCACAGAAGACATGAATTAAAAAATGCAGAGACACTTATATGATAAAAAGATGCATAAGTTCCTAAGCACAACTAAATTCCAAATTTATATACAGATTTGTCAAATCTCAAAGAATTATCTGTGTAAGAAAATTTGCATAAATATCTACATGCAGGTAAATACTCTTTGTGTGACAAAGAGATGCAGTAAGCATCTAATTTTTTACAAATAAATCAGGTAGGTTGTTATTGTATGAATGATTATCTAGAAGAGAATCAAAGGGTGAACAAACACAAATTATAATTATTTTAAAAATTTTGTTCTGTCTACATAATCTTCTGTTACTCCTGCTGTAAAAATCTTTTTATCCTTAATGCCAAGACAACAGAATAAAACCTGTAAACAGAATACAATACTCATGTCTTTCGTTATCGTGAGGGCAATGGTTCATTTGAAACACAAATTAATTTTTGACTTATAGAAAACCAATATGCTTTGCTTTTAATGTTGTAAATTACAGGACCTCAAAGCAATAATCATATTTTGCATTTGATAGAGCTTCTTACACTGATTTTTTTAATTGTGGCATGTGTAATCTGTTGGTAGTTACCTTGCTATGTGCACACTGAGACTGTAAGGTCTATGAGGGAAGAACCTTCTTATCCTTTCTAATAACTACCATAGTGGGACTGTCTCTCATTATAAGGACATTTTAAGTCATCCCCAGTATTCAAGTACTTCAAAACAATTAATGAAGATTGGTCATTGTCATATTTGCATTACTTGTAAGGGAACTCAAGCCTGAAGAATCAACTTTCTGAAGCTTTTGGGCATTTGATTCTGCCTAAAGAGACTCCGTTCAGAGCATATTCAGATATGGATGTGTCCAGGCACACTCAGCACATGTACATGCCAGAAGATGTTCTGCATTCCGCTGGGCAAGTATGTGGAACTAACTGCTCTGTAAATATCCCACTTTCACAGCTCACTGGGATTGCCACAATCCAGCCTGGGCAAGCATCAGCTGGTACACAAGCAAATATCAGGTAGCAAGGTGAATGCAGGCTGCCAGTTATAGCCTTTTCTGAACACCTTTTAGACCTCTCTCACATTTCAAAAGCAGCAGCCGCTGAGCGGCAAGAAGCTACAGGGACAAGCTGATAGCCTCTCTGTAGACTTTGTCAGTTTTCCATGCATTGCTTCGACTCTCACCTGTCACAAGTTTAGCAGATTCCAGAAACACAGCTAAGAAACTGCAGTTAATATCACAAATCTTACAAAACAGGAAAGTTACTTAGACCATCAACACCCTGGGCAGCTGTAATGACACACAAGTCTTCATTGCTTTGTTCACCAAGACAGTGGATATCTAGGGGAGCTTAGGCCTGGCACACACAGCCTTTTGGAAGCAATGAGCCACTGTACAACCCAAGCAGGCTGTTGTTGCTTCTGAAAAAAACCTGATGTATACAAATATGCAACTTCGGTGCCCTAGTGTACGCTCTGCCATTTAGAAAAGAGAGACCTTCTTCAGTCATTTTCCAGGCTCTGGGAAAGCAAAACTGCAATAGAGGTTTCTCTATCAAAGGACTAATAGAAGGAGTGGCTGGCATTGCATGGGCACAGGTGGATAGGATGTCTTAATTGTTAATAACTACTGTCATTACTGAGCTGTAAAATTTAGGTCACCTGGACAGTTCTAGAGCTCTCAGCATATTGGTGCTACCTTTCCTTTACTCATCTTCTATAGCTAAGGTTAGACTCTTAAAGACCTGAAGATCCGATACTAAAAGTGTGGAGTCTGTAAGTTAAGTTGTCCAAAATCTTTTCTTCCTTGGGGAACACTTCCTGAACAATATTTATTCTACGAATTTTTACAGTTTCTGGATTTGCAGAAATGTTTATTTGGTTGTAGACAGACCAAGTTATAGACTCGAATTTGGATTCTCAGCAAGAATATTGTTTGATGGAACCTTCCTGTGTTCTCCTACTTCATTCCACCAGAAATACAACACTCACAAAAACTGAAAACCAGCTTTATTCTTGACTCTTCGTTTATATTTGCCATTCTCCTCTTATATTTGAAGAGTAGAAAGCAAGGGAATATATCTCATTATAACACTGTGATGTTTCAAAATACAGCTTAAATGCTTTACCATGTATTTATATCCTATTATTATTTTTGATAAAAGTCTCCCTTTGTTTCCAACTGCTGCAATTGTCAAAAATTACTTGTCAAAATATTGTCAATTGTTAATCAGGAGCGGACAGAATTTAAACTGTATTTTCTGTCATGGAGGGGAACTAATTGAATGATGCTTAAAATCCTGATAATGAACAGTCATTTCCATGTAAAGTAGCGGCAGTTCTACATGTGTGAAGCTAGTATTTAAGAAGCATACGTCATAATACTAGGAAGTTACTACTTCCCCATTAAAACCACAGAATAATACGTTATTCTTTTGGAGAAGGAATACACAAAATTCTGGTGACAGCTTCAGCAGTGGACAATTCATATTTACTCTTACTTACCTATATATGCCTTTAAAAGTCTGAGTAAGCTATAGATTGATTTAGTCCGAAATTTAAAATAATTTATAGCTTTTCAACATCTCAGGCATGAACTCTGACTCTTCTGGATTTATCCTTTTTATTCAGTGTCTGATTTTGTCTTCTGACACTTCAGGTAGAATCATGGGCCTAATAACATAATTTGCAAAACTTTCACTGGATTTCAATAAATCTGAATATATTAATTGCCAATCTGTTCATTGCCCCTTTAGAAAAAAAGAAAAATTAGCATTCTATGTTGTTGCTATGATTATCTGGGTCTCAACCCATCAGGATCTCTCAACCCACCAGTAATCTCATCTTTGACAGGAATCATGTCCCAGGCAATGCAGCCACAGGAAGGTTGCTGGATCACTGTGAAATTACACAGCGGCTTAGTGGTGGTTTCGCATGTACACAGTCTTACCCAAAGCAACTCTGAGGTGGTGCAAGATAACTCACCCTAAGTGAAAGTGAAGGTAAGACAGCTTGTTTAGGGCCATGAAAGAAAGGCTTGTGGAGAGAAGATAAAAACTGGACGGACATTACCCTAACCAAAAGAATAGAAGCAACATCTCAGAATTTATCATGCTGTTTGTTGGCAGAGGCAATGCATGGTGCTGGGATCTTTTAGCCTTTTTTCTTTTAGGAAATTCACATGAAGTAAGAGAGGGAAATTGGTCCTACTATAGCACTGCGTTTGCAATCAGAAGTGTGACTCTTCATGCCCAACACCCTAAAAGTTGTGTTTTCAAGAAAAAAATTAGTACATTACTGGCCATGTAAGACAGCTGTGATGATATGAGCCTGCATCAGACAGGGTAATTTTATGAACTGTTTTACATGGACACCTTTATCTTTTGTAATCTTAAAATAACAGCACTGTAAAACAAAGGGAGTCTTCTTCCTTCATCCCATGGAGGCTGAAGGACACCTGGTAATCTGTCCAGAGATGAAATACTGTTTTACATGCACCATTTCCTTGCTTTTGTTTAGCTAGGGAACAGTGCTGCGTTTTTGCTAGCATGGCTGTGGGGACATTAGGTGTTTATGATGTTAGAACATTATGTGCCAGTTATTCAGAGACTATAAATGGCAATGTTCATCTAAGTTTATTTTGAAAGTTACAGGTTATGGATGCCATGGAAATTATGTGGCCACCTAGCTAAATCATGAAAACAGACTCATCACAGCAGCAGAATGACATTTTTAAAAATGCTCTCACTTTACATTTTGACCATGGAAGACTGACAGCTTTGCAATGATCACTGAAAGAAAGTGCCTCTTCCAAACGTACCCAGGTTAAATATCATGACCTTCACATGCTCACAAGAAGGTCAACAAGTACAGCACCTTACGAATGGCTTGTGTGCTTGTTTCTAATGCAGTGGTGGAAACAACAGTAACAGGTCTACACATGGGGATGAGGGTGAATGAAGGGGGATTCAAAAAGACCAAGGGACACTGCAGCCCACCCCAGGCTGCTAACAGGAACAGTGCAATACATGTAATGGGGATCATGTGATGTGACGACTGGCAGGTTAGGTAAGCAGCCACTTCCCCACCCACCATTCTCCAACCCATACTAACCCATAATGCAAGTGCATCCAATCCTGATCATATTCCCCACCCCTCTGTAACAGGAATGAAAAAAGCTGTAGTATTTGAAAAGGTGTACACCTGCTTCTACCAGAGGTATCTAAAATGTTTCTTTCCCCTTCCTGTAAGCACCTGGGTACCATCCACAAAGAAGCGTTATTATTTCTAGTTATGCATTCTCCTCCTTCCATACCCCATAGGGGGATTAAGAGGCAACAGGAAGGAAATGCATTACCTTAGGACAGAAAGGGGTTTTTTTTCACTTTCTGGTAATTAGACACTGCTATAGTATCTTTAAAAGTAAATCGTCTCTAGTTTCTCATAATTGATAATTGTGTCTTTGTTGCCCTAGACAAAACACCTGAGAATGCCGGCTTCCATACATTTACTTCATGACACTTCCTAGATTGTCTCTTTCACACCCACATGTATTAATGCAAGGCATATATGGCACTCACAACACAATTACTGTGACAAAGAACTTTCCAGACTTTTGGCAGGAAGCTACAGGGAAAGGGATATAGAGCTTGGGAAGGTAGTTCTACACTCTGTGCAGAAAGGAGATACTCTTAAAAGGTGTCTGAAAATCAGCTTATCATTTTCCAGGTAAGAACAAAAGAAAGTGCCAGTTTCAGATGTTTGCAGGTGAAAATGATGTGTTTTATGTATTTGCAATCTGATGTGCCAAGGCACCAAGGCAATTAAAAGTGTAAATGACATCACGTCTACCTCAGCACATTTTCAGTCCAAAAATTGCAGACAAAATCAGGAGGCAGCTTTTCAAAACTGAGCCAACAGACTGAAGTAAAAATGTTTGTAAACAAACCCTGTCCATTTTTTTTGCATAGTGGGTAACTGTCTTGAACTTTCTTCCTAAGCTGTCCTAATAAAGAATGAATACTGACACAATTTCAGCAGCTGACCTTTCCAGACAGCCAGTTGGCTGGAAGATGAGGAGTTATATAGCCCCTTCACATCTGCAGGGTTAATGTGATTTTCATACACGAGCCCTCATTAGAGAATGATACAAAACAACGATGTGTCTTACCAACTGGAATTGGAGCCTGACTAGATATAAATCAATCCTGAGTTTTACAGTTTTACAGCAATCTTGCTCTTTTTTATAGTGGGCTCTGTCATAAAATTAAATAAATTTGGGCTGGGTTTTTAGATTAGTTTTTTAAGGTTTTTGGTTGGTGTTTTCACTAGACATCACCAGCTCTTTAAGATACATGTACCTATCAAACACACATATATACGTTTTAGCCTTTGCACAATATTTAGAGGCTAAAAACAATCACGAAATGCTTAGCTGTACCTTTTTTATTTTCCTGTTCCTATGACTAGTTTCCTCTAAGGAAAATGTGACGTGTTGGATGATTTTCCATTTTCTGTTCAGAGAGGAAGTATACAGGACAACTAACATTTGGCTTCTCTGCTAATCTTTAGTCACTGAGGAACACCTGCAGCCTAACTGCTACTTTGTTCTGCTGCTCAAGGTCTATAACTATCAAAATGCATTGTTCAACAAGGGAAAAAGTTGTCATTACACCACCTGGGAATAAAATAATTTCTAATTTATATGTAGCAGTGTAAGGGAGACACACAGAGCAGAATAATTCAAAAGAAAGATAAGTAACCATTTAGAATCATACACAGAAAGCCTACTTCTTCCTAACCCAGGAAGATGAAAAGTGTGAAAAAATTAAAGGACTTACATTCTGCTTTCATTACAGTCACGCTACTGCTGCAACCTGCAAGAAGAAAGCAGGAGGGAACAAAATCTCCCTCCTACTTCATTTTTCACCACTGGGTTGTACAGTGTTGCACATGTTAAAACAACGTACCTAATTTGCTTTCTGATATAATGAGATGGCTTTTGTATGATCAAGTGGCAAACAAATATAGGGAATGGACCCAGGTACCTACGAATTCCCAGAACACCTCCACAAATGTTTCCACACCACAGAGGAAAAAATATTCTCTGTTCAAGATTTCTGGAAGATGTAGGGCCATGGAGATACCTGTGATATGAAACAGTACATGTTGATATTATGCATTTCACAACAGCTGACCACATTCCAAAACATTCAAGTAATGTGCCTGGACCACAAATTTATATTACTTCACCTCAATTTCATACACGTTGAGGTCATGTTTATTTCTCATGCCTTATCAACATCGTAACATCCAACAACAGCCACTGACTGGTTTTCTGTTGTACCTTACAATCTACAGACAGGCAACCACCAGGAAATTTTTCTTCTTGGCCTTCACATCTCATGCTATGAATTCATTACATCACTGGGGTTTTTGTGACAGTTTCAATCATATATTATACATATGACATAGTACATTATTGTAGAATGTCAACACCTCAATGACACTCTCAGAAAATCAGGGTTAGGACCAGGATTTGACTAAAGCTAGAAGCAGCAAAAGAGAGTCAACAACTCCAAAAACTTCAAAATGCTTTTTGAACTTCTAAAAGTTTAGAGTACATCCTAATCATAGCGGGTTTTGGTTAAGAGGAAGACAATCGCTTGTTGTATATTACAATTCAAATTGTTTTCCTTTCCTATCTTACCATATTAATACACTGATATGTTGTACAAACATCCTGTCTGCTATTTCTCTATATCTATACTAAACTACACATTTCTTTTTTTTTAGGCTCTGTGCTGAAGACAACTTGCCACTCTCAAATATGGGAAGGGAGTAATCGGAAAGTCCCATCAGAGAGAGGTGAAAGCCTCTCATCAGAGGAAGGAATGCAGGCTTCTCTATTCAGAAAGACACATGAGATGAAAACAGGACTTCACAAGAAAACTGTCAACATTTTCACTATTAGGCAACACACAGAAAGAGTGGAAAAAATGTCAGGGTGATGTCATTTGCATGGATTGCTGCTCATCAGTCAGTTGGTGTGCAGAGGCTGACTAGAGAACGATCTGACTGTAGATGGAGGAAAAATGTAACTTGGTCCAAGGCCTTGTCTTTCAGAGGAAGGTTTCACAATAAATTTGAAGCCTTTCATAAAACTGACATGTCTGAAAATAACTGAGCAAATACAAATTGGTAAGGTTTGTTCTTATTCCTCCCTCTCTGACATTATCTCATTGCATGACCCTAAGCAACTCTGTAACCTCCTGGTGCCTCAAGTTACCTGCTCTGAAAAGTCAGACTGAGGATGTTGGCCTTATCTGAGTGGGTTTCATCACAAGTAACTACTTTCAGAAATGCTTCTTCTTGAAGCTGATTGCCTAGGCAATTTCTACAGACAAAACAAAAAGAGAGAAACAAGGACTTGTAAAGTGTCTTACATCCTATCCAAAGAGAGGTGTAAAATATCATAGTGCTCTGATTCTCTTCAAAAGCCTTGTCTCTGTCTCTCCAGTGACTATAGAGAGAGTCTTGATGACCAGTTTAAAGCAGACACCTAAAATAGAAGACAATGAGTCTCATTGTTAGGAACCGAAATTAAGATTTATCATTTAAATACTGCATTCCTATGTAATATTTATGTGCCAGCAGTTCTTCCATACATGCATCCTTATTGCAGCAATAAACCATGTGTTTACAAATAAAATGCCCTCTTATCTTTAATCTCGAATCTTGACTGCAGTGAGGGATTCAGAAAAATCTCATGCTGATCTCTCTGCTTCAGTCCTTCCTTGAGCAGAATTTAGTTTGCTTTTACTCATTGTCTGTGATCTCATTTGATTTGGGTGTCTGCTTGTCACAACCGCTATGTTCTTTCTCAGAAATAGCTCCTCTGCTGGCCTCTGCAACTGTGTTACGCTTCATGCCACCTCCTTCCAGGAGTCCAGGGTACTGCAAGGGAACAAAATGCATTTTCAAATCCCCAGTGGCAAGAACTGAACACACCATTCTAGCCACACAATTAAAAAAGATCCAATATACTGTTCAAAATGTGGGCTTGATCCTGAACTCTTTACTGGAGTGATGCTACCAGTGAAGTCAGTAGAAATTTTGTTTAAATAAAAATGAATTGTGAAAAACA
>JANXJC010000078.1:62930138-62950971 GCA_027564655.1 Leptodon cayanensis | reverse complement strand
GAGCTCAGCACCTCCCTCTCCACTTCCCCTCCTCAGGAAGCTGTAGAGAGCAGTGAGGTCGCCCCACAGCCTCCTTCTCTCCAAACTAGACAAGCCCAAAGTCCTCAGCAGCTCCTCACAGGACATGCCTTCCACCCCTTTCAGCAGCTTTGTTGGCCTCCTCTGGATGCATTCAAGGACTTAACATTTTTCTTAAATTGTGGGGCCCAGAACTGCACACAATACTCAAGGTGAGGCTGCACCAGTGCTAAATAGAGCAGGATAATCACCTCTTTTGACCACCTGGTGATGCTGTGTTTGATGCACCCCAGGATGTGGTTTGCCCTCTTGGCTGCCAGGGCACAATGCTGACTCCTATTGAGCATGCTGTTGACCAGCTCCCCCAGTCTCCAGCTGTTTTCTGCAAGAGTCTAAGTTCCTTCTTTTTCTGCTGAGAGAAAATGAAGCTGATAAGAAACTTGCAAGGGTCAGGCACACAGATATTCACCTAAGCTTTTCTGTTTCAAATATACACAGGCTGAAATGATAATCTTTTAGTCTTTGCTTTTGCAAGCTTCATGCTACTCACCATGATAGTTCCCATAACATTTCCATAAGCAAGCCCCTCACCATTTCCAAAAAGCTTTCACTGGCTTCTTGCAAACTGGAGGAAATGAGCAATGGGTATATCACAGCCTGTGGGAATCTTCGGATCAAAACCTCCAATAATCATAGACATTAATATCTTTCAATAAAATACTGTTTAATAACAATATCATTGGGAGATCATCTGAATTGATAGGTCTTTGGGGGAAGATAATGGACAAAACAAAAAAAAGAAAAGAAAAGAATCCATTATAAGTACTCAAAATCTAAATAGGCAATACTCAGAGGTTGTAATGTCAGGGAGCCAGCAGGGGTAGACACATATACAGAAAGAGACAGACATTAAAATAAATACATACATATTTAAATTAAAATAGCATTATGATTCTTTTGTTCCAAAGCAGAGACAAAGTCAAGCAGGTAATTTTTTTTCTTCCCAATAGCCTGGATAGGCTGTCCACACAGATTTACTTTCCAGTAGACTGAAAATAAAACTGATGTGACTATTCTAGGTGGGCAGCAAGGGGTCAGCTTTTCTGTCTTCCAGGTAAAACACTGTGTTTTCCAAATACTTAATTCTCCTTTGGATATTTATGTGTTTTGCAAAAATGGCATTTTGCAATAGAATATAATGGGAAATTTCCATCATAACCTGCTGTACACAGGAGCTCAGAAAGCAATCAAAATAAAATAGCTCAAAAATGCATCCAGGCAGCAGGTAGTGTATGAAGCTACTCTACCCTGATCCTGCTGAATCTGTGCTGGCTGACTACTTCCAAGAGCCTCTCTGTCCCCAAACTCACCTGGCAGGAAAAAAGTTATAGCTCTGTTGCCATACCAAAACCCGGGGGGAGCATCACCCTGCCCACCTCTGGCTTCAGCAGTAATCAGGGATGGGGAGAAGACTTAAATTGTCCAGTTATTTTTCCCCTCCCCCTTTCCAGAATGGCCAAAATTGCTGAGTTTTAGTCTGTTTCACATTAGCGAATCAGGCTTCCCAACTTACCTTCCAAATACTTTATTTGCTTCCAGTCAAAAACAAGATCTTTGGTGATGATAAGCTGTTCTATGAAAATATCTACTCAATGTTCTGTCAAAAAACAAAAATCAAGGTTCAAGAATTACTAGGAAAGAGATAGAATAATGTGCCACATTATAAATCCATTATGTGACAAAAACTTGACAGGAAAGCAGTTCTGGTTCTATAAAATTGGAAAAAAAAAAGCAGAGAAGAGCAACAAGGCTGACTAGAAAAGCTCTAACAGCTTCAGATGGGGAATAATTAGGTTGACTAGATTCTTTAGCCTAGAAAAGAGATAGTGGATATGGGAAGGGTTGTCAACGGGAGGGTATAATAGAAATCTATAAACTTATGAGTAGAAGGCAGAAGGTGAACAGAGCATGACTGTTCCTTATCTTTTTCTGTACAAAACACATCTGTATCAAATGAATATGCAAGGTGGTATACTCAAAATAAACAAAAGATTCTTTGTCAGTAAAACAGTTAAGCAATGGAGAGCCTCTAGGCATAAGACCTTGTAGGTACCAGACATATACATGGGTTTAGAAAGCATTTGGGTAAGTTCAAGGAAGAAAAATGATGCCTGGTAGCCTTCACTTATATGGATGATGCTCCTGTTGGCTAAGGAAATCCTTGGCCACCAATTGATTAAGCCTAGAAGACTGTCCTGGGTAAGAATTGTCATGTAGTTTCCCTGTTATTATATATTGCTTGGCACCAGCTAGCGGCCACTTGCAAAAACAAGTTAGGAAAATAGATAGACTTTCATACATGTCCTGTTAAACTATGCGTATGTTCAACATTCATTTTTCTTCCAGATTGGTACAAAAAAATAACAGAATGGCAGGTATTCAGCTCTCAGGCCTGCAGCCCCTTAAATTCCAGCTGTTCCTCTAGGTACAGCCATGATCAAAATAAAATGGAAGCTGTCTCCAAAAGGGAAATGGTTGTCTAGAAAGTTCTGTACCATCTTTCACCTTGCAATGTTTTCAACACATTACTTAAAAACAAACAATCCAGAAAGTGAACTTTGTTCTGTATTATCACATTGGAACTTTCCCATCTGCAGCCAAAGCAAGCGGTAGAATCACAAAGGCTGGCTGCATATTGATTTTGCAAGAGACTGCACATAACTTCAGAGAGCACCAATGACAGCTTTTGCTATCAACACACCTCACTTTCCAATAAAGTTGGAAATAAAACCTTATTCACCATTCAGCTGAACGTTTTCTGTGCTTCTGACCATTTCTGATTAACCAGCTCATCTCCAGATGTTTACAAGTTAGATACCAAGTGTCTGAGAGAAACAAGTCACTCTAACGTAACTACTTTTTTCCTTTCACAAGTCAATTGCTGAGTCATTTATACCCATCCCTCTGAGAAAAAGAATAATGGAGCCCATAGAGCCCTCTGGATATTTAGGTTTTTGCAGTGATACTTTTTCTGACACAACTGATAGAGGAAAGCAATTTTCTTCTCCACATTTATTTGCCTACAACTCAAAACCATTAAGTGTTTCAGACTGTAGTAATTATCATATTCATTAAAAGAATCCCACTTAACTCAGCCACACCGGGATCTTGTGTGTTCTTTTGTCCCAATAAACTATCCCTTTTGACATGAATTACAGACTTTTCACTGGATGAGACACAGACACATACCATTCCTAGTCTGGGGCTGTATCTGTCTTTGCATCTGCACAGTGCCTATTTGAACCTGGATGGCAATCCATGATAAAAGTAAAATTATTTTTATTATTGCAATAAAAGATAAGCACAGTTCTGTAGTCTAAGAAATAAAAGCAAAAATCTCAGTATTTTTGACTGTAAAGACAGTTTCTTCTATGATACAGGTAATTTAGCTACTAGCTTTTTTAATTGTTGCTCATACTTGCTTACTGTTTGTCTGCTTACCCCAACTGTACGGAACAGGCTTCAGAGCAGCACAGGGATAACATAACCATTTCAGGAAGTTAAACACGCCTCATAACATTGGATGTTCCCAGACATCCCTCGGTGCTTGGTCAGGTTACAGATTATTTAGCTGTCCTGAGACTTTCCCTGACCTGAGTTAACTGTGGCTAAAGTTTATCTCTCATTTCCTGCCCTATCCCCCTCATAAACCCCAGCTCCTGGTTACACTGTCCAGCACCAAAGTCAAGCCTGAGTGTGTCACAGTTTAGGAACTCTGGGACAGCTTCTGCCCCATCCTTGTGGATGGCTGCTTCCTACTTCTTGTCTCTCATGCTTTGCATGAATTGAGTGAATCTTAAATAAAAAGATTCAACAAACTTTCAACTCTGGTTGTCAAAATACTGTGAGCCTAGAAACAGCTTTCCTACCCAAGACCAGGCCCCTTTTAGTGAGGTAAAAAACAGCAGAGGACTCCAAAACTACCCTAATTGAATTGCTTCAGTTGTGCTCCATTTTCTTCACCAGAAAATGTGTCCATTATTCCATCTCTTCCCTATCTCTTTTTTGTGATTGTATAGGTTAAAGTATTCATTAAGTTTTCTGCTAATATATATTGTCTGCCAGCCGTGTCTGAGAATGTATTTGCCTTTCAGCGGGGCTGCTTTGAGCTCTTTGGCACCCCTTTCCAAACGTCACCCCTGCACTGAACTGCATTGCAATCAACTAAGGGCAGACTGTCAGTTCATAAACATTTCACTTTCAAAGCATCGGAATTGTTTTATATTCTTTTACCAAATGAACTTGAAGCCAGTAAATCTGTTATTGAATTGGAAGGTACAGCAGAGTGCATGCTCCATTGGAAGGGAAGACAGGCGACTGTCAGCACAGAGGATTTACCGCTGCCTCTCCTAGTCAGGCATAGCCTTGCCATATAAACTCAGCTGTGCTGTCTTCTCACACCAAGTCTGGCATTCTTAGAAAGCCAAACCCAGCTCCAAAGCCTGCTTTGCTCCTAGATCATCTACCAAGCACCTTTTGAATGAAAAACACTGTGCATGCATGCCAGTCCAACACATTTAAAATCCAGACTTTCTCAGTTGCAGTCTACACAGGCAGACTGTCTCGTGTCCTGCAACACCAGTGACTACATGCAGGCCCAAACACACAATTTTCATTATATAGAATCAAGGTCTCAGTGCACACTGAGAGGCAGAGAAGTAGCTGAAGATTGGTAAGGAGATGTAGAAGGTAAAACAAAGAGATTCCAGATTCATTAAATTGGTGAGTAGTTTAGGCTGGGATCTCTCACAGGTGTTCAAGTGAGCGGGGCATCTGAATTTACTTAAAATTCAGTGTAACCAGACATGTTAACTCACATAGGCTGTTTTAAAGATTCCAGGATCCACAGGCTTGTTTTTACCAACAGTAACTTCCTCCATGCCATTTTTGACTGATACTTGAATAACCATATTCTTAGGCTCCTTGTTCTCCCCTAGTGCAAGAAGACTGCCCCAAAAACTAAAACACGTTAGACTGCCTTACATAGAGTTAGGAATGCCAATTAACCTCATTACTGCAGAAAATCTTATCTGTAAAATGCTACAGAAGAAGAGATTTTTCTTAGGTAAAGGAGCAAGGAACCCAGCAGGCAAGATGGAAACCATAAAGTGGTAACTTTCACAGTAATGGCACCGTGTCTTATATATCCATTTGAGTCTGCTTATACTCCAAGGAGATCTTTAGATGCAAAGGAAAACTGTCCTTTTCTGCCAGGGAAAGACAAATTCTGTCTCAGTGTTTGCAGTAGAAGGAGATAGAGGAAACAAACAGAGTGGTGGGTGAACAACTGCACAAACTCATCTCTTACAGGAGTCCAAGGAAGAGGCAGCACATCCACTGATTTGGACCTTACATTTTACCCTTTATTAGTTTCTAGCGTTTTAATGGGTTTAGCCACAGACTTATTTAGGTTGCCTATTTCTGTCTTCCCAAATCTAAAAGAGAAGAAACTAAAAGAGAAAGAGCTAAAAGGTACTCATTGTTTTTACTGAACAATGTATTTCCTAAGTCTGAGTTTTTTCCCTATGATTTCTTAACCCTGTTACTGCTTCAGATAATTGCTGAATATTCTTGCTTTCAGTTTCTTCTGCTATGCCTAAATTTAGATCAAGGGTTTGAATGTCTCAGCCTCTGCTCTAGAGTCCTCTGTTGGGTTACTTCACAACGTTCTTCACTAGAAAGCATTTACAGTATGTCCGAAGCACTATATAAGCATACATTAATTAATTCCTATAGCTTTCCTTTGCAGTAAGCACTTTGTGTACCTCATGCTGTTTAGTAACCTGAGGCAGATCTACAGTAGAAACAGCTCATCTGGATTAGCTTCCTTGATTAAACTGCAACACACTATGCCTTGCAGAAAGCAAGGCTTTATCCACCATTCCCTATATTTGGTTAATTTCTAATCCCTGAGAGACTTTTTATCAGAAAAGTGCCCCCAGCCAAGGTCTGCTCATTGCCCCTGCTGGTGTCTCTTCCAGTGCCCATATCATCCAGGTTAACAACACATAACGCAGGCTGCCTCGTGCGTATTTCTCCAAGCCTTCCTCACTTGAAACTTTTGTTCCTTTACCTCCATTCCACTCAGGTCATCACACACCCTTGTAAGAACTACTGCAGCTATTCTTCAGGCATTTGTTGATACAGAAATCACTTAAGTGTAAAGCCAGCTTGCAGCTAACTCCTTGTAACCTGCTACTCTTCATATCACTTCAAATGTAATGGTGTTTAAACTCATCTCCAAATTTTTGCTTGTGCTACTGCTGTTGAAGGTGTACTTGTTCCCACCTAAATTCAGCTTTTGTTCTTTGAATTCATCTTCATTCTCTTACTTATCAGTACAACTTGTTTCCTTAGACCCTTCTATGCCACCATCGCTCAGGCTTCCCCCACACACACTCCCATCATGTTCTTCTTCTGACCTTGGTAAAATGTATCCCAAAACAGCTATGATCAGTTTAATAGATTGCTGTTGTTATTGTGGAGGCACTGGTGTTCCACTGCAATGCCTGTGATTGTTTTCTGCAACTGCTTTGTGTGAATGCTTATCAGCAGAACCAGAGAGGCCTCAGGTGTTTGGCTGCTCTCTCATAGCACACTGCCTTAATGCCTGGTTTGCCATCCCATCTGTGGTTCCTTCACTCATCTCCAGGAGTACTATCCCTCACATCCACAAAAAAATTTCAGTTCCCTGGTTCATCATTCCCTCTTCATTCATTTCTAACCTCTGTGTGGGTTTATCAAAGTATCTGTTACTGCAAGACAATGAATCTTTCCTGTCACCTCTCCTTTGGCTATCTTTATTCAACCTGCACATTGCTTTCTCTCAGATCACAGTCTTACTTGGTACTGAATCATTTGGATGCTCCCTGAATGTAGCCTATTGCCCAAAGGCACTTTGAAATACCATTCAATATCATGACAAGAATGTGAAACCTGTATTAGCTCTGACTAGTATTTGTAAACACTTACAAAGGTGGAGATTTCCCACTCTATCTTATGCTGTCATTATTACACTTCTCCTACTATTTAAACCAAATCTTCCATCTAAGGAATGATTTCTGAAGATAAAAGCATTCGAAAAACTGCTGAGAAGTAGGACATATTGGCTTGAGCACAGTCTATGCTAACACATCTATTTAATTTCCATACAAAATCTTTGTGTTTCTGTCCTTTACCTATAGTGTGTGGACTTTAGTTATCATCTTGTCTATCTAGCTAAATTCTTCAGGGCAAGTTTTTCTCCTTGGTATATTCACATATTTCATCCAAAGAGGGAAATGTGGATGAGGAGTATATGAACTCCTCACTTCCATTTATACCAGTGCAGAACACTCAGTTGAAAAGAAAAGTCACTAAATGAAAATTTCCACACTTGATCCTTTTTCTTCTCCCCTATGGTTACTCTTTCATCACAGCATCAGCATATCAGTAGTCAGAGAACAGCAACATTTTAGAGACCACTTATTTAATCTCTTTTCAACTGCTATGTCCAACAGCAAAATCTGAATTTGCAAAATTATTCAGGAAAAAACTAATATCATCATACTGTGAAAGATGTTCCTAAATTGCTTAGCTGTAAGTGAAGTTCTGCTGCTATATACAAAAGATATCCTTGTTTTCAGGTGTTACAAGTGCATTAGACTGAAATTTTATATACAAATTATTAATCTCGAAGAAAGATTTCAGATCAGAAACCTGGGGCTTCAATAACTTGCTTTACAGAAGCAATACTTAAAGGGAATTAGATGGTATAAGAAATGTATATTTGAACTTTATTGTTAGAACTAGATTTTTCAGTGCAAGCAGTTCAGTTTGAAGTGTGTCTAGTGCCTTCCCTCAATCGAGATTTTCAGGATTTCAAAATATAATCCAAACCTATTAAGTCACTTTCAGTCAGCCCTGTGAAAGCTGTGTAGGGGTAGATAGTACCATATTCTTTTCTTTGAGATGCAGATGATGAGATTAGAAATTTTGCTGCTACTCCTATTCAAGAATGACAATTCAGCTGTGTGCAACTCAGTTTCCTTACTGAGCTTGTCTGTTTCACAGACAAAGGAGATCAAAGCCCTACCTAAGGATTGTGTTTGCACACCTTAAATACCAGAAGCACCTCTCATACTAGGGTCACAGCTTACAAGTAAAACGTTATGGGGCAATTAGAAAATCAGGGTGTAATATCATTTGACCACAGCTTCACCTGGGATAGAGATATCAGCAAATTAATTTGCTTACAGCTTGGCTGCACAAGAAATAAGGGAACCTCACAGGAAGTGCCAAGATAAGAATTTCTCCAGGACACTGTTTAAAAATTTCATTTTGAAATTAATTAAAAGTGTTTAAAAACCTGTTATTTATTTTTCTTACATTTTTGCCCTGTTTTTTTCAGCTATAAATAATACCTGGAAAAGCATTCATGCTCATTTTCTCAGGCAGATATTCCTGCTCCTCTGCACTTCCAAGAGCATGGTAGCTATGGTATCAGTACACAGTTTTAGCCTATTAGTTTGCTGGGGATTTCAAAAACATTTATCCCCAAGTACAAATATATTCAGGGTGACTCAACTGTGATTTTCCACAGTGACTATTGAATTTACATGCAAATTTGGAGGCTTGTGTAAATAGTTCATGAGCCCAGAGTCTGTGGAGGAACAGAGGGTGATAGGTTGCATATTCGCCTGACACCAAACACTGTGCATCTCAAGTGTTGTCCGAACCACACAGTCAGTGGGAGTTGGGCCAGTGGTACTGGTAGCATGTATCTGTCCAAGTAGACAAACATCTTATCGCATTTCTATAGTAGAGAACTTACATAACTAATTACAGAGCAGGCAAGACATAGTGCTTATTCCAGCAATATGCCATTCATCTTGACTTTAAAACAGGGTTGAAAATAAATTTCAGAGAAATTAGCTTTGCATTCTAGACCCACATATTGTGCTCATTTTAACTTGCACGGGATTTACTGCTAATATATTTGCATAACTGTCTGCTCCTGTGCACAGTTGTAGCCAAAAAAAAAAAAGCGCCAGTAACCTCACTTCCAGGCATGCAGAAGAATACCACTAGCTAACCGTGACTATTAACCTTGAACAGGACCAGACTGCAAAATATCTGAGCATGGGCATGTAAATAACTGTAACAAGCATTCCAGTCTTTCAATATTTTGGAGCTAATCCTGGATACAGGAAATACAAACACCATGTGGGGAACTCCCATCACATGTTCTACCTGTCATTTGTCAAAAGAGTGGTGCAACGGTTCAGCCAAGACTGGCTGTTTAATGATGGGGATGGGCTTCCATCTCCCATTATCCTGAGAGCAGCTTCCTATACTGGAGCACATCTGCTCACAGAATACACATCTACATCTGAGTGATAATTTGTGCATGCAAGATGCGCACCTCACACTCATTTGTAGCCATAGACAAATGGTATGCGTTCACTGGGGCTGCAAGAAGCAGTTAAGGCCATAGCTGAGTACAGCAGTCCTGAGGAGCTCAGTGGCACACACTGAAAAAGCCAAGTAGCATTTCTCTGCCATTTCCTCAGTACACTCACCCAGCAGTGCTCCATCCTCAGGAAGGAAAGGTGGGAAATTAAAGAAGAAAAACATAAAAAGAATGAGAAGAAACAGGTAGAAGAATGAGCTCATGCTGTAAGCAATCTCCAGAAACCACAGAGTTATTTTACTTCTATTTTGGGTATTTTTTGGTGAATCTATTTTCTCATTTAGAAAAAAGTGGGTCTGAGATAGAAAACAGCTAAAACCTGACAAACTTGTAAAAGTGTGTTCAGCCTCCTGCCTCTTCATTGCAGAAGCCAGAACTTGAGAAAATAGCACCTGTTTTCTTGCAAGGCTTGTGTTAAAAACACAGAAAAATTGAGGTAATGTGAGATTCTCATGGAAAATAAAATAAAGAAGGAACAGGACTCACTAGTAAACAAGACTTTTGTACAGCTAGCAATGGTTAGGAGAGGAACTACTGCAAAGATCATGAATGTTAACTCAAAGCTGCACTATGTTCTTCTCATCCATGTAGCCCAATTTTATAAATTAAGAGCATCTGAATCCTCCAGGGGAATCCTTGAGCTGGACCCAGCCTCTCAGCTTTATCCTTACAGCTTGCATTATTGGCTGAAAAAAAACCCAAAACCCAAAAAAACCCCAAAAACCCAACCCAACAAAAACCCAATGAAAAACATCACAATATCATAAAACTGAAGGAGGAACTAAAGAACATGAAATAGTTCAGAGAAGGAAAACAGAATATACTGTTCCTTAGCAGAGAGTAAAACCAGACAGGCAGGATTCCTCCATTATATACAGGTGTCAGGATGAAAAGTTTTGATGCAGTACATTGCAGACATGATCTCAGTGCATGAACTGCAACGAGATTTGGTGGCCAGCAATTGCTGACCCAGCGGTTGCTATGATTTTCATGTGAGACATTAAAGAAGTTCAAGTTGCTGTGAAGAAGCGTGCCTGGCACAAGGCACTAATCACCCTTGGTGCAGCACAGCACTGGTCTTGATAAACTGATTTCAGTATCTGCACTAGCTGTGTCTGTGGCATGGCTGGACTGTCTTCTCACACTGAAAGGTGGCATCATGCACCTTTACAGGGATTCCTCTTATAAAGAGATGAACTCAGGTGGAAGACTGAACCCATGGGGCTTTGCACTGCTAGGAGTGCCATGGGTATTTCATTTTCACAACTGGAACTACAAAAGTCTGCATTAATCCCCCCATAAAAGCACATGCCAGTCAAGCACACGTACCTAGCCTCTCAGTTCTGAGCAGTGCTCAGAATGGAATAACACAGCCTATGGTGACTTTTGTAAAAGTAAATTTGGCAACAGATATTACCCACATGACAGTGAGCACAGGACTTCTGTGCTGGCCATGTCTCAAATCTGTGCTTAAGAAGCTGTCTTTAATCTTTAAGAGTAACTTTTTTAATACTGTAGAAGTTCCCAGCTTGGTCACCTGTGTCAGACAAAGTGGTGGCTGCAACACAGAGAATTCCAACTCCGTTTGCAGCAGATGTGGCTTGGGCAATCTAAGATTTTACCGACTTTAGCCACTTAGTTCAGTCATGCAGCAGTCCCATGCAGCAGGAGATGTACGTAGGCCTCAGATGGGACATGTTACAGTTTCACACTTAATTTATATGGTCATTAACTTTATCTTCCAGTAATACACTAGAATGAACTAAGACTGAGAAGATCATGCAACATCAGTTTTGTCAGTGTACTTATGAAGACAGCAACATCCATAAGAAATATAGTTTGGACAGCTAAAGCCAGTGATTGCCTAAAGTGTTACCCCAGCGTGCTCCCCTGGATACCACAAACATGAAGCTATTTGGGATGGAAAAGGAGGATGTCTTAACCCAAAGGGGGTCATAGTTCTAAAGCCAGGACAACTTCACGAAGATATTTTGGAGTTAGCAGTCACACAACAAACAAAAAATGTATCCCCAAAATATTAAAATTAGCTTCTGATTCAACAGAAACATGCATGTTTCTTGAGCAGATTTTCTCTGTTTAATATTCTGAACAAGACTTTCATAAAACAGTGATCAGGCATCATTAACTTTCACTTTGAGAATATGAACAGCTTCAGTGATATTTGTAATTATTTGATTTCTCTTCAGGCCGATTGTTTTTTGAACTAGAAGAAAACAACTCATAACAAAATGTGTTTGTGTATCAAACAACTTGAACATATGTATTCTTATAAAGTGAAAATCTTGGTTAAAAAATTAAACAACCCAAAAAACAAATCAAAAAGTGGTGTACAGAATGAACCCTACCAACAAAGTGTGAGGTCACATAAATAAAATTTGATTTGCTATAGGATCATCAGTAGAAGCACTACATGCCATGACTTCCCTCAGTGTTGCAGTGAAGCAAAATTTTAAGAATTCTTAACAAACAAGTGCCAGTTTTAACCATATACACCAGTGCACATTAACTTCAAAACATACGGCCTGATATTTGCAGCCATTATGTAAACAGCAGGAAATTTTTTCTAATTTATTATCTTAATTATACATACATGTATGAATGCATAAATATGCATACACCCTTCCATACCTTTCTTTAAAACTGCTGACATTAACATAGCAAATCATACAAAAAAATCACAATTCTTAACCTATGACTCTGGTCAGTACTATACATGCCCAGACATAATCAACATACAATACCCAGATTGCTTAGACAAGCAGTGAAGAGATGCGAGGACTATGTTCTACAGCTGTACTGGACATCAAGGTCTTAAAATTAATTCTGTTAGGTAAGCTCAACTACAAATGGCATGGGCAGTTAGGGTTTTCATACAAGGCTAGGAAAACACTACTCAAGTATTGAAAACAAAATGCAATTTATTTGGTATTTTATGCCATAAAGGAACATATCTATGTTTGATTTAGAAATCTATATGTATATTTCTGCCTTTTTACTGCATTGTGTGTCATGCAGATTGCATAAAATAAGGAAGGCATGTAATAAGTACATTCACCCATGACTAGAAGTGGCAGTTAAAGACCAGCAATCCCTGAATGAAACAAGGGAACAATAGTGGCAATCTTCTGTAAGGCCCATTTTCTCTAACTTTTCTGATGAGGTGGGGGAAGATGAAAAGAGTAAAATGCAGTTTGATGAAGCAAATTTTTTTCCAAGAAACTACAGATCAGATGCCGGCACTGGAACTTAAATCTTATAAAAGGCATAGGACTTCAAGCAACACTATAGAAACAACACAAGAAGAAGAATGGCAAAGGAATATGATAGATAAATTAAGGGAGTGATCTAGGAATTTAAGACGTGACTAAAAGAGGTAGAGACTTAAGGTTCAGAGTGTTTTGAATTCCTTAAAAGGTTTGCACATAAACTCTAAAACACTTGTCCATGTAAGGAAAATATATTTACATGTTTTATTACTGCTCAGATCTGTTCGAGTCTTACATTACTTACAAACAGTGGTTTGATTTCAGATGGACTAAGAAGTTCCCAGGAGCTTCCCCATGGAGCATGGGGAGCTGCTCCATTCATTCCCCTCTAACCTTCATATGCGACTAAAGCTATGAACAATGCTGAAGCAGCAGGACCTGTAATGCTGGGTTTATGCTCATAAGCATGCTTTGCGAAAGTAGTGCCCCCTGCCCAGCCTACTGGGTTTGGCAGGAGGATCGTAATGCAAATTGTCACATGTTATTCAGATCACACAGGTCTATCACACAGGACCAGACAGGCAGCCTGACGGCAGTAACATTACCAATCTCAAGCCAAATCCTATGCTTTTTGGTCAGACCTCCCATCACCTTCGACAGGAACAGAAAGAGTCATACTGGGAAACAGATCCTCAGCAACTGTGGACTTTTCCTTTAAAAGAGGCATGTTGAAATAAACTAGCATATTCCCTGTCAGCACTTGATCTCATGTTTTAGATAAACAAAGAAAAGGGAAGGATATGTTTGTTGGGAGGCTGCAGGCAGTTTCATTCCAGGTGTTTAAAAGACCCTGACATTAGACGTAAAGTGAAAATTAAAGTAAAAAAAAATTCTTCTTCAGCTGATCCTTCAGAATGAGCTGCTGCTGACACGGACGATATACTAGTATTGATCAAAGCACCAGATTTTTAGGAGGAAGGAAATCCCCTTACCTCTTCTTTCACAGAGGAATTTTAATAAAGAGTGCCCAGAGCCACAGACACTGCTCCTACCCTGGCATGTAAAGCACACATCTTAAAGTTAACAGTTGGCTTTTTTGACATCTGCAGTTTTGAGGTCAGGCTGTTTCTCAGTGGTGGCACAGGATACACAAATGCATGCCAGCAATTTTTCACAGTGGGCTTGTATAATATCGTCAATTTGTTATAAAGTGTTTGGGAGGTAGGAAGCTTGTGATCTGTCAGCAATTCAAGTGTGAAGTTCGTCTTTCTGGACAAAGGGTCCATTTCATATTTAACTGCAATTCCAGGAATATCCTTCCAGGCCTTTCTCTTACGGCCAAAGAGCCAAGTGCTGCATTATCATAACTGTTCACATTTAGTATTCAGTAGGGTTGCCTGGGAAGTTGACAAGGGCAGATTTTCATAGAAATCCTGAAATGAATGTTCTCTTTATCACAGTGACATTAAAATACAGTGTTGTCTTGCTAATATCTTACTCTAGCATCAAGCTACCTTGCAAGGTAGATCAGGCAGTGGTAATAAAAAAAAGGAGAAAGATTAATTTCAAAGCCTCACGCTCAGGATACCCAGTCTTTTCTACTTTGACTTTACTGGTAGGAGATACATATATAAAAAAAGTTCACAACTCCTGTGAGATTCAAGTGTAGATAAATGAAATGTTCTGATGTCAAACAATCATTATTTCTAATTGTCAAGACTTGTGTACTCCCTAAAATAACCAGGAATCCAGCTTGTTATAATGCCACAAAATAAAATGGATTACACTACACTTTAATTTGGAAAACTTCAGTAAGCAGAAGACTTAAACCCTAAGGCAATTTAAGTACTTAAATGCTACATATTTTATTCGCTATAGCAAGGGAAAACAGTGAGTCATCCAAGCTGATATTTTCCACCATAGACAAGTTTATACTTTAGTGTGAGCAGGTCTCTAATTGAAAGTGTCAAAAGAAAACATTTTCTGTTATAATCTGTTGGTAAACTCTAACTAACTAATCCACCTAATGGATCCTATGCAAAAAAAAACAGATGTTGGAAGGAAAGCATTTTTATGTGTTTAGGTTGATATCCTGCATCCTACTTCATAAAAGATAGAACTTGGTAGAAAACTACATTTAGTTAGTAACACTAAAGAAGCTTACACAGACAGGTTTTCTAGAGTTAAAACTTATAGCTGGTAGTTGTTAAATGGACTGAAATTTGAAAGCCCTCTGCACAGAGTAGTTTACCTGGTTCTAAATGGAGTGATCAGTGACAGCAGATGTATGGTAGACAAGGAAGTTATTTTTTCACACATAGATGTCAGGAAGCAGCAGGCCCTGTCTACCTTAGAAAATTTAACATTGCACATTTATGAGTGCAGTTGAACTGGTTTTGAACATAATTGTAAAGGGAGATAGGACCAAAACATTTACCACAGTTACTGTGTAGTTCTATACCTGTACCTCCATTACAATTTCTGAACAATGAATGCAGACCTGAGCACTAGCTGAGTGTGTTTGCACTAAACAGCAGTGACTACTTTTCTACTTCAGCTGTTGACAGTATCCTGGAGGATATGCAGTAGAAGATTTAATACACATACGCAAGTTGTTGCAAACCATGTTTTCATTATCATACCCCATAATGCAAGCCAGTTAACATTTTGGTTTGAATTATTTGTATAATAATAAATATTTAAAATAATGATAAATAATAATAAATATTTAAATAATAATAAAATAATATTTTTTCTCTGTGCTACAATACAGCAGTATATTCCTATTGTCTTTGAAATACTGCATGCTTCGTAGAGTTTCTGCTTGGGAACAGAAACCATAAAACTAAGTACAAAACAAAGTGGACACTTTTCCCAAATAGTTTTCCTGTGTTTGGAACTCTTAGTTCATCCCTCACCTTTGAGAGAGGTAACACAGGCTAAGAGGAAACACAGGCATGAGGAAAACAAATTTATCTTGTGCAAATAAAGCTTTCATCTTGTCGTCTCCATGTGCAGTATGTCTTGCTTTACTAGTTTTCAGTTACAATTAATGTTAATACCTGCTTTTATTGTTTTTCTCATTCCTTTAAGGACATGTTTTAGAGAAGAAAGACAGGTTCCTTTCAGTATTTATTTCTGTGCTGACAGGAGTCATCTGGACTCTGCGTCATTTGTGCAGAATCCCTTGCATGGGGAAGTTACAGGACAGAACCACAAATCAGGCACATTGCACTTCGTGCAGTGCTCTTCACCTGTGGTGAGAAGGCAGGAAGACCTGAGTGCAGTTCTGGTTTGCTGGGGTTTTAGCAGCCTAATCTAGCACAACCCAACCAGATTTTGCTGCTTATGTAACTTATCTAACTCATAACACAACTGGCACATTCCTTCCAAATGTAAATTTTTGAGAAGTATTGAGAGCTTTTGTGCCCAGCAATGTACTGTTAAGATCACCCTGCTTGTAAATCCACCAGGGTGACTGCTGTTACACTCACCACCACTGATCTCCCACTTGGCTTGGGTGGATGTCTAAATGTCAAAGCAAGCATTGTTCATGTGGTTTTCTTCTTCAATGCTAGCGCTCTTGGTTAAATAGCTTTCTAGTAACATCAGATTTCAGCTACAGGCACAGATGTAGCCAGTGTACATTATTGCCTAGGTGACTAGAAATAATCAAAAGCTAAAAATAGTTAGCTACAAGTAGCTGAAAATAAATAATGAGAACTGAAATAAAAGAGCAGCAAAGGACATTTCAATGATAAAGGCAAGACCAGGCATGGTAAAATCATTTGGACAAGTGCAGATCTGAGAAGGTTGATAATTTATACATGTTGGCTTATCTGAATTAAACATGCTAATGGTTTGTTGTGCTTATAAAAGTCAGACATATTGATTAAAAAATGTTGTCAGATAATTAATAATTTCCATTCTTTTAGTTTTCCCTAGGTATTTTCAATCCATTCAAGAAGCATTTTTCCTTACTAGCTCTTGAATTTAGATGATATTAACAGGAAGTCTAATTCAGCAACAGCTTCTATTTCTATCTGCATAATGACACTTAATGCTAGGTTTCTATTGCATTTTACTGTCACGTAAAAATGCTGGTATATACACAGTCTGATAATGTTAGAAAGTACCTAGACATCACTAATCCAGGATAGTGTCAGCTATCCGCTTCATTCTGCATTTGAAAGTAGAAACTTAATACATTTTCTTGCCAAAACACCCCAAATTTCAGTGGGGGAAAAGGGACATGGCTGAAACAATCCACAAAGGTTAAATGCAACCCTGGAGACCTTGCTGTAATCTCAAATATTTCCATTTAGCTTGCCGTCCCTCATTATTTGTCTGTGCTTTTCAAAGCTATTGATTTTCAGCATCATCTTTTCTCTTAAACAGCTATGGGCCACATTAATTTCCCAGCTATAGTTCCCATCTCCTTTCTGCAGTATCAGCCTTCAGCTTCACCTATTGTGCCTATAAAAACGTTTTATGTTGTAGGTGTTCTTGCTTATTTATAAGCCAACTATCATGTAATCTGGAATTAAATAATATCAACTTCAATTTCTACATTACTAATTAAAACATCAGTTGAGACCTCAACACAAAACATTTACAGATGTGCTTTGTCTTGACTCCAGTGAGACTCCTCCCATAAGTCAAATGTTCAAACTTAAGAAAAATAAAGACGTGAAGGGACTTACTCCACCACCAGGTAATGCTTTGGCAGGTCAGAAATATGTTTTCCAAGCCACTGAGTGGAACAGGCACAAGAAACATCCCAGGAGTGTGTCCCACCCACCAGACTATTGGGTATTGTAGAAAAGCCATCTTAATCTGTTGGCATTTCTCCACTTGGGATAATAATTAAATATTCATTGAGCCAAAAAGAAGGAGACAAGGACTTTCAGGCTCAGTGGTTAGGGCACTGAGGTGGGAACAGGAGATTCCAGTCTCTGCTTCACTGAATATTTAGTTATTTATAAAGCAGAACAGCTCTAAAGACAGGATTAAGAAAGACCCTCTCAAGAATAGACAACAATCTGTAGATTATTGCATGTGGAGACCTAGATTTAAGTCCCTACTTCTTATCAGACAGGGTAAAGATTCAAAGCTTAGCCTTTTATATCTATCAGAGCACTCCAAACACTGGGCAGTTGAGTGGAACAAACCTAAACATCGTCATGTCCCCAAAATCTCAGCCTTCTTACACGTGACACCTCATGAAAAGGGTCCATGATTTGGGAGTGTTTAGCTGAATGGATTTGCAGCTGCAAAAAACAGTAAGAGCCTTTGGATTTCATCAGGGTTTTGGTGTGGGCTAGTAGCTCCAGCTAGCAAACTGTGTGGTTAGAAATCCACTTTTCAGCAGAAACTTAGGGGCTGAACACTTAGTCAGCAGAACCACGTGTGGACAGCCCTGCCTAAACTTCACCATGCTGAGTCAATGAGTTGCAGAGCATAATGGCATAAAGAAGAAATTGCATTTTGATATAATTTCTTTCTTTCGTTATTGGGTATCATCATAAGTAAATGAGAGGATTTATTTCAATTTTTAAGTAAAGACTTGCATAAGCCTTTAATCTTACATAGTTTGGCTTCCAGGTTGGTCTGATAAATATTTAAGTGAGTTTACTTTGTCATTATTATTTTACATAAATCTCTGTAATTGCTTGAAGTCGTTGTTTTCATCTAACTACTTTGTCTTCTTATCCTTCCCCCCTGAAAAGATTAAAGCATTTGATTTTTCTGTTCTGAAGTATAGGTTTAGAAAAGTTTAAATCAGCTGTTGGACTTGAATCCGCTAGCCTTTGCAGGCCCACAAAAAGTGAAGTCACAGCATTTCATAAAAAGGAGTTAAAAATGCAGATAGAATTGGTCTGTCTTTTTTCCTTCTTCCCTTATAAAAGACAGGTTTTACCCATTTTCTTTAAAAAGCACCACAGACAGAAACAAGGTTCTCATCCTGTCAGTAGAAGAAAAAGGATGTTATTTCCACCAATCCCAATACCCACGGCATGGTTACGGTAAGAATCTGCTGTTCAATCTGAACTTTCTTTTCAACCCTTGCTTCATTGGACATAGACACTAAAAAACCAGGGGTTCCCTACCTGCAGCAGCTGCACACTGTACCAATAGTGATAGAAGGAGGATTACGACTAGAGCCCTGGGGATTAGGGATTCCGGGTTCCTAGCGAGGCCACAGATTTCTTGCATGTGCTTGACTAAATCATCAAGCTTCAGTGAGCCAGATTTTTTTCTTAAGTATCTCAGCACTTCATCATGCAGATTGACACCTAATACCTTTAAATAACTCACACATGTTCCTTCATTTCCTGCGCTGTTAAGTGGGGATAATGCTGCCTTTTCCCCATGGAGCGGTGTGAAACTCGAGTCATTAACATACGTAAAATGCTCTGAAAATCTCACATTGAAACCTGTGGAGACCAATAAAGCACACTTGTATTCTTGTTTACGATTTCCTCAGGCACAACAGTCTCTCCAGAAAAGGAATATTTAAAGAATGACCAAGTTCTATTTCAAATGTTTGACCAAACTATAAAAAAACACCACTTCATGCTGTGTGTAGCATCAGCACAGTATCTTAAAATGACTTTCAGTTTCTTTGGAACATATGCTGGAAACGTGCATCTTGATTCACTGAAGAAAAAGAAAGTCTGGGAGAGGTATGTTGGAAAAATTGAAAGAAGTTATATACTGCTAAAGCAGTGCACATTTTTCAGAATACAAATAGTTATATGCAGTAAAAAGCTACACAATACCTTCAAATCATTTGTTATTCCGTGAAACAATGAGACTTTGTGAAAATAGATTTATGTCCACTCTTATTTTACCTAAAGACTTATATTAAACCAATGGAAAAGTAAATGTTAATTAAACTATTTTTAGCTAGAATAAAATTATCATATATTGTGCATAGTTAAGTCACAGAATAAATAAATAAGTTTAGAGTATTACTACTATAGTGGCATGTCGACTTTAGCTGGGTTTAGCTGAAGTGATGTGTAGATATTCAGTGTAACATAGCATACTTAAACAGGTGTGTCACCTGCTTCTTTGTGAATGTAGGACAGAATCTGATTCCTGAACTGTAACAGGAATACAATGCATCATCTCTGTGTTACAGTTTTAGTATATAAGGGCTCTAAAAGATTAATTTATTAATTGATGTTCTAAGCAAGTGAAGGATATCAACGTTCTATTGCATAACTACTTTAGAGATAGTTGAAAGGCACAAATCTAAAGAAACTCCTGATCTGATGATTCCACAACCATATTAAAATACATACTAAAATAATAACCTTCTATAAATATGGTTTTAATAGTGTTTGTCAAATTTTTCACTTGCAGCTTAAGGGCATCATATGATCATCCTTTTTTTCATCTGGGAATACAGTAGCATGTTGAGGTGGGTTGACTCTGACTGGACACCAGGTGCCTGCCAAAGCCGCTCTATCACTCCCCTCCTCAGATGGACAGAGGAAAAAAAGTCTAACAAAAGGCTCATGGGTCAAGATAAGGACAGAGAGGGATCACTCACCAATTACTGTCACAGGCAAAATAGGCTCAACTTGGGGAAAATAGTTTATTACCAATCAAATCAGAGTAGGATAATGAGAAATAATCTTAAAAACACCTTCCCCCCATCCCTCCCTTCTTCTCGGACTCAGCTTCACTCCTGATTTTCTCTGTCTCCTTCCCATGTTGTCACAGGGTGACACAGAATGGGGTTTGGGGTGAGTTCATCGCACCTTGTCTCTGCTGCTCCTTCCTCCTCAGGGGGAGGACTCCTCACTCATCCCCTGCTCCAGTGTGGGGTCCCTCCCACGGGAGACAGTCCTCCATGAACTTCTCCAACACGAGTCCTTCCCATGGGCTGCAGTTCTCCATGAACTGCTCCAGTGTGGGTCCCTTCCATGGTGTGCAGTCCCTCAGACACAGACTGCTCCAGCGTGGGTCCCCCATGGGGTCACAGGTCTTGCCAGCAAACCTGCTCCAGCGTGGGCTCCTCTCTCCATGGGGCCACAGGTCCTGCCAGGAGCCTGCTCCAGCGTGG
>JANXJC010000078.1:62911721-62930038 GCA_027564655.1 Leptodon cayanensis | reverse complement strand
TGGAGCAGGCTCCTGGCAGGACCTGTGGCCCTGTGGAGAGAGGAGCCCATGCTGGAGCAGGTTTTCTGGCAGGACTTTTGACACCGTGGGGGACCCACGCTGGAGCAGTGTGCTCCTGAAGGACTGCAGCCCGTGGAAGGGACCCACACTGGAGCAGTTCATGAAGAACTGCAGCCCATGGGAAGGACCCATATTGGTGAAGTTCGTGGAGGACTGTCTCCCATGGGAGGCACCCCACGCTGGAGCAGGGGAAGAGTGTGATGAGTCCTCCCCCTGAGGAGGATGAAACGGCAGAGGTAACGTCTGATGAACTGACCGTAAACCCCATTCCCCGTCCCCCTGTGCTGCTGGGGAGGGGGTAGGTAGAAACTCCAGGAGTGAAGCTGTGCCTGGGAAGAAGGGAGGGGTGGAGGGAAGGTGTTTTGAGATTTAGTTTTATTTCTCACTGCACTACTCTGGTTGATTGGTAATAAATTAAGTTAATTTTCTCCAAGTTGAGTCTGGTTTCCCGTGACACTAATTGGTGAGTGATCTCTCCCTGTCCTTATCTCGACCCATGAGCCCTTTGTTATATTTTCTCTCCCTTGTCCAGCTGGGGGGGGGGGAGTGATAGAGTGACTTTGGTGGGCACCTGGCAACCAGCCAGGGTCAACCCACCACAACACCAAAACCAGCTTCTCCCATTATTTCAGCCTCACTGTGAAAAAGGAATGAATGAAAGTCAGTGAAGGTGAAACAAAGCATTGGTACGGCTTGGTATGGCTGTTATTGACCTCTCCGCTTTACAATGCCCCAGCCACATTTTCTCAACACTGTATTTTGTCAAATTGATGACCACACAATTAAGAATTTTCTCATCTTACAAAAGGAGCCCACATGTCTGGTGGTATTTTAAGACCGCTCCCTATATTATATTTTAAATAGATGCTGTTTATATTAACTTTTACTCTGCTTGGAGAAGCTGTGAAGTTAATAAAGTGATGAAATCTTCTAAAGATTTCAGTTTTCAGTCTCACTTTGTTCTTCTTCTTATATTTCTGTGCCAGCAATTCTCTCTTTTTTATAGAATTGAAAAAGTTTTTGCATGCAGTTCAATTTTTTATCCCCAACAGGGTGCAAATAGCCAGTGTGATTCCTCTATTAAGAAAGGTAACTTTAGTCTAAAATATAGTGTCTTGCTATTTTCCTACATTCCACCTTTCCCTTTAGCTGTTTTCTTTTGTAACTTTGATAATGCATCATTAGCATAGTATACACAGATTCATTCCCTAAATTTCTGTGCAGGTCTTTAGGTTACTTTTTTCAGTTCCAGACTTTGCTAGAGCAGTGGTGTTTATCTTAGTTATACCATCACATGGGACACACATTTGGAATATTTCTAACGATAATCAAGGAACTCCTGATTACTTAAAATTGGTATTATGTAGTATGTGAAAGAACAGAGTAATAATTTGTCTTTGGTCTGAAGTTTTTGTCATGCTTTATATCTACCAGCAGGTGCTGTTAAGCTTAAATTTATCCCTAGTACTGAATTTTTTTGAAAAAAAAAAAAAACCAAACCACTAAAAAATCCATTTGAGGAAGGCTCTGCATGGGACAATATGCATTGCTGAATTTGTTCACCTTTTCCTTTTTACCAGACCTTATACAGATTTATATCTCACAGCTGGGATCCTGCAAACTTTAGAATACATTTTGAAGGAAAGACAATTTAAGATAGCAAACATAAATGAAACATGGGATAAAACAGTTATGAAAGCCATAGAGCAATGCTGGCACCAGAATAACTGGAAATAAACTAACAGTGATGATACTTTGAAACCTGGTGAAGGCCTTTAACCCTGAGAGTAAGAAAGCTGCAGAACATCTTTCCAAGTATAGAGGGGAAGGCCTCTAAGAGTTACAGTCAAAATAATCTTATTGCCAAAGGTGAACACAACATATACGCTAAGAAGTTATTCTTAGTCCAGAGAGTGTTTTAATGGATGAATAGTCCAAATTCTTTAATGAATACAGAAAAGGCTCATTAATATTACAGTTAAAATTATTATATATAATAACCTTCCTAGTGTCATTCCCTCTTCACTGGTATTGTACTCACCCTATTAATAATCCTCTGGGTCCTAAGACTGAAAATTTCGGTCTTTCTTAGAAGAGTGAGGAAAAGTTACAATTTGTTGTTGGCATTCTGAAATCTTCAGCAGAAGAAGCATGATGTTGTTCATCTTGGGGTTTTTTTCCTCCTCAATCTTGTTCTAGGTGTGTTTATTTTTTGTATTTTCTTAACACAGTCTGCGTCCTTGAAAGTTGCCCCCAGCCTCCCCCAGCCCTTGTTACCCCAAGGGACTGTTGTTTGTGGCATCGTGGTTCCCTGCAGCTTTACCACCCAGACTGTTCCCAGTGCTTAAGCTAAAACTGATCCCTGCATATCTGTTAAATCAAGATAAAACCAGCTCAGGCCAAGGTGAGTGGAGACGAGTGCTGAGTCTCTGCACTGCCAGGTCAGTGCGAAGTCTGGCGTCTTCTCCTGGTATGGCAAAAAATCATGTTTACTTGGATTATGGAAGACACAGTTTGAGCATTTACATGGCGATTATATTTTCTTGTAACTTCGACAGATTGGACACACTGACCCATGAGTGACTTCATATTCTTAAGTACTTAACTCGTGTGCGTGGTAGTGGGTTATGCATATTTACAGATGAAGTATCAGAAGCATTGGAAGTGTTAGAATGACAGACAAGGAAAGCTTTTTACTAACAGCAGTTCACTAAATGAAATCTAATAATTGACTTAGTCCAGTGAAATTTTAAGGTTTTTGAAATGCCTCAGATCTGAAATAATTTTAGTAATATAATGTTAAATAAACACTTTTGACCAAAATATTCCATTAGAACTTTTTTATTAAAATGTCAAAGGTTTTGATAGAGGAAGGGTTGCTATGTTTTGTTTGGGTTTTTTTATGTTTGTTTTCATGATTTGTTTTTTTAGGGGCATCTGGTCTGAGGGCTCTGTTTCCAGGAGTGATTCCACATTTATGTTATACATTTGCATTAGATATTAATTGGAAAAAGTGTAAATCTTCAAGTTAGAAATCTTAAAAAGAATTAATTCGCAGAATGGAGACTCACTATGAGTCCACTAGGGACTGGGTTGCATAAATGTTAGTGTCTCATCACCTCTTTGTGCATGCATGTAATTTGCATGGTTTCATGATGGCCTGCTTGCAAAAAGAAGGATGGTAGGTACTTCAGCTCAAAATGCTCAGACATCTCGCAGTCACAGAGCACACTCATGGTGGATGTATCTATCTGCAAACTCCCCCATATATTGAGCAGCATAACATAATGATGCTCTTATCGAGTAAACACAACTTTGTCCTTCATCCTAACTGTGAGGTTTGATATCACATTTTTCAATGATAAACTTTACAGTAAGATTTACCTGAATTCAATTGGATGAGATTCTGTATTTTTAAAAAGTAAAATTTTCACATAACTAAAAATAATCTCTATGTTCTCTGAAGAATTCTCTCCATCTCCAAACTTTACTGGTCTAGAAAATTGCTTTTTCTGTGCTTTGTCACTCAAGTGCATGCTCTCTACTTTCAAACAGTTGTGACTGTTTCATCACAGTACAAGTTCAAATTCTTAATGAGATCCTGCATGACACGTGTGAGATTATTGTTTCTCAGCTCAATGTGCTCTGAATTTATACTTTTTCTGTTCACTACCAGATTTGTCTGAGCAAGGAGGTGTGGGCTATACTTGCACTGGAACTGAATGTTTGTTAACCACTTCCCAGAGCATCATAAGGGCTACCCAAGTGTCAGCTGAAAATGAATTCCACCTTTTTTTCCTGGATTATTTTGATATTGGAACCCTTCTAGAGAGGATCCAGCAGCTGACTTATCTTGGGGTCTTGGGGTGCGCTCACACTGCTTGTTTTTGTAATCAAAGTCATCCTCCTCCTCTTTGCTTCCTGGCTAAAGTTTGAAAGATGTCACCCAGCTGCCCCTGGGCCCTGTTAACCCAAAGGGCTGTTGTTTATTGCACTGTGTTAAACTGGCAAAACCCTACATACAGTTTTTACTAGGGTGCAAACTGGTGCTAGAGGAAACTGAGTAGAGAGCTTGAGAGCTCTTCTCTCCATGAGCCTCCAGAATTTCAAAGCAAGCTTGACAGCTTAACATTTAGCGTGATTTATGAAATAGGGTCAGATGATAATGGCTTAGTTTGTCTTATGATAGCTGGAAGTAGAAGACAGCTAAAAAATTCTGGGTGCATTCAAGGAAAATGAATTAGGAAGAATGGAAATAATCTAACAAAGTCTTTCAGTCTTGGAATAAAATGCAGTCATGGACTCTTTCATGTTAGCTGCACAACGTGTGCTCAAGGTAATGCTGAAGTAAAGCAGTGACAGGTGCTGAAAATTTTGACTTTAACATTCTGAAATGCATTCTCTCTCCTCTCCCCAATATTTTTTAAAAAATGCCAAAACTCCAATTCACTAAAAGAAGGGGAAAAACAAAGGTGATAGCAATTCTTTTAGTTTAAAACAATGCTGTTTCATTTATTGTGATAGCAGAGTCCATTTTACATAACCCCTTTTCATTTTACAAACATGGGTATTAGTGACTGCTAAACTGTATCATGTTTCTGTTTTTACTGTGCCTGAAGGACAGAGCAGATTTTATTGTTTGCCAGCTATTTAAAACAGTTATAAATGTTTATGTTTTATTTAGAAAGCCTCATTAAGCATTTTTATTTGGAGAAGAAAAGGATAAGTATTTGGAGCATGTATAAGTTAGTTAATCTTCAATTAGTAGTCTCCAGAAGAGACACAATATTCTTAAAATTGTCATTTTCCTTGGGAAAAAAATCCTTAGAAAAACTGCTCAAACCTGTAATTAACAATGAGTGTTCAGTAACAGCATATGTCCAGATCAGCCTGTGAAAGCTAGAGTCAGTGAATCTCTGCAAGATCTTACCCTGGTAACCATCACATGGACATTACTATCCATTTGGACCTGGAGATATGTAAATTAACTGAGGTGAAAAAAAGACATTGTGTATGACATAGTGTGAAATAATAAACATTCTTGGTAAGACAGTTCATTCCATTGTAGTCAAAGGGATCAAATTTATCTGTCATTGTACCCACTGTTTTAGTCTGCTGTCTTAAGATGTTCAGGAGGATCCAGTCACACAACAGATGGATCGTTACTGCTTTCTGGTGGGTCTTATGGGTTTTATGAGTGCGCAACATTTCAGGGAAACAAACATTTAAAAGAAATAAAAATATCTGAGTGTGGTGGGTTGACCCTGGCTGGACGCCAGGTGCCCAGCAAAGCCATTCTATCACTCCCCGCTCCTCTGCTGGACAGGGGTGAGAAAATATAACAAAGGGCTCGTGGGTTGAGATAAGCACAGGAGAGATCACTCACCAATTAGTGTCACGGGCAAAACAGACTCAACTTGGGGGAAAATTAACTTGATTTATTACCAATCAACCAGAGTAGCGTAGTGAGAAATAAAACCAAATCTCAGAAGACCTTCCCTCCACCCCTCCCTTCTTCCCAGGCACAACTTCACTCCTGGAGTTTCTACTTATCCTCCCCCAGCAGCACAGGGGGATGGGGAATGGGGGTTGCAGTCAGTTCATCACACGTTATTTCTGCCGCTTCATCCTCCTCAGGGGGAGGACTCATCACACTCTTCCCCTGCTCTAACGTGGGGTCCCTCTCATGGGAGACAGTCCTCCACGAACTTCTCCAACATGGGTCCTTCCCATGGGCTGCAGTTCTTCACAAACTTCTCCAGCATGGGTCCCTTCCACGGGCTGCAGTCCTTCAGGAACAGACTGCTCCAGCGTGGGTCCCCCAAGGAGTCACAAGTCCTGCCAGAAAACCTGCTCCAGCGTAGGCTCCTCTCTCCACAGGGCCACAGGTCCTGCCAGGAGCCTGCTCCAGCTCGGGCTTCCATTGGGTCCACAGCCTCCTTCAGGCATCCCCCTGCTCTGGTGTGGGTTGCTCCATGGGCTGCAGGTGGAGATCTGCTCCACCGTGGACCTCCGTGGGGTGCAGGGGGACAGCCTGCCTCACCATGGTCTTCCCCATGGGCTGCAGGTGGATATCTGCTCCACCGCGGACCTCCACAGGCTGCAGGGGGACAGCCTGCTTCACCATGGTCTTCCCCACGGGCTGCAGGGGAATCTCTGCTCCGGCACCTGGAGCACCTCCTCCCTGTCCTTCTTCACGGACCTGGGTGTCTGCAGGGTTGTTCCTCTCACATATTCTCACTCCTTTCTCTGTCTGCCATTGCTGTGGTGCAGGGTTTTTTTTCCCTTCTTAAATATGTTATCACAGAGATGCTACCACTGTTGCTGATGGGCTCGGCCTTGGCCAGCAGCGGGTCCATCTTGGAGCCGGCTGGCATTGGCTCTGTCAGACATAGGGGAAGCTTCTAGCAGCTTCTCACAGAAGCCACCTCTGTAGCCCCCCTGCTACCAAAACCTTGCCATGCAAAGCCAACACACATGTGCATGTACATCTACAGTTGTGAGGTAGCTTCACACAGTTCTAAAAATATACCTGATATGAAGCACCAACTCATGAAACATCTTCTAATAGAGGCCTTTTCAAGGCAAAAATCTTAGTCCCAGCTGGACCCTCTGGCAGTTCTCCACAACACAGGTCCAGAGAGAGGAATTTCCCCTCTGAGGTCTACCTCTCAAATCCTTGGTCTGCTAGTGGCTTGATCTCCTTACTGGAAGCTCCTGCTACTTGTTTGGTTTGTGTAGGCTCCTGCATCCAGACAGATTACCTGGAAGCAGTACCCCTGCCTGAATCAGAGGTAGTCTGTCTTTACAAATCTTTCTGCCCTCCATGTTTATATAATTTGTATATATGTCATTTATATATGTTTTGCTGTCTTATTTTTGAGACTTTCTAAACAAAGTTAGCATCTCGTGGTCATCTTCCATATACAGTTTCCTCTGCAATAGATGCATTTTTGCCATGTACAGACTGTCTTAATGCCTCTGTCCTTGGTAAAGTACAAAAGTTAGAACATTAATATATTTATATGTAGCAACTGGAGAATGGAACCAACCATTGAAAGGTTAATTTTGGATACTCAAAGCTATAAGGACTGGAGAAGCTTTTTAAACTTTGCGTCCCCATACGAGAAAAAGGAAGCCAGCCAACCAATACAGTACAGAAATTGAGATGATGTCATTAGAATATTTTTATTTCCTCTTTTTCTCCCACAGCCCAAATGCATAGGAAGACAGATTTGGGAACTCATGTTCTGGTGTCTAGCTACACCAACCTCAGGAGAAAAACGCTTGCTTCTCAGCAAAGGAAGACAGATAGTGTTTGTCCCAGTCAGCAAGCAATGGCTCATTTCCTATCCAAGTCCTTTTGTCTTTGGATTCAAGAACCATTTAGTGCTATTCTAAAAAACAATAGCAAACCATGACAGTCAAGGTGGAGGAATGACATGTAGCTGCATCTGGGAAGCTACAGCCACAATTCCCAGAGCAGAAACAAAGGGTGGAGCAGGCTAGAAGTTCCCTGATGAGTGGTAAAGCAACCTGTCTGCTGATTAGACCTATAATTCAAAGAGAAGTTTTGCCTCTTTGAGAGCAGGGAGTGTTACTCTAAGTCAATCCATCTCTCTTAGTGCTACCCATGCTTTCTATGTGAGCGCTAACAATATGCTAGAGGTGACTAATAGCAGGTCAGAAGTGAACCCAATGGGCTGGAGGCTCAGTTGGAGTAATAAAGTTAGAAATAAACACATGAATAAAGGTTAGTCAGGTACAAACACATTTTGGAGACAAGCGCTGTTTCACACCAGGGTCAACCGGAAAGCTTTAGCCTCTTTGACAAAGAACATCCCAGGAAAGAAGAACTGTAGCAAAAAGTTGGGTCCAGCTCCCAAAGAGAAGGGTAGAAATGACCAGGCACAGATTCTCAGTCTTAGAAAGGAAGGTTTTAAAATTTGAAAGGGGTAGGTGATAAAAGACTACAAGAAAGCCAAATATAGTAATAGCCTAGTCAGAGACTTAGCTTCTAGGCGAAAAGAGAAAGCAGCAATAAGATCATATGGGAGGTAGGGGTAAGACTTATTGGATTACATTCTGGTGTCTCTACATATGTCAGGAGTATAGGAAATAAAGCGAAGCAATGAGAAACTGAGCATGCAGCCAAAGCCATGGCAGCACTGACATCAAAGAAATGTGGTAGAACAAACTGCGATATAAGTACTGGTAGAAGAGTATAAATTATTTACAAAGAACAGAAAGGAAAATTCAATAATTTACTTTTTCAGTATATGTACTTACAGCATCAAGAACAGGTCAAAGGGTGAAAAAAAGTGTGAAGAAAGAATAGTAATGTCATGGTAGGATTCAATCTCTAGTTAACTGTAGGAGAGATGTAGTAAATCTAATGCTACATCTATCTAAGTCCCAACAACTTAAATATCCTCTTAGACAAACTTGCTAAGAGATAATTGGATAAAATGAAGGAAAAATTTTAAAGAAGAAAGAAGTATTGAGTAAGTATCTGAAGGTGGATCATAATTTGTGTGAGTTTAATGAGAAATTAGATGTTATTCCCAGAAATGGAAACATCAAAAGAGGGGTAGTGTCCTACAAAAAAGCAGGCTTTAGTGAACTCTGGAAACTGATAGGTAGTATTGCTTGACAGCCCAAGGATTCAAGGAGCACTAGCTGTAATTTAAGAAGAGGTGTTCAAAGCACAGCAACAAAGTGTGACCCCCCCAAAAAAATTAAAAATAGGGTATGTATTGAGAGTGCCTTATGGATAAGAGACTTACAAGCCCCATAAGACCTATCAGGAGCTTTTTAATTATTTAAAAATAAGAAAGGACTTAAAATTGGAAGGCACATAGTTGAAGGTAGCCATCAGAGCCCAACTGTATGATGTGAAAATAAAAACTACAGGTAATCTAACATTCAACTTGAAGTGCACACAAAAAATAAAAATAAAAAATTCCACAAATGTATTAGAAAAGAGAATGTGCAAAGGTAATTAGAAGAGGTTGAAAACAAATAATGAGACATGATCTATTTTCTGCTCCAGTCCTCACACATATAGATACTCTGGGTGCATATATTCAGTTAGACAAAAGGTAGCTATGGAATGCTTCCTGTCCACAGAAGGCAGTTGATATTAGTGAAAGCCTCTTTGGAATTATTTGTATTTATGAACAAACCCTTTCTATTTTGAAACTACAAAAAAATATAACTAGTGTCACATAAAAGGTTTTGGATGGCATTCAATATTGTATGTGGCAACCGGTACAGTAAAGCTGGATGTCCAAACACTGGATTCAGAGATGTAATGCAAAACTTTCAATTCACACTGTTTTTAGTCCTTTATATCAAACTTTAATATTTCCAGTGGTTTTCAGTAGCTCTAAAAGTTATACTCCTCTGTAAAAGTCTTAGGGTTGCCTTTACCAACATCCTCCACGCTACAAAACTTGGGTTACAGTGTTTAAGTCTGGATTCAGCAAGATAATATGGATGGGATTCAGAAACACTTCAGAGACTTTGGAGGAAAGGATCACAACTAACAATGATCAGAATGATTTACAATAGATTTCAAAAATTACCTGAAATCAGGTAATTTTTCTGTGTCATATTTGAAGTACAGAAGGTCAAAACTATTTAATGTATTTGTAATATCATATGTGCTGTTCAATGTTTTTTTACTGCCATGACATTCCCCTCCTAATGGAACTTCTCAAGGGAAGAATAGTAAGGAAGGATGTGGCTTAAGAAGCAACTTCCCCTAAAAACATATGAAGTCATTTGGTATTCATTGTACTGGCAACCATCAGGATGGATCGATTGTAAATGGAAAAAATCCACTCATTATTGGTATGTGTTCTATTTAATCCATTCTTCCAAAGTCATGCTCCCTCACTCCATGCTCAAGTCACACTCCTACACAGCAACAGCCACCTGTTCTGAAGAGCACCCTTTTGCCTACCTCTGGTTAGGGCACGTCTCATTTGTTTAATACCTTCCCAGTATTAACAGACCGAGTTAGTACAATAGCAAATACAAAGGGTGATCCGTTGACTTCTCTTTGGCATTAAAAACCGTAATCTTCTCTACATTAACCAGCAAGAGACAAGGTTGCTTTAATAGCAATGAAGCTAGGGTTTGGTTTGGAGTACTTCACTGATTGCAGAAGGCTGTTCTTGTTTTTTCCTTTTTTTTTTTTTTTTTTTTTACCCCAGGTGATCAATCCCTACATACTACTATTATGTTGAAAAGCAACAGCCTACCTAAGAATTAAGGTCGTGTATCATCAGCCTTCGACCTGAAGTGGGTTAGGAATTTATACATATATTTTGTCCAAAGATGCCTATTCGACATTATGATTCATGATGCATTGGAAAAGTTTCTCATGGTCAGTGAATTTCCTCACAAAAGGCGGGGGGGGGGGGGGTGCAGAAAGAAGCACACTCCAAACCACACTCAAATAGGTAGCTTAGGAAAGTTCATTTGTTTCTTTGCTGTAAAAATGTTTAGACACTCTTATTTTCCCATTCCACATCAGGATAAAACCAAGATATTTGAAAATAATATGAAAGATACATATGAAAATCTTTACTGAAAAAAAGGAATAAGAGGTACAAAGTAATTCAGAGAAGCCTAATGATTAGGGATCTGATTTGGATGAAAAACACCCAGTTTTAAACCCTTGGTATGCACTGTTTAGGGGCAGGACTCTCTGGTTCCCTGTCCCCCAGTGACTGACTGTTCTAACTTGTAAGCTGATCTGACAAGTTGTGGCTGAAGTTATCCTGTGGAGTTCTGTTTGTATAAATAATTGAACAGTTTTTTGAGCAGAGACTTGAACCTCATTCTTCCCATATGAGTACTCTTAACTGCTGGGTGGTACAGTTCCTCCTCTCACTACTTTTGTCTGGTTCAATGAATATTCAGTATTTTATATAAAGTGGAACTGTTCCAAGAAGAGCAACAGAAGAACAAACTGTATTTTCTTTTTACTGGGCTCTTTACCATGGCTGCTGCTACACTGCCATGTGCTCCTGTTAAAAACATATCTGGCTCAGCACCATACATTCTCTTCAGCCTCTTTAAGAACTGTATTTTGAAGGATCTTCTTTTCCCATTGGTCTTATAGTGCTTTCTAGCTTGTTATATGGTCAGTAAATTTTTAACATTCTCCTCCCTACCTTTTTGCAACACACCCAATTTCTGTGAAAGTTTCAGCCATTTTCACTGGCAGATTTTTCATAAGTTTCAGTGTGATCAAATTTGATTTCTATTCCTTTATCTGGTTTTGGCATACAAGGCATCATGGTAAGGAGAAAGTTAACTTCAATTGATCAAAAGAACAGAGGGGAAAAGGAAGATGACAAAAGGTAATACAATATTACTTCAAAGTGTAATGAACACAAAGGCTAGTATCCTCTTTTTGGTATTGTGTGGCAAAGCAAAACTCTTAGGAAGGCTTTTGAAACATCAGGCATAAATGCATCTTTGCTGCTTTTTAAAAAAGTAGGAAGTTATTAAAAGTAATACTAAAAAAGATACTGCAGGAATAATATTTATTTCCAAAAAAGAAGACCACAAAGAAAGCTTTTTCCTTTTAAAATAGAAGGCCATTCTGAGATGAAAGAAAATTCATCAAGAAAGCAGTGAAATATGGACAATACTGAAGAAATAGAAGAGAAATCCTCAGTATGTCCTACAGCTAAAGCGTAGTTCATAGTGATTTATGATTCTCTAATGTTGCCTTTAACCAAAGTCCTTAAGGGAAAAGCCTTAAGTGTAGTCTTTGAGGTTATGACATCCCTAGGGAAAAGTGATTAGTAAGCCTTTTTGCTGTTCTGTATAACAATCCAAAAAATATCTCAATTGCAATAAAATCTCAGGAGAAAATTCTAAGAGTTTTTCCTTTTGAGGAACACCATCATTAGGATGGAACAACATGCACTTTTTTGGTTCACAAATTAAAACAAGAGCCATGTTATTTTTATGTTTACTTTAAAATTAAATGATTACCAGCTGTTAGCAAATGTGTTTGAGGTGCAGACCTTGTGCACTCAAGAAGCTCATATCAGCCCAACAATCAGTCCCTCTGTCTGACAGTTGTCTGAAACATGCAAATCCTTCTGAATTCCAATGCATGGAAATATTATACCATATAAACTCTGGTAGTCAGTATTTCTTAGAGCTGGATCTGCTATTCCACTGAGGTTTCCAAAATAATGTATTTTGAGGCATTCCATTTAACCTGTTGTAGCTGTAGCCTTTGTACCCACACTTCTCAGTTTTTTACACTCTTTTTTAGTTTGCCTATAGCATTTTGAAATGCCTGGGTTTACCAACCCCAGGTGTAGGAATCCAGGCCTACATCAATAATCCTAAATGCTAGAGGGTGCCTGAGTCAATCTTTTTCAATACATGGTTGAAATAAGTACTTGATGGGATAAAAAGGTTAATTGCCATACTGCTGAATGACTGAAGTCTTTCTCATTCAGAAAATTAAAAAATTAAGACATTGGCATTTAGGCAGCATTTTCCCTCACTTCGGAGGGAAAGCCCACCTGCAGTTATTCTCCAGTGCTAGGGAAAGGAGCAACTTATGGAGTCTACACCATTTTCCTGAAACGTTCATAGAATACAGTGCATCTTGAAGGAATGGGGTAATAAGACATCCATTTTGAAATCTTGGCTGCTCCAAACAGTCACATTCTTCTTTTCTGCCTTTCTTACTGTATTATTTCTCAATGCATTTAGTACAGAAACCCTGCCGATGCAGACAGAGACAGTTCTGTCTTTGGTCCCTGAGCTGGCCCAAACCATAATACTCCCATCCGTCACTGTTTTCTGGGTTCATTACTTCCAGCAAATTAAAGCTCTAAATTTGGTCTGAAGACTGAAAGGCAAGCTTAATGGTGCTACAGAATATTATCACAAGACATTGTTGACTATTTTCTTATGTTTCAAGTGAAGTCTTAATTATGGTATCACAAGGCATTATGCCAAGAATCCCATTTTGTTTGAGCAATCCCATTATACAACTTTTTGTCTTTTGTGATTCACCTAGATTATATTTTTTCAATTGCGTTTCCATTTCCACTTTCAGCGCTGATGTAATTGTACTTGTATTCTTTTCCATTACCATTTCTTTGTAAATGGATTAGTTTGAGTATAGTTTTGTGTTTACTTTCCAAAATTAGCAAAAGAAATGTTCTAGTGGATGAAGCATTTTTAAGTAAAATCCACTCCCCCTTGCAATATTGTACATCATTTCATAAAGAGCTTACACTGTTTTTCAGCTGTAGTCATGATTTAACCCCAGCTGGCAGCTAAGCACCGCACAGCTGCTCGGTCACTCCCATCTGGTGGGATAAGGGAGAGAGTCAGAAGAGTAAAAGTGAGAAAACTGGTGGGCTGAGATAAAGACAATTTAATAGGTGAAGCAAAAGCCACATGTGCAAGCAAAGCAAAACAAGGAATTCATTCACCACTTCCCATCAGTAGGCAGGTGTTCAGCCAACTCTGGGAAAGCAGGGCTCCATCACCTGTAACTGTTACTTGGGAAGACAAACACCATCACTCCAAACTTCTTCCCCCAGCTTTATATGCTGAGCATGATGCCATATGGTCTGGAATACCCCTGTGGTCAGTTGAGGTCAGCTGTCCCGGCTGTGTCCCCTCCCAACTCCTTGTGCCCCCCCTAGCCTCCTCATTGGTGGGGTGGGGTGAGAAGCAGAAAAGGCCTTGACTCTGTGTAAGCACTGCTCAGCAGTAACTAAAACATCCCTGGATTACCAATACTGTTTTCAGCAGAAATCCAAAGCATAGCCCCATACTAGTTACTATGAAGAAAATTAACTCTATCCCAGCCAAAACCAGCACAAGTGTTTAGGAGACTATAGTAAACCTAAAATGGATATTCTAGATGCAGAAATGTAAGGAGTAGTTAGAAGCCTTTTATCCTAGGAGACCTGTGCCTAAATTCTGTCTAAGAGTTGGTAGCACAAAAAGTGGAATTTGTTACTATCATGTAAATTATCAGTGACACTTGTACGCTTCAATGTTGTAACCAGTGCAGCTGAATTACACCCTTCTTGCTAGACATCCACGACTGAAGTATACAGACTTGAAAGGCAGAGACAGAAAAAGTGGCGGAACTATGTTACACTGAGAAACAACCAGTGCCTGTCATTCTAAGTATTGAGATTGACAGGTCTACAGATGTATATCACATATTCACTCCACCAGATTATGTGGTTTCCCCTCCTTTTCGTCAGCTGTTTACTTGTAACTCTTGAGGATGAGCTAGACTAGATAAAAGCTCTCCCATTTAGGGGTAACAGGGACACAGCATAAGCCACACCCACAGAAGCATCTTTGATTTGCTCTTCCAGGGCAGATCTCAGTTATATCAGTGGAGCAGGAGAAACTGACATCATTCCCTGCCATAGCTGGACAGCTTCAGGGAATGAGAACAGCAAAGTGTACATACCTCCACTGAGAACTCGACTGTCATTATTGCAAGAAAGAGAAGTCCTTCTGGTATCTACCCACTTCTGTTGAAAACCTTATATAATAGCAATATCCTCCCTTAAAATTTCAGTGTAAAGGTTATTTCATTTGCAGTGACTTATTTTCTGATAGGATTAAACTATTCATTTTTTTCCTGAAGGGACTTTATTTATTTTTCATCTCATTTTTCCTATAAAAGACTGTGCATCATGTACTAGCTCATCCTTTCTTTCTGTGTAAAGAGAGATCAGAAAGATTCTAATCTCCTTTTTATTATTTCATGTGCTTCATCTTGTTCTTTACTTAATGCAATAGGGGCTATAAAAATATTCTTCCTGTAAAAATATATACATATTTACAGATATCAAAGGCTGAGATGTGGTCTGGCCTTTTTGAATGACATGTAACATGGCGGGATGTAGACTGTAATTGGTATGATGTAACTGACAAACTATTTGGCTAGTGCAAATGCTACTTCCTTTCTCAATTAAGTTTGCTACTGCTTAATACTACAGGCTACATTCTGAGGAGAGGAACTGTTCAGCTTCTAGGAGGAGACAATAATTTATTCTGCTAAACTGTTAATTTAAATACAAACACAATGGCTTTGGAGTCAGATTTAGCCTGCATTATTGGTTCTGGGTTTTGAAATGGAGATTGTTGTCAGCAGCTGCAGGCTGCACATAAATAGTTAAGATATAAATGACTAATTTCTGTCTTATCACATGGAAGTGCAAATTACCCCCTTTCTTTATGATGAACCGAACTAACTGCTTAAGCTTTAGAATATCACTGCAGAATTAGGCCAACCCACTGGGATAATTTCAGTGTTGGAGAATCAGCAGTAAGTTTGAGTCTCCAGTAAAGGCAAAGCAATGAATAAAAATATAAGACAAGCTAGTAATACATGAGGCTTTGCTCTCAAAAATACTCAAAGGTTAGGACTTAAGACAGCACTATGTTCTTTCCTACACCTGCTTACTTCTGGAAATGCATGTGTATGTTTTTCATACAGACCTGAGCTGCTGTTTTCCTACTGCTGTTGGGATTACCCTCATGACGTGTGAAAACATGATTTTTCCTTATTTTTCCAGTATTCTAAGAATAGTTTTAAAGTAGATATACAGTGGCCCCACTTATTCATATAGCTTGCTTGTCAGACAAATAACTAATGCGCGCAAGAAAAAAACAAAAATCCCTGCAAATGCTCATCTGAGCTATTAAACGAAATCATTGACATTATTTTTGCATCCCTGTTGTGCTTACTTTCCAGTAGTCATGGATGAGATGAATTACTTGTCATGAATATTCACTAGAACAGTAAATTTAAGTGGCAATAGATTCATAAAAAGCATATTTCGAATTGGTATTTACCATATTCAGCAACAGAACACAATGGAGATAAAGCTGCACAATCAGTCACAGCAGCCTGAATTTGGAATATTCTAAAACAACTCTCAAAGAAGTTTTAAACCTTGTATAAAGTCAAATGTCAAACACACTCATAGCCATGACTAGTCACAAAGAAAATATGTTAAATACATTACTTGTCTCCAACCCAAATTTTCTAAAAATCTTAGAATTTTTAGGGTACTGTCTGCTATGGAATACTATGCAGTCTTCTTTACAAGCAAATCTGTCACCTCTTTCTTTATTCTAATAAACACAGGTGTTAGAAATCAAAGGGTCTTGTGTGATCATCTGTGCTATGGCTCAAAAACTGTTATTGCTTTCCGTACAATCTCTAGGGCTGCAACTCATGTGTGAAAGTGGGCACTGTGCATGTTAGATGCCTTATGGAATGGAGACTAGCCAGGGGTGGTGCTGGTCTCCTAATAGCCCTGTGTCATATCTTCCAGGCCTGTGCAGGTTCTTAAATATCCTTGCCATTAAAGGTGTCACTAGACCCCTACACATAGATTGCCACAGTAAAAATCTGAATAATCTAATGTTAAAGAATTCCAGAACTAGGCTTCTACCATTACTTTTAGAAACTCTACCACAGTGAACATGGCCAAGTTTTAAAGGCAGTCCCTTCCCTATATACTGAACAACATTTTGCCTGACATGCATGTCTACCACACAACACCCAGTGCTGGAGATGCTTCTTGTACATTACCACCAACAATATTTACTGCACAGAATTCTTGCAAAGCAGTATAAGAATTCTCTGGAGTTCAGTCCTTACAAGGACTATACAACGTAGCACAGTAGGGTCCCTTTGTGGAGCAAGTACTTTACAAAGCTGGCACAGACTAAACATTTCCATTTTTTGTCTGAACATGCCTTAGAAGGAATAATTTCTAAGTCATGCAGCAATTAGTTAAGGCATGTGGGTGCAGATGTCCTTCCACAGCTCTGAATGCTGAGTGTTGTTGCGAGCTCTTCTGTATTTCAGTTCACTCTCACCCTAACCTGAAATTCTTATGTTCAGTTGTAAGAAGCCTGAAAAGATTTTTTTTTTTTAAACCCAGCATTTAAAGGTCAGTATAATAGAACATCTCAGTCATGCATTTTAATATGGAAATCTAAAGACTAAAGACAACAAGGAATTTGGCCTTTAGTTCTTTAAGACTTATTATAGGAGTTTCTTTAATTATTAACTTATTAAAAATGAATCTCTGCATATAAAGTATCTTTTGTTATTGAAGGAAATGTAATATACAGGAACATATTTAATATCCTATTGAAATGAAGGGGCAAAAAGGCAAACAAAGGCAAGAAAAGAAAGCATGCATTAAATTGCAGCCATAAATCAGAGACAGAGTATAGGTAACTCCTGGCTATTTAACAAAGTGCCACACAGAGAAACCTTTCTTCAGAGAGCTCTCTGTTTCTGAACCCTACTCAGACACGATTGAATGTATTTCTTGAGGTAGTACAGGCTTATACATATCAGCCTCCATCAGAGCAACAAAAAATATGAGGTGAAGACTCTGAAGGTAGAAAGGTCTGGATCAGTAGACGGCACAAACTATCCCGGTTTGCAACTGATATGCTACTGCTGTGGACTCCTTTCCTCTTTTATGTATTTGCACATGAAATTGTTCAGCTAACCATGGCTGAGCTAACCAGAAAGATGTGGAAGGGGCAAAAGACAAGAGAGGTAACAGGGCAAAAGTAGATTGCAATGCGTGAGCGAAGTGAGGTCAACCAGCAAGGGGAAACTCAATGAGGACAAGGCTGAGGGGAGCGGAGGAGACAGCCAAGCTGTAAGTGGAAGTGAACGCCCCGGGACAGAGCTCTGTAAGGAACACTGCTAACTTCTACTCCAGGAGAATAACCTAACACTGAGTCTACTCCTTCGTGGCATGAGGAAGAGGGTAGCACTTTCATGCAGCCACAGAAATCACAGATTTAGCGACAAATTTAGGCTGGTAGGGTTCTCTGGAGATCAGCTAGTCCAAATGACTGCTCCAAGGAGGACTAATTGCAGGGTCAGATGATGCTCTAGTGTCTTACTGCCCTCATCGTGAAGAATTATTCTCCCGTTATAACCAGCAGGAATTTCCCTTGATGTAAATTGTGACTATAGCCTCCTGCTCTTTTGCTGCGCAGGTCTGAGAAGAGTCTGGCTCTGCCTTCCTTCTACTCTCCTTTTAGGTTATGCGAGATTGCTGCTGGATGCCCTTTCTTTTCCCTGGGCTAAACAACCCCAGCTCCTCCATCTTCCTCCTGTGTCATATATAACAGCCTCCTAACCATCCTGCTGATCCTCTTCAGTTTCTCTGCATGTTCTGTACCAG
>JANXJC010000078.1:62883184-62894393 GCA_027564655.1 Leptodon cayanensis | reverse complement strand
GGGGCTTTGAGCAACCTGGTCTAGTGGAAGGTGTCCCTGCCCATGGCAGGGGGTTGGAACTAGATGATCTTTAATGTCCCTTCCAACCCAAACCATTCCATGATTCTATGACCTTTCTCTGTTTTCTCTAAGTGGCTTCCAAAAGCATGTAATCTTTCAACATTCTCAGCATTCTGCAGCACCAATCTCCACAGATTAACTACATGTTATCTTGACAAGTATCTCCTTTTCTTGTTTTGAAAGTGCCATCTGACAATTTCCTCTTTGCCTGCTCCTTGACAGTCAGGGAGTATATATATGTAACTCTTTATTTACCTTTCCTGCTGTTCTCTGTATTCTTTTTATTTCTCTTTACTATTTTGGGGGAAGTGTGGGGTAACTGGAACTATATGGAGTTTTCAAGGAATGTGTGTATCATGGACTTCTACAGGACTTTTTCTGTGCTGTTCATTATTTTTCTGAACATTAATATCCTATGTAGGTTTTTTGTTTGCTTTTGTTTGCTATTCAACACTCAGCTGAAGTTCTCAGTGAACTGTCCACAGTGGCCTCAAAATAGTTTTTTTCTAAGTGGTATTAGTTAATGTAAATATTTTTTGTTACATATAGCTTCCCAAGACAGTTTCCCTGAACCCATTACATTCATTTATCAGGATTTAGTTTCATTTGCTATTTTATAGTGCAGTCACTGATTATGGAACTTCCCTGCAACTCTTTGGATCACCACACATCATCATATTCACCCTGTTCCCAAATTATTCTTGGCTGTGTTTAACAGCACAGGATTCATCACAGCTTTTTAGGGACTATACTAAGAAGTTCCATCCACTCTGAAAACTCACAGTTTATTTCTACCATTTAATTCCTGATGTGAATATATCATAGGTCTACAAGAAGATCTCATTCCATAACACTATGGTTTCCTTAAAAGCTTTTGGAGTGAAACTACGCCAAAACTGTTTTGAAAATGCAAATAAATCTTGCCGGTTTTGCCAACCAGTCCATATCATCAATGATTTCTTCAAAGAATTCTGATAGAATTATGAGATATGATTTTCTGTACAAAACAAGTGCTGTTTATTTCCCACCATATCAGATTTATAAATGTGTTAATTAATTTCATTCTTTAGTATGATTTTATCAGTTTTATCAATATGGTCTGTAGTTCCTTGGATCACCCCTAAAATTATTTTTAAATTGGTGACGTGCTAGCCATCTTCCAACCCTCTGATACCAGAGTATGCCTTGTAAGGCTTGTTTAAATATCACAGTTAGCAGTTCAGTGATTTTATATCTGAGTTCTTTTAGAACTCTAGAGAGAATACCATCTGCCTTAAGCAATTAGTGTTCATTATATTGATTTATTTTAGAACCTCTTCAACTGCCCCTTTATTTGAGACAGTCCGTCAGTGTAATCTCAAATGCTAATTAAGCTAATTCATTAAAATATATTATATGTAGGTGAAAGTAAAATTCCTTACAGTTCTTAAGAACAATGAATGCAGACCACATACATAGAATGAGTGACCGCATCTTGGAAAGTTACTCATGAAAAGGACGTAGGGATCCTGGTGAAAAAGCAATAAAACCTCAGCTTGAAGGCCAAAGACATTGGCAAATTGGCTACTACTACCATTTGACCAAAAAAAGTGAGGAAGTAGGAGCTAAGAGAGAAAGCAGGAGCTCCTAAATTGAGCTAAATTGAAAACAGGATCTACACAATTTCACCTTACATAGACCATTGGTAAAACATTACTAAAGCACTTCAGTGTTGTTGGCTGTATTTTATAGGACTATGAAATACTGGGAAAAGTACAGAAGAAAGCCAGAAAAATCATTTGAAGACTGGAAAAGACACCATCTCCTCACAAAGGAGGCAATTAGTTACTGAACACAGGCCCAAGGGGATCTAGGTATTCACTACTCTTTCATGTCATCAGAACAAGTTAGAAAGCCTTTTTGGTATATATGGTTTGCCAAACATTAAAAGTAACTAACCTCTTCTTTCCCAACTTTCTGTCTGTAAGTGACAATTTTTTCATATGGGACTTATGAACTTACAGTTTCTTCAGCACGCTTGAAAATTCTATCATTTCTTCTCCAGAACTCCTAGGTCCATAGCCTAGGGGAAACAATATGGATGAATGTGGATGTCAGAAATTCTGCAAATCTGTAAATAAATACATAAATAAATAACTCGGCTGACAGTGTGTGTAAGCACAAAAATGACCTTGAATTGCTGCTGACAACCTGATACCTGTGAGTTCGCATCCTTTTCTTTGGTAGAGATGCATTTCTTTTCAGATCATTTGTCTTTCATGTGCTACTGAATCCAAGATGTGTCTCAGTGACTGATTGACTGATTGAAACAAGGACAGAAAGAAACAATCATTAAACATTTAAGCCCTTTTCTGGGTCATCTTTGAGGATGTATCTTAAGGAGGCCAGGCTGCCTTTGAAGGTAACAAATCTACTATGACATATCTGTTGTGCCAAATGCTTATTTTGATTGTTCAAATTATGTAATTGGAAAACATTTTTTTCTCAGAAAGACCAATGCAACCAAAACCAACTAAACAGCTATGGGTCTTCAGGTTTGACTGTACACTTATACAAAACTCTCTGCAGAATAAGAAAAGAAAGCTCATTCAGCACTTACAGTGCAAGAAGTCCTGTTGATAGCTCATTTTTAGGTTGTAACTCTTGCCAGAAAAAGCTATTTTTGCTTGCACATGAGATCTTACACAACAAATGAATCACTTAGAATTTTACAGCAAAATGTGGAACTATAAACCTCATAAATAATTGTGATCTACATTTCATCCCAATATATGCACAAAATCATGACTTGGATTACTGTCAGGTTAACCTGCATGCATTTTCCAAATTGCAGCTGACTGGAAATGAGAGAGGAACTCAAATCATGTGGATTTGAAAGCCAAAGTTTACCAACATTTAAGGTATTCCAATACAAATGTAAGAATCAGGTCTGGGGTGAAGGTTTGGCTGCCAAATTGTTAAATGGAGAGCTGGATCTATTCAGTGCTAACCATTTTGCTAAATCAGAACCTGTCCTCACTTGTTGTGTAACTTCAGATGCTGTATTCCCCAGCCCACTCTTTGTCAAAGTTTGCAATTAAATCTCTACCGAATGGCAACACAGACTGAGAGCAATTGATCTGCTGGCAAGGTATCAGGGCAACACATCAGTAATCCATCATTCTGCTTCATTCATTGATGAAACACAGTAGGGAGCTGAACACCAGCCAGCAAAACAGTCCTGGCTGTGCTTCCTACCTCCCACGTGATAAAGACAGAAAGACTTCAGGAATGAATAGACAAACAGAAGAGGGACAGGCTAACACTTTGAGGACATGCTCTCCCACAGGACTTCTGGGACAGAGAGCAAGCTAACAAAGCCAACTGGGAGAGAAATCTCCACTAAAGGAGAAGCCTCCCTCACACCTCTGACCAAGCTCACTGGGAAAATGGACCAAGTCCACTTACCTTTCAAATGGAGCATCAAACAATCCCAAACAGTCCCTAAAGCCTGCACCCTGCAAGTTCCTTCATTAGCAGTGAGACGTCCTTGGCAGACATGAATTTAACAGGGGGCCTCAAGCTAGTTTGGTGCCTCATGCAGTGCACAGCTGTCCGTGGCTCTTTGAACAGGTATGGTTACTCATGTTCTTTTTGTCTACTCTTTCCTCCCTCCTCCTTCGTTAGCATCCTTGACAGAGTTGTATTGCAGGGTCACTCAGTAATCAGAGACAAGCCTCTGGCAGTGGCTGGGTTCACGCCAAGTCCCTGAGCCCTGCTCAGCATGGGTAACTTCACAGCATATCACTTCAATCCTGCTAGCTTGTACCAGAGTCTCAGAAAGATATAGTACCCTCCCCTATACAGAACAATTCCCAAAAGCTGTTATTTTACAGGAAGGATGCAGACTAACAGCCTTCTTGGTTAAAGTCTTACCATTTTGTTAATAATCATGTTCTTAAGCAGCAGAAATTCTGCCACTCCAAGCTTTACCCATAGGATTACTTATAGATGCCATAGCCATAGGATTGGCAAGTCCTATCACTACATTTTTTACCTCCATATCTGAGAAATTATGTGCTACCAACAGCAGGGCTTCCAGTTATTTCCGTCAAGGTAGCATGCACGGACAGGACAGGACCTGTGAGATGTACCTGTGTCAGAGCATAATGCAGTGCTACATTTGTGCACCTGGCATTTCATTTGTGCTTCCTGCAAAGTATGTTGAGCACTGTGAGTTTAGACTCTCATGTTTACAAGTTTATTAAGAAAAAGCTTTCAGAAGACACTTTACCATTTCAAACATAGCAGCAAGATAGTGAAACTGCCAGTTTTGGCATCTCTGACAGGTTGAATTTTTGTCATGGAGGATTTAGGGTCTTCCTTTTTTTTTTTCCTCAACAGAATTAACTCAATCTGGTTTGAAACTCTCTCAATAAAACTCCCATATCAGTATTAGCAGTGTACACAGCATGAGAAAATCACAAACAAAAGAAAGGCCAACAATTGCACAAAGGTAGGGTGGAGGAAGTCTTTGCAAAACAGTGTATATGTTGGTGGAGCCAGAGACTCACTTTAAAGCAAGTGGGGGAGAAATACAGAAGAGAAGTGTAGTCATATCCAGATAGCAATAATCTGTTCTTGTAAAATTCACCCTTAGGGGTGAAGTTAAGAGCCAAATAATTTCCCGGGGTTTGTGACAAGGTCACAGTGGCTCACGGTGCCATTACAGCTCACTGATCACTTGCTCCCACAGACCTCCCAGACACCCTGTGGTTTCAAGGGCCCTTGGAACTGAAGAGACTTTTCAAGTTCAGGGCATGTCAGCACTCTTCCAACAGCTCTTCAGCAACAGTTTATTCCTAAGTAATTACTCATTTTAACCACAAGCATACATAGACTCCTATTCATAACACTCAGAGGTATCTTAAAAATCTGAAGGCACAGCTGATACTCGTACAAAATCTGCCTTTTCCCTCAAAAAATTTTCTTCAAATTTTACTTCAGTGTAAAACAATATTTGGGGTGCATGATAACAATATTTATTACAGTAATCTCTTTGATGTAGTGATCTGATTTTTATATGGTTGTTTGATGTTTTACAGTTGGTTAGAATACAACAGTACTGAGTGAGACTGTTAACTAACCCAATTACTTATCAGTGAAGGACACCTAAAGTCATTATGTGCCAGCAGAGCCAAACAGCAAATCAGTGGGAGAACTGGAGCTTCCAGCAATGATGACAATCAACTGTTCAGTCCCTCAAGAAAGTAATTAAAATGAAAAGAGGAAACAATTGCAATGATCTAATAACATGGCTTCTTCCTAGAAATAAGTTTTAAAAGTGTTAGTTTATATTTTTTCAGAAAGCTTGAAATATGATGTCCCCCCACTTTTGTCCAAGGTCCCTCAATTCCCTTAGAAATCTTGCTGTATGTTCTACAGTAAGGCATTTATTTCCTTGACACTCTTCACTCACTCAGCTGGCAATCACATAGCAGCTCTAGAAGAGCTACAAAATGTTAAGGTTTTATTGAAGTAAATGTGGAAGTGAATAACAAAATCAGACCAGTGGTTTCTTTTTAATTCTTTTCTTTTTATTGGCCCCAGATTTTTTAATACCATACCATCTCACATGGGATAGCCCCAGAGGTACTGTCATGCAAATCACATTTTAAAACATGATACTGAAAATGTGTATCTATAATTACAGAACTGTCACAAGAAACCTAGAATTCTGGTGTTTGAGCCCATACTGAGCTCTCACGGTGCTATCAACATTAAGGAAGACAGAAGTTTTAGATGAGGAGGACAAACTCATTGCTGAAGTATGAACAGAATAAGTAATTAAGCTATTCATTTCAAAAATAAATAAGTAAGTCTCACTAAAACAAAATGCAACCTATTCTGGGAGAAAAGTTTAATCCCCGCTCTAGCTGAAAGTCTGCTACTGCACAGATATTAAAGATACATTGGGCAAGAAAGTGAGCCAACTCTCTTGTGTAGGAAGACACTGTCGCTGTCCCCTGGCAGATGGAAGCTGTGCCTTCCTTGGGTGCCAAAAATAATTTCTGCATTTTATCCAGTGACTGTTCAACATGAAATGAGGACTGTTCCTAGAACAGGCCTGGGACCCGTGACTTTCCCTCCCTGCCCTATGTACAGACTGGAATATGACACTGCTTTCCTGAAACAGTCAGCTTGGAGTAGCAGGTCAAGTACCTTGCTCCAGGTTATCAGGTTCTGAATCCTTCTTGGGTAGAGGGATGCCAGAGATCACTGACGAAGATGAAGAAGCTATGTGATGCATGGGATTTAAGACACACTTTTATTGTCATGGTTCACATGGGAGTAATCCAGGGATTTTTACATCTCTCCCCTGAGCAGAATCTCATCCCAAGGGGTTTAGCCTTCCTCATACACTGTATTGAGCCTGCAGGTAAGGCTGTGGATTGCCCTGTAGCATCAGGCATGAAAAGATAAATACTGCAATGCTAAAAAGTGTGGCAGCTTCAGTCTCTTTTTTAATGAATGCTTCTATCACCACAATGCAGTAGGTTCATACAGAAATTATAGTGCCTGGATAGACAAAAAATACTTTGTGGTAATAAGTATCTCTGTAACTGTGCATATCTTCACTTCTGTGAGCAATAGAAAGTTTGTGAAGACTTGAATTTTAGTATCTGAATCTGGAAAGGGGTAAGTTCTTCTCAAAATGAAACACCTGCAGGCTTGAAGAATATAATGGTTTCAGTTAAAACCAGGACAAATCCAAAGTTGCAACAAAGGAAAACTGAGACAGCAAAACTTTGAAACTGCAATGCTTCAATGAACATCTGACACCATATTAGCTGCTACAGCTTTCTAACCCAGGGAACATTTTGGAATATGAGTATGTTTGCTAAGAGAGAAGGACAGTCTCGGGGCAACAGGACCTCTTCTGTAACTCTCTTGGTTCTTTATTTAAGCATTATCCATTTGGTAGACACTCAGCTCTATATAGGTCAGTCAGTGCATGGAATAATTATCCTCTGGAAAGGAACATTCATATCAGAAAGGCAAACTGCCTTATTTAAATATGGTCGGAAATAATTAAGTGAAGTCAGTGATAGGGAAAAGTTCACAGCAGGAATTTGTGACAATGATAGGTCATGCTTGCACAATGAAAGCTTTGACAAAAAGCTTGTGCCACTGTTAGCTCAATGAAAGGTTAGTCATTCTGTATTAGTAAGTACCTGACTGTATGATTTTCTAACAGAAGGTGCAGGACACATCTGAACACGTTTTAAAACAGCGAGAATTCCTTTTCCACATTGCAGAGCCTTGGCTCATCCTGGAGGCAGGAGGGAATATGGAGTGCAAAGCTGTTCTGGTAATTTACAGAAATACATATGGATAGGGAAGTATTTCTAATCTGTAACTACTCTCCAGCTCTGCTTTCATTAACAGTCTGTCAGGCTTCTATAAATCTCTATTTTCATGCCTTATAGCTCAGCCATAAAAATTCACTGCAGTGTAACATTTGGCAAAAAGTCTCAGTCTCAGCACAGGTCTCACCTTCACATTTAAACAAAAAAATTAAAACATCACCTTAAAAATAGAGAATTAAAAGAAAGACCACAAATATATTAAAGTGCTGCACTGAATTCAGAAAGGAAACACAGGATTCACGCAGAAGGCTGTTAAATGTTGAATGCCACATGTAGTACTTAGGTATTGAAATAATTTCCTACAGCAGACCATCTTCCTGTGCAGACACTGTCTCATTGTGTACACATGCACTAAGGCTGAAACAGGGACAGGGTTGGGCTCTGCTTCTCCATCTGTGCCTGTGAGAATCTGGCTGATCTTTGCAGCTCAGTCTCCTCACTGCTTGCTAAATGCAGATAGATGCTGGACCATGCATTTTAGTCATAGTAAAGCAGATCTAGTAGCAGATCTTAGTAATAGACAGATTTACTACCAAGTTCACTGGTATGTTAAAGTTTTTCCCAAGCTTGGGAAGCTGGAGCAGAGTAACAGCTATAACTTGCATTGACCAATGATATTCCCCCGGAACAATATGCCATGAAGCGTCATTTCTGGGTGCTTCTCTTGTCCATGCCTGTGCTGGAACCCACAGGGAAAGGAAGAAGTGGTGGCTATGCTAGCATCATATTCACAAAGGGCCCCACCACACAAGCCTTCACAGTTGGGTAGGATCTATTTCTTTTGCAGTGCCTGGCTGGTACAAGGGGATGGAAGAGGACAGACTACTTTTATCTTCTTATTTACTCCAACTCCTACTGCAAATACATACACTCCAGGGTTCCTGCACACAACACAATACAGATTGGAAGAGCCCTCTTCCGTTTGCTTTCATCTCTAAAATAATTCTCCACCTCAGTATCCTTAGGCACTTCCTAATGACACATCACTAATTAAACAGAGATATCATGGCCAAACCCGTGAACAAATGACAACATAACAGCCAGGCTGGTCATACTGTCACTGTAAGGAAAAATAAAGGGCTGAGAGTAGAGTCTTCAGGGATCAGTGGTTTACTGGACATAGACTGAGCAAAATTTCTTAAGCTATAACCCTTTTTAAACTGCAACACTTCAGGTTTTGTGCCTCAGCTTTCCTGCAGGATGTTTGCGACATGTTTCACTCCATCACATCCATGGCTTTTCAGATAAGGCCTCCATACTTGTGCAGTGTGACATTCAGGGCGGAACTGAGCCTACAGAGACTAAGACTCCAGTCCGTATTTGGATGAAAGTTTGGAGGATTTGTTACTTAATTTACATGATGGCTTACATACTGGGTCTTTAAATAAACTAAATCTTTCATATAGTCCTCATTAATTGTAATTAAAATGTGTGTAGTGCAGAAAGATTTTAAAGAAGTGTCCCCAGAGCTATCCAAGCAATCTTTCATATGATAACTGAAGATTTGTACCCCTGCCTCCAGTAAAATGAGATGCTATTGACCCTTAAGATTTTTTTTTAAGGAGCAGCTACTTTTGCTGCAAGTACAGAGTGATTACGTCACAAAAATTTACATTTAAATAGATAATACATATGTGACAACACCAGTGTCAGGGATGATAGCAGTGGCCACTATTGGAATTTTTTGTTTGTGTGGTTATCTTCAGTATCAGTCCATGACACATAATGTAAGGCATCAGAAGTCTTCCTGCATCACGAGTATATTCTAAAGAATGAAAGCATAACTGTATTTTCAATGGCTGGAATTGTAATTAGGTCATCCAAGTGAGGAAATTATAGATACTTCCAGAGAATGTAGCACTACTTACTGATGCAAAAGAGGCACCTGGAAAAACTAAATCTCAATGACCATTTAAGAACAGCCTTTCCTTTGATGTGTAAATGCAACTCAAATTTGCATTAATTAGAATCATTCTTGTGGTATGAAAAAAAAACTTGTCTAGGAAACTACCCCGATATATTACTGTGTAATGATAATAAAATAATCACAACATTTAAAAGGAGAGTGTTGCCACAGTGAAACCATTTGATTTGGTTTATTTATACAGTTTTCAAGTAGAATTGTTTTTCTGTCTTTTTTCAGATCCCATTAACACAGAAAATACATCTGTCTGCTTATGTCTAATTTTCTGCTTGTAGCACAATTTCTGCCACGTTCATATACTTCTAACACTATGTCTCTATGGCTGAATGAAAGAGACATGTATTTTTTACTGTGTGACTTAGGAGTCACAGGACAGAAAACGGCCCAAGAAGGCTGAGAAAAAAATCTAGTGTTAAGCAACTGTACCCATCTGCTTACCATTAAGGCATGATAACTCCTCATTGCATCTCACTGGTGATTCCCTAGAGACCTTATAGGCTGCTTTTCAATAAAAAATTACCCCAGTCTACAATTTTTCAGCCACATCCTCCTCACTGTGGGTGCTATGAGGAGGGACAACATAAAATGATTATGTCAAGTCCAGACTACAATTTACACAATGAGAAATCCCTGAGGTTTCATTACAGAGTCTTTGCGTGCCATCATGGAGGCATTGAAAGCCACGGTGGATGGAAAAGGAATTTTTCTCAAAAGCTTCTTCTTTTAAAGGCATGTTACAACAGATATCCCAGGTCCTACATCCAAATTACAAGCACTGACTCCCATGCAAGCTAACCACAGTGGAATTCCTGCAGTAGCACTTGCATTCATAGCACTTAACCAAGATGTGAAAATGATACTGTAAAAAAATTTGCTGAAGCTTTAGACTGTTGGTTATCCTTGTTTGTTAAGCATATTTTATATTTTTGTTCTCCCCTTTTCCCCATCTGTAACTAGAAGACGAAATGCCAGACGGAGGCAAAAATGTTGCTCTTGCCGTATTTCTGATTCAGATGTACCTCATACAAAAATATCTTCAGATTCTGTTCCAAAGAACTAAATCCAGTTACAAGTTACAGTGTTTTAAGGAAGTTTCCAGCAGCCTGAACATCTGAGACCTTAGTCATTGTCTGAAGACCATCCATTATTAGTGCTTTCACCCCTTAGGGTGAAAGTCGGGCAAGTAGAGGTAACTACGCAAAGCTTACTTATATGCCACGCTGGAACTGAAAGTGGTGGTAACCAAAGAGTTTTTCAAAGAGGTTAATTTTATCTTTGTCTCTGAACACAGAAGAACACTTCTAAGCTAAAACATAACTGGTAGTACTCCATTGGATCCACAGACCCCAATCACTTGCACAACCTGAACAAAGCATTTGTGGTTGGTTTTAATGCACATAAGTTTAGACAAGGATATGAATTCTATCTCCCCACAGTGCCTCATCAGATAGAGAATTACTCTGTTTTGTGCTTCTATTGTGAAAAGAGGACAGAGAGAATGGGGGAAGGAGAATTTATATCAGCAATCATAATTAACTGTTCATAATAAGTGTTAGGTTTCCATCTCCACTCGGTGTCAAGTGGTGGGATTCAAAGATGTCAGAGTGAATTAGTCTAAAAGAGTTATTGAAAATGAAGCTTTATTCCAAAAGGCATGGGGGGCGAGGGGGGGGGGGAGTGTAATGAAAAGTAGTTTGGCAATTGCTTGAAAAAAATCCAGATTTCTTTCCTGCTACATTATGTTTTGTCTGGCAACATAATGTAACATATTTAGCAACATGTAGGCAATGCAATGGCAGCCCACAAAGTACCATGT
>JANXJC010000078.1:62852287-62862325 GCA_027564655.1 Leptodon cayanensis | reverse complement strand
TATTACTGCTGTCATTTTATTAGTGTTATCATTATCATTATTTGTTTCTTCTTTTCTGTTCTATTAAACTGTTCTTATCTCAACCCACGAGCTTTACTTCTTTTCCCAATTCTCTCCCCCATCCCGCTGGGTGGAGGGGAGCGAGTGACCGGCTGCGTGGTGCTTAGTTGCTAGCTGGGGTTAAACCACAACATGAGGCAAAAGAAGAAATCTATTAAGAAAACACTAATTTCACTTGTTATGGAAAAATAAGAAAATACAAGTTATTTACTTTGTCATTTATGCAGATGACAGGCAATCAAATGAAAGCAGCAACAACCAAAAAGTCAGAAAATAAACCATGGTAAAACACTTGGAGATGGAAAGTTCTTTCCATTGCAAGTAGCAGCACAGAACAGGTACAGCATACAAAAGTCACAAATCCCCATCACTGCTGAAAGCTTAGGCTCAGAAAATCAGTGGTTGGTTCTAAAAAGGCCACCCATATCTCACACACCTCAGGCAACAACCGCCATGTCCCTTGTCACCCACCCCACATAGTCCCTGACCAGTCAGGAGCCCAGCTTTAGTTGCCATGCCTGTTGTTTAGTCATTAGCCTTCTTCCCTATGAAGACTTCCAGCAAGGATACCAATTAGTGCAAATGGCTTGTAATTAGCAGTGATGATTTTTGTAATGTGGATACCTTCTCAGTATGAACAGGAATGAGCCACCAACTCATTTCACATGAGGCAACCATCAGGAGGTAAAGAGTTGCAGTTAATAAAGGCCCATGTGAGAACGAAACCAGTGACTCACAGTAGTAATGCATTGTCTTGCAATACTGGTCCCCAGTGCTGGCACCTCTAATCTAACTGGATCATTGTTAATCCTTTGTTTTACTGAGAATGTGAAAATTTTCTAAACACTTACTTCATATTTAATTTCCTCAGAGATGCATATTGTGCCTAATAAGTGTGCTGCCTCCTGACATGGCACCTTCTCCATTATGTGGAGGGGAATTCACCCTCCCTGTCTGCCTCCTGCTTTTGCCTGTCCTGCTCTGCTCCCATCTCCTCCTGCCAGCACGCTGCCTGTCTCTACTGCCTTCACTTTCGTACTGCTAATCCTCCACTTGACCCACTTCAGCACTGCTCTCTCACCTCTCCTGGCAGCAGATGTGGAAAGGCTACTAATAAGTAAATTCAAGTATCTCCCTTCTGTTCTCAGCTCCATTTAATGTGCAAAGGCTCTAATTTGGGGTGTGGGGGGGATTTTGAACTTCTCCACTGGACTCATTCCCTTCTTGTTTCTTGATTCTTGTTGCTCTCTTTTCTCTGGTCATAACACTTTCTTCCCTTGGTGTTTCACCCCTGGTCTGTGTCTGCTTTGATCACTAGCACAGTGTGCCAGATGTCTTCTCTGTCATCTCCCACCCCCTCAGAGTACCATCTCTAACAGCTTTCTTTGACACAAACTCATGAGGTGACACTAGAGCTCTCTCCCCTGCTCCAAACATGGGAGCTCCCACTTGCTCCTTCCCTTTTACTGACTGATAATGGATCAGTTCCTCTATGGCTTTTATTCGCTCCTATTTTCTCCTCCAAAGACCACTCTCTTTGTCCCCCCGCCCCCAACCCTGCGATGACCCTCATCCGAGTGGCAAAGGTGGCTGAAAGCGGGCCTCCCCCACCCCAGGCCTGCTGCGAGGCCTCCCCTGGGCCTGCCCCAGGCCTTCTCCAGGCCTTCTCCAGGCCTGCAGCGAGACCTGTCCAAGGGCTGTCCCTGGCTCCTCTGGGCCTGCCAGGAGGCCTGCCTGGCACTGCCCCACCAAGCACCTCACCTTGCTGTCTCCCTCCTCCTGGCCTGCACTTCCTCCACAACATGTCTGCTCTGGGGGAGGGTTCAAAACAGGTGCCTCTGCCTCCCAGGATCTCCCCTCCACTGGCTGCCGCAGCCAGCCCTCCCCCATGTTTCCTTCCCAGGGCTGCCAACCCTGAGCCCTGGTTCTCCAGCACCTTTCCTTCCTCCTGGTGTTATGAGCTCCCTCACTTTTTCCAGAACCCCTTTGTAAACCCACACGTTCCCACATACCCTCTTGTGCCATGACTCACCCTCCCAAGCTAAGCTTCTAATTATTTATAATTAACAGCAACAAGAAGGAACTGACACGATATGGAGAAGAGCAGATGTGAGGATCAGAAGCTCAGTGTAAATGCTTAGAGAGAGAGAAACAGCATCATATACTATTGAATAATCTTATAATCACTCTGTGTACATTCCCCTTTCCATAACCCCTGCCTGACACTATCCTGCCCTGTCTCCTGTTACGAGATATCTAACCTCGATTGTAAGCAGAGACCATCCACTTTCATTTCTGTAAGCGCTCAGCAGTAACAGACGTTGGGGCATCTGAAAACCAGGCTAGTTTTTCTCATTTTCTATGTAAAACATCATACACAACTATTGCAGCCTGTGCTAATATATAATAAAAGGCATTTAAATTACCATGAGCTTGTCTCAGCTGCCTTGGATTCCCTGTACTAAAAAGTCCAGCCTTTCCTGTTCTAACCACTTATTGTACCTCTCATGCATTTTTTACTGCAGCTATCCACGACTTAATGTGATGGCAGGCATGAGAAGCTGGCCTTGAGGATGATAAGCAAATGGCTCTTTTTTCCTTAGAAGATTAAACTTGCTTTGATGGTATAACCTTGCTTCCTTACCTCCACTGTCATTGACTATCCTCCTCTGCCACAGCCTACTTTGTAATGCACTGTACTTCTCCCTTCTCCTCCCATCAGAACCAGTAGTCTTCATCCACTGGAGCCAGAATCCCACTGCAAAAGCCCTGTCTCTTTCCCTTCTTCAGTGGATGCCAGCCCAAACCAATAAACCTGCTTCAAACTTTTCAACGTCTCTATTTATAATAAAGAAGGAAAAGAGCCTTATCACCGTAAGTTATAAATTACAGAGGCTACTTTTAGGAGCAGAAAGTTTCATATGTGTAGAATTTTCACAAATTGTCAGAGCTTACCTGGTAATTTGATTCTAATGCTTGTGTCTGTGAAATCAGTGTTTGAAACAAGAGCGGGAGCAGGTAAGGTCTTCTTGAGTCTGCAGTGAGATTGAAAAGGTAACCTCAAAGCTTCTTTTATTCATCTTGTTAACAGTGTTGATGTGGTGGTCATTTGATGTGAAATACTGTTAACAGAGTCCTTCAGAAGAATGGTCTAGGGGAATTATGTCCAAGATGACCAGGTTATAAATAGGTTATTTGAATTACTGTAGCACTTTGGAGTCATCTTTGTCTAGGAAGACCTAGCTGCGTGATAGTTTATCAGCCCCAAAGATCTTAAATCCAGGTAAATAATTTAAATGAGCAGGTGTTTACTCTCCAGGGTGGGATCTTGAGAAAAAAGAACAGAAAGTCAGAGGGAGGGTAGAAATGAGATCTCTAAGAACTGAAAAAGGATTAGGTAAGACCTCTACCAAAAATGGTAGTAAAGAACTAAATATGCTGTGGAGCAAGTACCTATTTTTTTTTTTTTTAAAGAAAGAAAGTAGTTGAATTAAAAAGAATTTTAATCTGAACTGTTTATCCATTCAATATCCACTGTCAGAATATGAGTATTTCTCAGGACTACGTCTCATAAGTCAGTAGAGAAATCAGGATTGTTCTCTCATGCAAAGACTATAGAGGTTATGCTGAAGTCATTGGAAGGGTTGGTGAGGAAAACAGAGCATTGCAGCTGTTTGGGGCTCTGGGCTGACTACCGGTTCCCTCCACTTTCTTTTGTGCACCTCTGCTTAAGATTCTCACTGTATGGAGAGACACTCACCCACCCATTCACTCACTCACAGCGCACACTTGTTCCAACCTCTCCTTTATCTGACTTTTGAAATTGTCAATGGAAAATAAGCAGTCATCTTCATGATCATTTGAGGAAAGTAAGGGAGGCAGAGCATGGAGTAATCTTCATTTCTGGCTTGCTGCAAAGAAGGCAGCACTACATTCTGGCAAAGTGCTCAGGAGTTCATTTAGTTCTTCCACTCAGAATCCTTGGTGGAGGCAACTGTAAAGTACCTTATTGCTTTTTAACCTCTGAAGAAAAATTGTTTAGTAACTCCTTACCTGGGTCAGTTTGGTACCAATAATGCCTCTGTGTAAGGTACTGTTTTCATTAACTCTTTTCTTTTCCCATCATGACAGTTTAAGGTGTTTCTTCACATAGTAAGTAGGAAAGAGCAGTGAATGGTCAATCAAGATAATAACTTACTCCTGTTCAGATCATATCTAGATGATATGGACAACGTAAAATATCCCCCCCCACCCCGGGATTTCATGGTAGAGAAAAAAAAAACAGCAATGGTTTCAAATTTAACCTAATTCTGTGTCAGTAAGATTCTTCCAAATCAATTTTGTTTCCATACTGAAGCTAATTTACATGGAAAAATCCCAGAGGCTAAATCTTTACATTCTATTATACTAATTTCCAAACACTGATGAACCATGATACTTTTTTCCAATACTATATATTTAAATGGAGTTTAACCTCTTAATGTGTATGTATTGGTCTAACATTGTGGCAATTCAATCAAAGATGTCTGCCACTATAGATGTTAATAAGGCATAAAGAGTATAAAAACAGACACACAAAAAAAAGCTGTGGTCTATGCCATGTATGATTCTGGTTGATTCCTTAGGTATGCATCTAGTTCAGGTTCATAATTACCTATAAGAACCTATAATTTTTTTTTTTAAATTCACATTTACATTTAGAATCCATCTAATCAGGCAGGAAATTTGCAGTTATTGATGGGCAGCTGAAGGTTCATTCTCCAATCTGAATATTTTCAGAAGTAGTGAGATAAGAAACTAGAAGAAGATTCAGTCACTTTCAAGCTAAGTAACCTGGACAATGTCAGAAAGTTTGTTCAATATTGGAGAGTACCATATAACCCAAATTCTCAATTTTTTTTCTCATATACAGTATATGAAGTGTTTTAATGAAATTGAATAATTTCAGAACACCTTAAATGGATTACAGAATGCCCTAGAACACTTCAGTGACTAGTGGCATCACTGGGTAATACATTACATTAATGTTGAAGCATGACCCATTTGAATAATCTCCTTGACTTGTTTGCTACTGGCAGGTTAGTGCACTGGGCTGTACAAGTACATAGGTGTATCTGCAAAAATATATTTTAAGATTTGATAGATAAAGATGTTTTGATAAGAGTTCAAGAGATTTTTTTTCTTGGCAATGTTATTTCCTGTGTCCACCACCCATACCTGAGAAACCCATGCGTCGACTTTCACCTAATCCTTTAATCCCCACATTTTCATTCAAGTACATATACTCCCATGCTAAACTCTTATGCTATGTTTGCTCTTGTTTCAATATAAAAGATTAGGATCACTGTCTGACAAGCATAAAATCCAGACCATGTAACTTTCTTTCGAGAGAAGGTACGACATTTGTTATACAGAAGAGTGGACAAGTATTTTTCTAATACTAATCATCCTATATGGAGAATTACAACAGGGATGTTATATTGTTGTCCCACAAACAAGGTTCATTTACCCAGTGTGCAAGACAATAACACAAAGAGTTGACGTATTTTCAAATTAATTTCATTGATGCACATGAATGGATGCCTGTCTCAAGACAGCACACCCTTGTCTCAAAAATTCTCACACTTAACTAATACATAGTCATCATTATCTTCCTTAATGATTGGTTCTTTCTTCTTCACCCCTCATGTAAATTAGTGCTCAGACTCTGTCTTCTTCCTTCATCCTCTTCTTTTGAGTAGGTGGTATCATTTAAGTAGGTGGTCAATGAGTCAGTGGTCACGATCTCCCCCCTGTAGGAATTACCTTTTGCCTCCTCCTTCCCTAATCTTGGCAGTTCCAAGCGGTTCTTCAAGGTTTATTCACTAGACTACAATCCATTACCTTTTCTGACATAAACATAAAGCCCCATTGTCTAGTAGTTAGTTCCTAAACCCTAAATCAAGTCTAGTTATTGTTTCCCTATTTCAAATATTAACAGGTGGGGGCTGTACACAGGACTTTAGCAGCTCCCTGGTTATTTCAATCATATTAAACATATTAATTGATAACAACATGATTGGGTAAAGAAAGTCAATTAGTGCACTACAGCGTCTTATTTAAGACAGGATCCGCCCTGGGAAAGAATTTCAGAACCTTTGTTCCTCGTGCAAGTTCTTATATTACAAATTTTAAAGCAGCTGTCCCCTCTTGGGCTGAGGGACTAGGGCAAAGGTAGTCTACTTTGAAATGGGTATTTCTCCTTAACCTGATTTAAACACCTCTCTTATTTTGCAATATGAAAATAAAAACTGAGGTAAGGATGCAGAGCACTAACCAGAAAGATACGAAAGGATTTAGAAAGCACCAAGCATGGTCCTGGTACCACACATACACATTGCATACAAATAACTGATTCACTTAACTGTAATTGTGTGAGGTGCATTACAACTATCCACAACCAACTAGCATCGTACAATAGGATTCGGGGCCTTTACATCCACGTTTATACATCCTACAGTTGTTTATTTGCTTACACCAGCCTGAATTTCAGCCGTAGAAAGATGGTTTTGATACTCAAAGAAATCATAGCAGCTGATGTAAAGGTTCATATTTTCTCCAGCACATAGGCAGTCAAACAAAGAACAGGTTTTCCATTTGAAGAAGTTAATTAGTATAGCTCAAGTAATTTTTGTGTTTCAAATGCACACAGACTGTATGCTTACTGGTGTCATAAACAAAAAGTGAAATCTTACTTTGTAAGAGAACAGGGCTCAACAGCAGCTCTATTTGTGCAGTGGAATTAGGTAAGTCATAGCCTACCAGGAATAAAATCAATCATTATCCCTTGAAGAAAGTAGACAGCTGGGAAACTGAATTCTACTCGCTATAGCAGGTATATATTTAACTTCACTGAATTGCCTAGAGTTACATTAATGAACCCATCCGAAGAACTCAATTAGGTCTTCCTGTCTAGACTCGAGAAGTAAATAAACATCACCTAATGCATGGTATTCAATACAAGGAAAACAGTCACAGTGATACTTGCCGCAAGATGAAGCAAACCAGCGATACCTCCTCTGCTCACTATTTTGGGTTGACATCTGTACTTTGTTTAGTCTGCACTTCATTACGTTGAGTGCCTGCTCCTTGCATTCAGCTGCTTTGATTGAAACACTGATGGCAATTGAGGTCTGCCTTTCCGAACAGACCTCATTCAGTTATATGAAGATAAATCCAAATAAGCAGTTGAACTACTGCTTGCTGCTGCATCAGAACAGTTGCTTGCAGGCTGCTGTGCTTAGATAAGTCCAGGCGCTATGTAGTATCTAGGGAGAAATAAGCCCAGCCCACAAGTAGATATTCACCCCCTACACCGAGTCATGAGTCCTTAATAATCCCATCATTTGCATAGTTTAATTGACAAATGGCATGCCTTTAGTTTGGAAAAGCAATTGCTCTAGTAATTGTACACTTATTAGCAGTGGGATTGTACTAAACAGCAGGCCATCCCTATGCTGTCCTCAGCTGTTTTGAGCTACTTTACAGAGAACTTACAGCATACCGTAACTGGTATTTGGTCCTACTAACACTTCTGGTTGTCTACTGTTATCAGCTTGGTAGAATAAGCCTGAAGTTGATACTAAGTCAGCCTTTAATCTTGTCACCATTTTGATTTTACTTTGCTGGAGTTACCATTTAACCAAGGGTAGAAAGACACACACAATAAAGCATAACAGAAGGGCAGTGATAGCTATAGACAAGTCATTCTACTATTGAGGTGTCAGGATAATTCAGTCCCTTAGTGAATAAGAGCAATGCTTCCACAGCAAGTAAGAGAAGGAAGCTTGTATAGCTCATTATCATAGTTATCATCCACCACATATCATGTAGAAGTAAGGAGTTCATTTCAGTCAGTGTAAAAATACCAATGCTGGGATGCAATACCTTGAGAAGATCCCTACTTTTGTTTTTACCCCCTAGGACAATAAGCAAGTATCAAGGCCTACATCACTACACTGCAAGCTCCAGCAGCAGTTGCTTTAGGGTTGCTACTGTAATTAGCAGCAGCATATTGGTGCTTATGACTACAAGTGTACATAGACACAGACAAACTGCTCCGTGTTAGAGCCTGTCATTCATATCCTGACCTGTAGCAGACTTTTTAAAAATGGCACAAGGAAAGCAGATAATGGTAATGTAAAGCAAAGCATGTGAAGCTGCATTGTAAAAAGAGCAGAGAACGATGCTTCAGATTTCCATTCACTTTATTGCCAACAGATTTATATTTAAAATGCCAAAGTCCAAAAAAGAGTTGTGTAATAAATACTTCACTTTAGGCTGTAATAAATAAAAAAAAAGTTATTAACAAGGAATGCACTTTGCCAGCCACAAGTGTGGGTATTTTTGAAAAATAAGGGGGTGGGGAAAAAAGAGTATGGCCATAGTTCACAGTTAAGCAGCCAGCAGCTGCTCATTACAGCTATTCCACAACAATGGAGCTCTCCATTCCCTCCCTTTCCAGATGCATATTCACAGTTTAACTCCATCAGAAATGCTCTCTTACAGACCAAGCAGTCACACTTTGCTCAGAGTTCAAGTTAAAGATATTTTTAACACACACACATGAAGCAAGAAAAACTATGGTCCGAAGAACTCCTTGTCACACCATTTTAGTCCAACAGTAGGTTTAGGCGTCTAATACATGTGTGCCCAGCACACTAGGACAGTCAAGTTTTCGTACCACCACACATCCATCATCAACATACTAGTATATCCACCATCTCCACTGTAGATTTCACAGTGAACAAGAGGGTCTGTTTGGTTTAACAGTCATTCCCTTCAGTTACATCGCTGCAGCAGCATGTTCAGAGCATATTCCATTCTGTGTTTTAGTTCCAATGAGCAACCAGAAACCAGAAGAGTTGTCAGACGAAACGTTGTAGATATCCTGTCTTCATTGATGTAGGTAAGGAGATACTCCTCACTCTGATTGCAAATTATGATTTTTGTGTGATCATGATAGAAGTTCACCTGTAAAAGAGAAGCGAGTTCTTGTTTGTATACTTTCTCCTCTCAGTTTCTGGCACTTATCTAGTTTTATTGCAGTAAAGTATTCTAGAAACGTTTCCTCCAGAGATGCTACCAAACTTACTTGAAACGTGCCATCATTGAAGAGCATCATTAATGCTTTATCAGATTTAAGCCACTGTAAGAGGTAAAGCCTGGGCCTGCGTACATCTGTTAGGCTGGGCAAATCTCCTCCCTAGGAAAGGGAACAGGCACTATGTTAACCACTCAGTTCACATTTATTTATTTTTACAGTTCAAGATCCAGAAGGTACTGAACTTACATCCATGAGGTTCTCTTCCATGTAGTGAGAGAAGTACTTCAGTACAGTTACTTGGCTAATGAACTGTTCAGGAGCCTCTGCAGCTGAGAAGACAGAGCACTGGCCTAGCTCAGCATAGTAGTGAACTGTCCTGTAAGAGGAGAAAGAAAGTAAGGAGCTTAGAGATGAGATAAAAGCATTTCATGTTTAAAAAAACACCTTAGTGAGTTGTCAGTTCTGCAATCATTCTTACTTTTTGTCTGGCAGAAGGCTCATATGCGCCCCATTGTTGAAAAGGACACCAACAGTGTGATCTGACAGCTGGTACCCAAAGCCGTACTTGTTAGAGTAGTCCACCCATTTTGTAACCCACTGGAAGGATGCTGTCAGCTGTTCTTTGGGAATGCTGTCTCCTTCTGGCATGTTCTGCAGACATGCTCGCAATACCCTTGCAACTGTATCAGCAACACTTCCCATGGTACTGTCTTCCAGGCCTAAAAGAGAAGGATTATTAGACTGACTAGAGCACAAATAGACAGCAGGCTTTCATTGTAAACTTTTAAGTTATCTAGACTGTAATTTTAAGAAGTTTAGCCTTTATGGGTTACCAGTTTTAATTCTTCCAAAATATTGGCTGTAAAGTTTAGAGCAACAAAAATAAGGGGGGG
>JANXJC010000078.1:62832019-62852187 GCA_027564655.1 Leptodon cayanensis | reverse complement strand
GGGGGAGGAAGCAGCTCTTCATTTCAAGCTTCCAAGTCTGAGAGATGAAGAAAGCAAATGTGGTATTCAGAACTAGAGATTACTCTTCACTGCACTTACATTCACTGCTACTGCTGCAGCTTCCCAAAGTTCCTCTGACTATCATTCGAATAGAGTCTCCAGTCTGCTTAGTTTCTGGCAATGCTCCTGGCTTTGCTACTGTTGTGATAAGCGTCTGGATCTCCTAGAAGAGATGTCAGACATGTAAACATCAAACAAAACACAAGCCAAGGCTTATACACAAGTTTTGCATGGCTCTCCTGTTTCTCAACAAATGATAAATTCCAGGGAAACTTGTACTTGCTGGAAACATTAATACCAAGAGCTGCTGCTAGACTGAGCTTAAAAAAGCATGCCAGGTCTTTCCATTCTTTAGATCTTCAATTTGCATCTTACACGCTATTAATCAGTCCTCTGTTTTCTTGCCCTGTCAAGAGAACAGCTGTGTGCAGGTCTGGACACCAAATGGTAAGAGTTGGATCTCAGCAATTTATTCTTTAAGAAGTCCTAGTTACTCATGAACTGAAGCCCTGTATTTGGAATATTGGGAAAGAGCACCTGGCAGACAAGTTACCACACAGACAACAATGGAGTCTAGGCAGATACTATAATTACTGAAAAGCCAAAATTGATAGCCTCCCTACAAAAGCTACCATACCTTGATGAAGCTTGGTTAAGCCCTCTTAAAGCAACTCTGCTAATCATTTAAGCTTGATTATGCTGTGTACAGCCCCAGCTCTGATATCCAAGTCAAATATAATTTAATTATAGTTACTCCACCCAACTGTTATTGGATTTGAATTGAACTGCGCTTGCATTTACCTCATCTGTTCTGTGTTCGTGGGGCTGTTGGGTTATCGATGTCTTCTTCATATCATGCCTGAGCTTGTAGATTTCTTCATCCTCTTTAGCTAGTCTGTCTGTAATACCGGAAAAAATACTTAACACTGAATCTGGAAATGCTGTTCTGTTACAGGAAACCTAACAAGTTAGCTGCAGAAAGCACATTGTCTCCCTCCGCTAGCTTCTTCTAAACCTGCCACAGCCTCCCAGAACAGTGGTGCCATTATACAAGGACCACTAAGAGACTAACTAAGGGACTAAACTTTAACAGACATTACAGACTAACAGACAGCCAATATAGATTGTCAGTATGCCATAAGAAGCATTTACTTATGTAAGTTGGTGTAGGTTGCAGGCTACTATCTATACTTATTGATAAAGAGGACAAAACTAACCCAGGGAAGCTCTGAGACATAAATACAAGTGCTCCATTGCAATCTCATTGCTGTACATTACTAGCATGACATTGATGGCATATAGATAAGTTTCAAGCATAGCTAAAACCCACTTACTATGTGTGTCGAAGTATCTGGCTTTATCCTTTTTACCGCCAAAGAGAGCAGCAGCTGCTTTTTTGAAGAAATTTTTAGCAGGACTTGACAAATGGAAATCAGGAACAGTGTGACAACAGCTAGCGGAAAGTCTATCAGGTGTAAAGCCCTGTGGAAATGAGATGCAAAAAATAATTTTTAGACCACAGAGTGCATTTTTTGGGTGGATTTTTTTTCAGCCAGAACACTAGACAGTACAAACCTGTAAGAAAAAATCGTGTCGAATAATTTCATCTAAACTGGGCCGATCTTCAGGATTTTTTGACAACATGCTAGCTATTAAGTGTTTCGCAGGTGCCAAGAGAGATGAAGGCAGGCTGTATCTTGCTTCCCTTATACATCTGTACGTTTCTTTAAGATTTGTGGTCTCAAATGGGGGTCTTCCCAACAGCATTGTATACCTGTTTAAAAGCAAAGAAAACCAATTTTATTTCTTTTACATACCCACCGTACTTATCTGCAACTACTGAAAAGGCTTTGTCTGCCTCTTAACACGAAGGAGAATTTTTGCACTTGGGCTACACATGTATAAAGGGCTGCAAACTGATGCAGTACTGCATCCCCTTTGAACTCTTAAAAGCCTAAGCCAGTGATAGAAATATTTCATTTCAAAGGCAGTGAAGTACTTACATTACACAGCCTAAGGCCCAGATGTCAGATTCACAGCCATGCCCTTGTTTGTTGAGGACTTCTGGAGAGAGGTAATTTGGCGTGCCACATATTGTTCTGCAAATCAAAGAGGCCACAGAGCCGGTTAGTATTTCAGATAGAAAGAGGAGAGAAGCTATTTTCCATAGGGCAGGTTTTCCTCTCAAGTTTGGACAAGAACTTAGAGACTCCTGAAGAGAAGCTCTATGAATGTTAATAGTGTAGACGTGTTTCATGGTGTCTTTGTGACACAGGAACAGCAGACTCGTATCTGCACTATTCGTCAGTCAGGTACCCTGCCTCTGGCATTTGCTATTATTCATATGCTCAAAGGAAAGCAGAAGTCAAAGCATGGCAACCTGTTTTCTAGAAGGGGAAATCTTGATCCCAGAAGCAATTAGCTTTTGCTGTGGAACAGGATTTCTCATTTCTAAATGAATCTGGTTTCATTTACTACTAGACTTTACATTTTTTGATGCTCCTACCTTCTCCTGTGCTCCAGTGGTTCCAGCCTAGCTGCCAAGCCAAAGTCACCTAGTTTTAGTTCCATGTTCTCATTAATGAAGAAGTTACCTAGCAGACAGAGAAATTCCAGTTAGCCCTTTTCTTGCAAGGTAGGAATGCATTTGCCACACGTGCTGAGTCATACGCTGTTCAAAGCCAGAAGCTAGCCAAGATTTTTTTTTTTTTTTAAATTAGAAATGCTTAATGTCATCCCTTAAGCACTCCAAGTTCCCACTGTAAAGACAGACTGAGCTGATTCTGTTAATTAAGCTATCACTATACAAGTGTAAAGTGGTACAATGCAGACAGGGCTGGAAGAGCATGGTTTGAAGTCAGCGAGGTGCAGAACTTACCTAGTTTAAGATCCCTGTGCAAGATTTCCTGTTCATGAAGATACTTTAGCCCTGATACAATTTGCCTGAGGTAGTATCGTACTTCTGGTTCTGTCAATACCTTCCGCGCTTTTAAGATGTGAGCCATTGACTGCAGATGAAAAACAAAGGCAGAAACGTCACTGAACATTCACGCATAAGATTCACCTCAAGCAAAAGTAAATCAATGCATGGAGAAATAACAACTAAAGAAGCCACAAAAAAATACCTTTTACACATCGCACATTTAAATTAGTTGCAGACTGAAGAAAGTAAATACTGGATTTCTCCCAGCTGATGCTCACCCTTCTACTGCAGTATTCCAGAAGAATGTAAATATTCTCTCTGTCTTCAAAGTAGTGGTAAAACTGCACAACATGTCTGTGATTAAGCATTCTGTGCAGCTCAATCTCCTTGTCAATCTGAAGAGACAAGGCGGGGCGGGGGGGGGGAGGAGTGTAGTTAGCCTTACGTCCACAAGGTTGAACAGACAGCTCTATCAGAACCATTTCAGGAAAAGGGCTGGGCAATCCAGCACACAAAGAGAGTTTGAGGATAAAAAAAAATAAAATCGTTCATGTACACACACCTTTTCCCTTTGATGAGGTTTTGCTACTCTGCTGTGAGGAATGATTTTTGCAGCATAAACTTTATTTGTTGTCAAATCCGTCATCTCATAACACTTGGCGAATCCACCCTAGAGAGACACACGAGAAAAAGGCAATTATGGCAGGTACGAAAGAAGTCCCGCACTTAGTCATTGACCAGCTCACGTATTAGTCAAGGAGCGTAACTTCCTTCGCACAGGACAATTCGGTAAAGGACAGCTCTTAGGTTCATCGCGTATCTGAAGGTTCGCGCCGCGGCCCCCCCACGTCCCCGCATGCAACACCAAAGTCCTTTTCGCAGGCTCGCCCGAGCTGAAGGCACGATTCCGCCCCTACTTCGGGGCGGAGATGAATCGGGGGGAGAGGAAGGGTGCTCGGACCCACCGCGTCCGGGCCGGGGCAACGCAGGGGCGAATCCCGCTCCGGCCAGGCCGGGGGGCGGCAGCGCGGCGGCACTCCCGCGTCGCCCGCAGGGAAGCGGCCCCGCAGCGGCAGCGCCCGCCCCACGCACCGCCCGGACCGGCGCTCCGCGCCGCGCTCCGCCGAGGAAGGGCGGCCGGGCCGGGGCACCCCCGGCCGCCGCCGCGGCCATTACCTTTCCGAGCACCTTGCCGCGGCAGTAGCGCTTTCCCGTCGTGGGGTCGGTTATAATCCGGGAGACCTCGGCGGCGTTGTGGGCGTTGTGGTGCTGGTGCGGCTGCTCCTCCGCCTTCTTCCTCCGCGACTCGCCGCCGGCCGCTCTGCCCAGCGGCCCCTCGCAGCACTTGGCTCCGCCGCCGCCGCCGCCCGGCGGGTAGGCGATGGTCCGCAGCAGCTCCATCTCCGCGCTCTCGCCCGCTCCGTCCTGCCCGCCCGGCTCCGCGCCGCTCCGCCTGCCCTACCCGGCCCGCCGCGACGCTGAGCAGCGCCCCGGCTCGCTCCTTATATGACGGGCGGCGGCTCCGCCCCGGCGCTGCGGGACGGCCCCCGCCGGGGCCCGGCTCCGCCCGCCCAGCTCGGCCCGGCCCCGGGGCGGCCCGAGCGGAGCCGCGCCGGGCCGGAGCGGGCTGTCCTGCCCTGCCCTGTCCTCTCCTCTCCTCCGCTGCGCTGCGCTGCGCCGCGCGGCCCTGCCCTGGCCTGGCCTGGCCCGGCGCGGCCAGCCGCGCGGCGGGCGGGGAGCAGCTTCGCGGGGCACGGGATGAAGCCCGCTCGAGCGGCGGGGCAGCCGGGCCGGGCGCCTTCGGGCTCGCCCCGCAGCGCGCTCCAGCTGCGGCGGCTGCTCTGCCCACCGCCGCCCCCCGGGTGGGAGCTCGGCCGGGGCAACCTCCGCGGGAGGTGTGTTTTCCCCACCCGGCCGTTGCTGCTTGCGGGGCAGGAGGAGTTTCTGGCAGGCCATCCGTGCTGTGGCCCGTGTGAGCAGCCCCCTCACAAGGGTCTGTTGCTGCGCGTGAGGGAAGGAATGAGTTTTTCCCGCCTATGCCGGAGCAACTCCAGCACAGCAGAGAGCCAGCCACTGTTTTCTTATCTCAGCACGAAGCTGAGGCCCATGGACTTGCTCAGAGGGTGCAAGTCGTTGGGGTGCATGCCCCAGTGCCAAGGAGCTTCCCTGTCCCTCCTTTTGCATGGGAGAACCCAGTCCTAGTGACACCCCTCCGAGCTGTCTGACAACAGCCAGCTCTGAAATCTTCTTTTCACAAGCAGAGACATTTCCTCAAACATCCCAAACGCACATAAATTAATTTTGAAGACTCCTGAAGGCAACTGTAGTCCAGGACTTCTGATCTAGATGTTTGAGTACAGCCAATTGTTGAAGAGTGAAGTGTGTGTATAGGAGGAAAGTTTTACGGTGTCAACATCAGGATGCACGCTTTATCAGACACCACCACCACCACCCCACCCCCCAAAAAAACCCAAACCAAAACACCAGCAAAGGTGCAGAACAACAATATTACTGACTCCGTTTTTTACTGGACATGCACTCCTGCATGCAGGTGTCTCACTTTCTACCTCACTCGGCAGAGTCTACTCAAGACATGTTAGTATTACTAGTGATTAACCATAGGGATAGAGGTAAAAACAAGAGGGATAAATTGGGATACAGAGACTGTACCCAGTTCTGCGTCCACTCACCCCTTAACCTTACAAGTACTGGCTTCCCGGGCGAATATTGTTTCCCTCATACAATTTAACTTTCTCCAAATTAGTATCCGTTATTACAAAATAAATTACATAATGTTAACGTGGTATCTTGATGCTTTGTTTTCTGTCAGTAAGTTGCCTTGGTCTGCTGTGCTGAAAGGCATATGGGGAAAGGGGAAAACGCGCAGGATAGACGCACACGTTTTCCCTCTACTGGAAAGAAATGGTACTACACATCGTAAAAAGCAAATTTAAGGAAAACAGGCTTTGTGTGATAAAAGTTTAGGGGAGATTGTTAAGCTTGACTTTAAGAGGGCATGAGCACACAGTTAAAGCTGAATATACAAAGTGTTCTGCTAAGCAAGACTAGGACTATTTATTCTTACATACTTCGCTGAAGCAAAGTCTGTAAGCTGTGTTCCCTCCGAGTTACAAAAGGCCACGAGGCTGCCAGGCTGCCCTGTGCAGTCTGTTCAGTTGCTCTAAGATTGCTTCTCCCACTTTGGCACAAGTAGCGTTTACCTAACACTTATCTCAAGGTGCCAAGTTTACCATACTATTCATGGTGAAGTTTTACAAAGGAAAAGCTGCTGCAAGAATAAGATGTTTTGACAGCATTCTTAACGCTGATGATGAATTGTGTTTCTGGCCTTTCTGCCTCTGAATTTGCTCCTTCATCTTTCCTCTTCTCCAGTCTTTCCACTGTCTTGCAAGTTCTGCCCTGCCTTCTAAGTCCAAATATGCACAGCTCATCAGGTAACTTCAGCTGTAGGTACTAAGTTCAATACTTAAGTGCTTTAGAGGCCTCTAAAAGCATATGTGCTGGCACTTATATTTCTTAGCTTCTGTGGAGAGCTGCTGCATATTTTTCAGTTAGTGTATTTCACTTTTTCCTTCTAAAGCTCTTCTCTTGGACAAAAAAATATTAATGCAAAGGCTTGAAACTGACCCTTTCATACCTTGCAAAAGGAAAGCCATCCTAGCCAGCACTCTGTAATCTCCCACTTTTTCTTCCAAGTTACATCAGCAGAGTGCTCAAGTGTACCTGCAGCCTGCACAAGAAGCTCATTTGCAAGCTAGCTAAGATAGCAGCAGCTCTGTAGCCAGATCAGTATGCAATACTGCAGTTACCTTGCCAAGAAACAGGGCAAATGTAGCCCAAAATCAGGCTTCCGACATGCCTTCTGTCTCTGGCTCCATAAAAATGTAATGCCTTATCCCTACAGCTTTGTTTTGACACAAGTGTACAGGGTTTTTTTAATAAAAGCCTGATTATGGAGGGTCTGGGAAGCCTGGGTATGCATAAATCCCTGGGTCAGACGAGGAATGGGAATTTGACAGACTCATAAGTGGCCTAATTACAGGCTTGTGGGAAGAAGGTCTTGGCAGGAACCACTCGTCCCTACCCTAGCATTGGGAAAAAGAGCTGTTTGAAGAATTAAAGTTCCAGAAAGAAGTGCATTAAATCCTGGATGTCTAACTCCCTGCATACTACAGAGCCTTGGCACTGTGTTCATGGCCGTGAATCTGCCAAGGCAACCAGGTCCTTATGTGAAATCAGTATTAACACCACCTACCTGGCCTCCAGACTGTCTCACAAGTGAAATTCCTTCCTACTGTGCCACTAATATGTTTTTCCATCACCAGTACACCAATCTGAGCCAATTCACTATGCTCATACAGTCACACACACCAATAGCCCTGCAGTCCATACTGGGCTCAGGTGGCAGCCCACGCTGGTTCGGCAGACAGAGATGGCCTTTTACGTGGCTGGCCTCATCACTTGCTTTCTGCTATCAAAACGGCCGCGCTCCTGCCTCAGCTGTCGGCAGGACCATGTTTTCCATTAGCTGGTCATGGAGTGCCCTCAGCTGCTGAAACGAAGTTATGACAGTTTGTCCGAAAAGAAGTGTATTCTACTTAAGGATGGGACAAACTAATGAGCCCCATGAATAGCATTGTCACTGGAATACGTACCAACATATATGCATGATAAAAGTTACGCAGCTTATTTCTAGAACATCACCCTACAGAAACTGTTATTAAATTTGTGTCTTTTGCACAAAGTGCTTCACGATCCTTTGCAACTTGTCAGAGGAGAGAGTAGTTATGTCTGGAGAAACTATTGCTAATCTTACTGTATTTTAGTGATTGACTAAGTCTCATTTCTCCTCTTGACTTCTTCCCTAGCTCATCACCTTAATTTCATTCCTCTAGTCTAACCTTTTCTACCCTACCAGCCCTACACCTGCCTTTTCCCACCACCCCGTATGAGTCTGTATGTGCTCTGCTTTTGTGTTCCACATTTTCCCTGTTCTCTGGGGTACTTGCTGTTGTGCTTCCAGTAAAGTACTCATTTCATAGCCTGTAGGGTATCTAGCATAGGCAGCCTCACCAAATAAAGTACAAAGCACACAAAAGCCGGGCTAGATAAAGAACTAAACATTTGCTCTGACGCTGCCATGCATTTTCAGTGTACCACTTCCCTTGCAGGATTTTTTTGTCACAGATCATCCACACATACCGGTGTGATACCATTTGTCCTCCCTAACTCATTGCAGAGTTAGTGCAAAGCACTTGTTTCTGCTATAATTCATGTATTTTCATTTCATTTGTTTGAAGCTTGGCAAAGTTTCCAAAGACCTGAATTCTTTTGCAGTTTCATTTGAAGTGATCTACTAATTAAAAAGCAGGCAGACTACCAAGAGCTTAAAGCAGTCATGTTTTCCCAGAAAAATCTCCAGAATAGAGGGTACTTAGCCCAGTTGTCACATAGGCTGTGCTAGTTTTTGGTTCCTTCTGGGGTGGTGCCAAGGTCTGTTCCCACCCTGCCAGTTTGGTGTGGGTTCCCTGGGGCTGGCAGGAAGGCAGGGCTACAGTTGTGGTGGTTATGGGATCCTGTATTAGGTCACCAAAGACACAAAACTCTATTTCCTGGAGTTTAATGAGTACCTACATGGTCAGGATGGCTGGCTGGCTTTGAAAGGTGTTCCCCCAGTGCAAAGATAAAGTGTGGGAAATAATGTAACTCCAATCAAGTGTCAGTGTCAAGAGAAGACAATGTCAAAGAAACTCAGCTTTCTTTTACCCATCACTACTCTCACACTCCTTCCCCATGCTGCTTGGGTTGAGTAACATCTCACAGCTTGGTTTCAGGCACTAGCCCTTGCACTCAGGACTGCAAACACCTTCATACAGTGCCTACTTCTAAGAGTGAAGTCAGACCACAGGTTTGCGCATTGTGTTATTTTTCTCATTTTGTTTTTTCACAGCTTGACTTGTTTTTCTTGCACATCCCAGACCAAAACAAAGATATACAAACCTCAAAGTTAACAGTACTTCAAAAGTAAAGGCTCTAAAGCCTTTGCCTTTACCTCTAAAGGTTGATCAAAATTGTCATTTTAAACTTGCAAGGTTAATAGTTGAGGATGTGTTTGCACAGACAATATTGTCAGATACATCTCCTCCTTCAGTGAAATTCTCTATGGCCTCTATTTGTTGCCCTTGCAATGCACTGGGGAGAACTGAGAGTGCGAACTGTATTACCCATCCATAAGAAACAGTTTAACCTAATGACCACAAACACATGCAAATACTTCATGCAGTGTCTTGTAGGAATTACACCCACTCTGCCTCTGCCTGCAATGTGAATGCTCCTAAGTGCTCTACTCAGCCAAAGAGTATCTGTCTTCAAGTTATTTAGCGAGACATGCTGGCACCCTGGCCACCCATTCTGCCTGCAGCAGCTTCTTCCAGATACTGCTACTGCTTCTGATGAACCACTGGTGATTTTCAGTACTCTGTTGAAGGCACTTGGAACTTTATGAGACCACGACTTAAGGTACCGCAAGCCAGTGATATAACGGCTATGCCCAGAATTAGCCTGCCTCCCATATAAATGACTGCCAGAACCATTATGCAACTGCATCAATCATGCAGAAGGAACAAAGATCTGTGTGATGGTAAAGCATCATGCCCAGTATTAGAGACACTTGGCTTCAAACCTGAAGAACAATCGGAGTAGTGTTTTGTGCCCTAAGAACTGTCTGGATTCTTTTGCTTTTTTTTTTTTTTAAGCGATTCTCAATGTCCAAATATCTTAAACATAAAACCTCCTTGTTAAAGGAAATAATGCCAAAGGGTAGTCAAAATCCTCTGAACAGAACAAAGTGTTCACTACTTCAGTCAGTTTCCCTTCCTGCTCTCCCTTCTCATTTCCAGTGACAATCTTCCAACTACTGCAGGACACAGAACAGGAGACAGTTTCCTACTGATTAGTCTAAGCACTTACTTTCTTTCTATGGGTAGGAAAGCAGTTTCCTGAATCCACAGAGCAGAAGTCAGTGTTACTGGTGCTCAGATAACACAGACAACGCAGGAACAGAGTTATGAGATATATCGGGTAAGAGCCCATGCCGTACGTTATCTGTCTCCACGACACTCCTTTCTGTCAAGAACAACCATATCTATTTTTCATGCACATGTTGGCAGTAACTAAACATGTATAGGCCGCTTCTGACTATATATTACAAACATGAAGCACAAAAGAGAGGAACAAGTATTCAGGAGATTGAAAGCATTTATTACCTTATTTTCTGCAATTAACTATGCTTGTAGAACAAAACAGCTACAAAGAACTAAATGTTCTGGCAGGCAGGAGTACAAGTCATTAATCCTAATCCTCAACAGTTGCATATAATGTTCAAAACTCAGCAAGACAGTGATGCATGTCTTATGGATGCCTAGATATAGAGGAACTCTGGGAAGTTAGACTTGAAGGTAGAAGAGCTGATGGTTTACAGAAAACTGAGTTACTGGGTGATTAGATACAAGTCAGCGCTTCCTTTGAGCACTGCACATACTACAGAGGCTCTTTGCTACCAAAGCAAGATGTGCCAGAAGCAATCCTGAACAGAGCAGAAGAGATAGCCTGCTCAGGAAGGAAAAGTGGGCTGAAAGCTGATGTTGTCAGAACCAAGTGAAGCAACCACATCACCTGCAAAAGAAGAGTATCCTGTGCTCTTTTCCCCATTGGGATTAGATTAAACCCAATTAACCTTTATTGCCTTTCCTAGATTTCTTCTATTCACCACTCTAATATCAAAGCAACAGGCTTAAACAAAACATGTAGAGAGGAGAGTTAGCACTGTATGTTACCATCAAAGTTGCTGTTCATCAGACATGACATGACAGAGGCACTTGTTCAGAGATTCTGGGGAAAGTTTCTGAGAACGATGCTTTTCAATAAGATGTTTGCTGCCTTGCATACATTAGAAGTTTTTCTAAGTGTTTCTTACCTCCATTTTGTTTTATGTATAGATCACTACAGATTTTCCAGGTAAGATTATTTTCTATATTTATGTAAATATTCAAAAGTTATTGGCACTACATTTGGTTTATTGTCCTGATTGTTAATCTGAAGAGTTGAGGCATGTTATTTGTAAAGTCAGTGTGTTGTCCCAAAAATGGAGTCATTTACCTGGTGTGCGAAACGCCAATATACACATAGAGAAGAGGTATTTTATTCCAATTCATGTTTGCGCAAAGATGGGGGCTAGGTGGTAATCCACAAAGCTAGTACACCTCATACCTAAACTGGCAAGCAATTTATACAGTTCAGTTATACATCTTTAATTTCCAAGGTTCTTCCCCAAAACTATTATTGGTAATTACTTACCTACCACAGTTTCTGTTGGGCTGAAGTTTTCCCTGCTTCGAATTAAAGGTACAGTGTTCTTTTACTCTACAGTGCATGCTCAAGGGGGGAAGGGGTTAAGTCTTATTGGTCTTGAATTGAGTCAGTGGTCGTGATCTCCCCCTGCCGCCTTTACCTTTCCTCCAGTTATCAAAGATATTTGCTGCCCTCCTGCCTATTAGCAATTATTCAACTTTTGGTGCCTCCTGGGGTAGAAAGTTTCCTTCTTATCAGTCTGTTAGCTCTTCTTCCTGGGCACAGTCTTTAGCAAGGCATGCATTTTTGATACAAAGGGTATCCTGTTTCACAAGACCTTTGCAGCCTTTGTAAAGTGGCTTAAGTACCTAATTTCTGAAGTACATCAAGTGTACTAAAAAAATAAATCACACAAAAAGTGGCCTCTAATAAAAGTTAAGGTATCTAGGAAATAGAGAAATAAAATCCAGTCTGCTGGCCTCTTTAAGAATAGAAATGAGAGCAGGTGGTGGTTAAGACAGGATGGATAAAAGAAAAGATGAACAAAAAGCATGTCCTAAATATCTAGGTGTGAAAATGAAAATTCCCACTAGATTTTTTCCAGCAACTCACTTTGATCTTTTTGTTCTAGCATCCTTTTCTGATTGAAGCTATTATTAGCATCAGCCACCCAGGGAAGGTAGGTGGGCCAATGTCGTACTATCGTCTTCCTGAGCTTAGCTGTGTGGTCCACCAGTGGCCAAAAACCTCAGGCAGTTATTGGACATCTGCTTTTTTAACTAGGGAAGCCAGTACCTTGAATAAAGCTCCTCATCAGTACAAAGAAAAAACCCAGGGGAAAGTATTTGACAACTGCAACAGAGACAGAACTATGACTGAAAACCCGCTGGCAAAACGCACTAGCCAGGAGGGTAAATATTGCCCTCTGAACACGCAGAATCTGTCTGGGTACAGTCACTGATCCCACAGACTGCTCACATGCTGGGGAGTAAAAAATATGCATGCCTTCCAGTACCATAGCAGATGCTTTTCTGCACATCTGCATTAAGAAGAGAAAGTTAGGAGTACTGAAAGGGAAAATCAGAACTCAGTTCCAGAGCTAGAAACTGACCCAGGCATTTTGTCCAGCACAGGGGATGTTTTGGGAAAATTTAGTTCTGTCTAATCTTTAGCTCTATTTCAAATTGACATTTTAAGCAGGTTTGGATTGTGGGTTCTTAGCTGGCCTTTAATGTTTTGTATTACTTGATGTGGGGCAATTGTTTTTAAATTTTGAGAGCAGTTATTGTTGGCTCAGATCAACCACAGTGGATTTATTGTGTAACAAGTACATCACACTTTCATGTCTAAAGTGCATAGTTGTAGGCCACAGGAAACGCAAAATAATGCAGAAAGATAATGCTCAACTGAACTTACAACAAGGTAAGAACATGAACACAAGTAGTCACTGTGGCTCAACAATGCCAAGAGAAGCTGTGGTACCTGGCAAAGAGCGAGCCTTCAGAAAAGAAGTAAAATATTGCAAATACAAGTCTAGCAACAGGATGTGATAGCTCAGCCCACAATGTGGATTATTGGACTTTTGAGATGTGGCTGAGCTAATTTTAATTCTCATTTCAAGTAGAGCACGGCACTTCCTCCAGTGAGAGAGTAGCAGTGACCTTCACAGTGAACTGTGAGGTTTCTCCTATCAAAGTCTGCATTTAGCTTTAAAAGTTTCTGCTTCTATTTTAGGCTTCCAGGAGGGCTGACATGCTGAAAGACCTGTCTCTTTTTTTAAATATATCAACATGAGTAAACAAAAAATATTACCTCTCCCTTGCCTGATTTATATCTTTAGATTCTCACAACAGAGATACTGCCACCACAAGCTTGCTGATTTTTTCTTAGTTAAGTAGCTCATCGCTGTTAGCTTTAAATGACAGATTTGAGAATTATGGAATCAGCAGGCTTCTGACTCTAACAGACATGGACAGCTTTCAGCCATCTGTCAAATGGTGACAGGGACTCATGGTCAGGGTTCCAAGTAATACCCAGTTGATAAATGAAATGTATGAAGCAAATCCTCCAATACTCACTTCCACAAAACATACCTATTTTAAAAATACAGAACTGTGTTTCCTGCTCTTTGGCTCCTTGGTGATGGTGTTTCCGGTTAGACCTGCAGTGCTTAAGGAAACATGACTGCTTCTAGAAGACCAACACTGACTGAGAGGGGCAGAGAGTGAGCAGCTTTAAGAAGGCCAGTGATGAGAAACTCTGGTTCCTGCCCTTTCAGCAGTCAGACATGCTGTTCACACTTGTATGTGCTTTGCAAAAACAGGAAAAGGTCACCTAAGTGGAAAACAACGTGGTGAGTGTTATTTTGCAACTACCTTAGAGTGCTTAAAAAGATGTACCAAGACATTAAATATACATGGCCATTTGTGGTTGGAACAAATGTTTTCAAACACGCTTCTGTCCCACACAGGGCACTGCATCGAAAACCCACTTTAGAGCTATCCCACGTTCAGTTAGACTGGTCCCTAAGCATGTCTTTGTACAGAAAGAAACAAAGCAGATAAACTGCTTAACAAGGTCTCTGACCAAGAAGTGCAGATACCCAAGTCTGTACACATTAAGGACTACAGACTTTGTTGGACTTTTTTAGACTCAGGCTAAAGAGGTTATTCTAGCCTGTCAACTAAATGCATGGAAATATTTGTTACATGAGTCTGCCAGCAGAATTCCTTCTCTTGCACAGACCTTGCCCTGCCTGACAAAATTTACTAGGTACTGGAGGACTTGCTCCAGCTTTACAAGCACAGGTCTGATTCAGACTGAGAGAAACTCTATTTTCTTATATCACTGTTCCCCATAGATTACTGCCACATAACTGAGACTTTTCATAGTGATGAACTCAATGCACAGTCTCATCACTGATTGACCAAAGGGAAAAACGAAACAGACCATTTTGTATTCTGCGATGAAGAAACAAGGGAAAGAACACCTGGAGTTTGCATTGGACTGACACACATTCATTCCTGTTTGAGAAAGGGACTTGGCTATTAGGACTTCTTTGCTAGAAACCATGGGAATAACAATTCTATCCCCTAATCTTTTCCTGCTTCCTTCGTCTATGACTATTCTTTTGTTGGGTTTTGGGGGGTTGGTTGGGTTTTGGGGTTTTTTTTTGGAGGGGGGAGATCTGCTTTTAATCTATCTTACTTTCTCTTAGTCACTGTGCCCCTCTTAAGATTTTTAGTTGAGTGATATCCCTTCTTTCACTAATTTCTTAAGCTAAGCTGGCCTCCATGTTTCAGTCTCTTGGGCAGCTCTCAGTCCCTCCTCGCAGCCCAAACCCTTTCCAGCAGCTGCCTGGGCTCTCTCCCACTTGCATTAATTCAACCTGTTCACTTTGCTTTGGGAAAAGTTTGAAAAGAAGCATCTTCAAGCAGGGAGAAAGTCACACTCAGCAGCAGTCTTGGGAAAAAGCTCAAAACCACCTTTGGAAACATCAGGAAACAGAATGTGTGGAAGCATACAGAAAATTAAGCTTATGGTGAGAGGAAGGGAGAGTAACCAAGTTGTATAGCTAGTGGAAAGAACAAAACAATGCAATAAATCCAGAGGATAGACTGTATTAGAAGTTGTTGCCTTGCAAGAAGTTGATGCCAAACACTAAGCTAAATGCATTTTAAGGTTAACAAGTTTGGGATCAAATGGATATGAGTTGTCTTGCCTGATGTAACTCCTAGGTGCTTTCTCACTCACTGCTGTGTGAGAAGGAACAATGTGTTCAACAGTCCTCCTGACCTACTGCATCAAACAGCATTTGCTGAATTACAAGGGGTTTAGAAAGAGAAAAATATTATGGGGAGACAGAGTGCAAACCTCAGTAAACAGCAACAGGCTCAGGACCTGGCAAACACATTGTCCCATGAACACTAATTATACAGCTGCTTGTTCTGTGGGCATCATCCCATGTCTCACAAAACAGCCATTTCATCAAGGGAACAAAGCAGTGCCTGTGAGGAAGTTGAGATACTTTCCAAATAACAGTTGCGAAGATCTTCATCCCCTGCTTATTCTCTCAACAAATTTGATTCATTAATATTAAAATTATTTGCAGGGGAGAGGGGATAATGAAATCTATCACCTGCTTTGTAATCTTGTGAGGAATTATGAGCGACTCCTTTCTCAGGGACTGCAAAAGACAGATTGATTCAGGAATGAAAGTTATAAGGTGTTTATCTATAGTTACATTTTGTTGTATGCATGCCTTGTGGCTAGAAACAGTATTTTCCCTGCAAACCAGAGAGAAAGCTTTGCACCTGCAGAGCTGTGCTGACTGATCTGCTCAGGACATCTGAGTTACATTGTACCAGGGCCAGAGAGAGTGTGTGCACATGCAGCTGGGGCATGGCTCCCCAGACAAAGAAGGCGCAATACAATTAATGATGAAACTCATCTGGCTGTTTGGAGTTAACACAGGCTGAGTTCATTTGCTGGGCAGGGGAGGCATAGGAGGGATCTTCTTGCTGGGTTCAAAATAATTTTTGCATCATTATACAGGACATTGTTTCAAACAGTATGAGAAGGGAGTAACTAATGATATATGTTCTTTCCGTAACTGTTTTGAACTCCAAACCAGGTAAATTTCTGGTCCTTTTTTCAGGTGTTGCTTCTTCCAGGTCCACAGCTATGACCCTGCCACCACATGCCTGCAATTGAACTGGTGTACACTGGCCCCATTTGGCCGGTTCCTGACTGCCCCATCCCCCATGCACCCAGGGCTGTGATTCAATAGGCTGCAGCCAGCAACTCCCAAGAGCCTACTTAAAGCACACTGAAAATGCTTTAGCAGAAAAAAATGCATAATGCAGAGGGAAAGAAAAGAATATTAAGAGACCCTGCATGTGATTTTTATTGAAAGGCAAATAGGTATAATTTATACCCCCACACTTTTGGGGTATGACAATCCCCAAAAGAGTGATTCCCTACTCCCCAAGAGAGTGATTCCCACTGATATCTCTGCAGATTCACTCCTAACAATGACATCCTTTGGCAGATATGATGGCTTCAAAATGAGCTGAACTGCCATGTCATTTAAGTGTTTCCCAAGAGGACTGTATGACAGTTCATCTCCAGCTCTAGGTATATGATGCTTGGCAATGCTGCTTCCAAACAAGACCAACAAATACATCCAGCTACCATTTAAAAACTCATCATTAACATTACTTTGTGAACTCTTAACATATAACTAAAAATCCATTGGACTGTGCCATAAAACTCCCACATTTGTATTAACTCACCTAGGCACAAGTAATTAATCTGTGCTCAGTTCTAAAGAACATACATCTTTTCATGAAAGCCATAACTGCAAAAGTGAGCAAATCATCCTCCCATCCATGGGAGGAATATGTATTTTTTTTCTGGCAATAAGTGGACAGGACAGAGGCACTAGTAATTTTTGTAAGAACTGTCTTGCCACAAGTCAATCCAAACAGATGTTGAGCACACCTGTGTCAGCCCACCCTCCCCTTCTCCAGCTTATCAGGAAGTGCAGGCACTTTCAGGAGGAGAACACCAGAGGTTTCTCTTTCTCAACACTTTCCACTGAGCAAGAAAACCAGAATCCATTCTTCCTCTCTGGTGCCTGGAAATAGCAAAGGAAGGCAGGCAGTTTAAGCAAAGCTTGAGTATTTTCAGGTGCCTGTTTCTGAAATAGGGCCCAATGCTTCTCCTTGCTTCTCCTGTGAAGCACAGGCACATGAACAACTTGTCAATCCAGGACTGGAGCAAGGCCTTCTGGCTTCCCCAAAATGGAGAAAACTTCCAACGGCAGCAGTCAAATCACCCATCATCAACTGCCTGAATTCAAATCCATTTCAAGGCATGAATAAGTGCCTTGGGTCCAACTTTTTCTTAGCTCTGCCTCTCTACATTTGAGAGGAATGTTGAATTGAGAGGCAGAACACACCATGTTCCTCCGACAAGCACATCACTTCCTTCTAGCCACTTGACCAGCAGGCCTGAGGGATGGAGGTATACTTCTACCCTCAACAAGGGGCTCATGCTCATGTAATTAATAGTCCAAGTGCCCACAGGTCAGATATTTCGTTAATTTTAATGCCTCCAGACAGCTTAGCTGATGTTATCCATCTCCTTACAGGAATTATGTGAACTGTGACTGATGGAAGACAAAGCAGCATAATGATTTACTGTCGTTTCTTAGCCAGTAATGTTTATGTGGACCCCAAGGGAGGATTAAAGGAAGTTTTTACAATCAGCAGTGTTAAAAATTGTAGCTTGGTGTTACAGGCATGATTTTAGCTCGTAGTTGACTACACTTACCTATGTCTCCAATACACAAAAGTTAGTAGCAGGGCTAAGCCTCAGTTCTATTTTGAATATCTGTCTGTCTGAACACATTTGGTGCTCAAATAGATTTCAAAGGGTTTAAGCTATACCAGGAGAAAAAAAAGTATGCAAGATTTTGAGGACCTGACACAATATGTGCCTGAAGGATATTGGCATCAAGAAGACACTGCAGAGATGGAGGTATATGGAAATCAAAATGGGGAAGTGAAGACCAATAGGAGATTAAAAACAAAGCAGTGACACCTACTAAATATTTCCAGGTTCCACCTTTCACAGATGTTAGAGAATATGTTTTATGAGACATAAACTGCTTTTCCTAAAGGGTTTAGTTCATGGGATAGTGCTTATGAAAAAATATCAGAGACATTTCCCATAAGTCTGACTACCAAGAAGTGCTCACACTTTACTGCAAGCAAAGCAACTTGCAGTTCAATTTTAAACCGTACATCTGCAGGCCATCATGTTACTGAAAAAGCCAGTCAGTGAAACTCTCTAAGACTTGATTTTGGAGTTTTAGAAAGCAGGCATTCTTTATTGCAGTGCTGGGTGCACGGGCGATTGTTCCACCTATCGTGCATACTGTTACATACAGCAAACAAAATTTATATTGTTCTAGTCACATACTTATTCATGTTATCATTTACACAGTGTCTGCCCTTTGGGCATGTGCAGTGTGGGTCATCTCTTTTTTCTAGTTATCTGGCCTTGGCAAGTTTTAATTACAGAACCTCAGCAGAACTCAAAGCTTATCATCAGGGCCCAAGGCTTCTTGTCTGTTGATGCACATTAGGCCCCAAGGCCCCCTGTTTGTTGGCACCTTTAGTGCATACCATTGACAAAGCTCAAGGTTTTCTTATCTTTTTAGTACATACTAAAATTTTGAAGTTACTCAAGCAAGCAAACTTCATTGCTACAATGATACGGTGAAGTTTTCCTTCTCATGCCTTTATTCAAGGCACCAATCACTTCCACCTACTTGTGGAAAAACTCATTAATACTAAGACATACTCAGAGCAGACAGTGTTTAGCAAGAATGGCCCCAGGCAAAGGACTCACTCACTGTGAGAATCACAAGTGTTTTCTCTGCAAATAACACTCAAAATCCAAAGCAAGCCCATATTTGCTGGGAGATGTCTCAGCAGTAATGCCACATTAAGGATAATGGTTTTGTGTTAGAATGTGCAGGCCTGGATTGCTGATCATCTATTTAGAGGTTGCCTTACTAAAGAATATGGCTACTGCTACAGTCTACACTTTGCTGTTACAAGGGGAATTTCCAACACTTATAAATAGATATCATTCTGTAGACACATGAGCTTTCAAGTGTAACGACCTTTAATTTAAAATTGTTCTATTACAGAGAATCTTTAAGTGAGAAAGCCTTTGAAAATGAAGCAGTTCCCAAGGAATTCTTAGCATCCAATGTAATTATCTCCGTAACATCTATAATTTTCACAACTGAATATTTTTTTTTTGAAGGCATAGCCTCCTGCACGTAGGAGAGAGATTCCAATCCTCTCCCCTGAAGAGTCAGTTCCCACTGCCGCCTCCCACTCCCATGCCCTAAACTGTTCTCACATTTGGGAGAAAATATACAGAAAAGCAAGGTACTACAAAAAATTACCATAGAAGTTTTATTTTTTCATAGTCTCCTCAACTTCTTAGAGCAGTGTCTTCCACACTTTCATACTCATCACTGAGACCAGTATTTTTATAAATGTAAACCATAGCCACAATAGGTAATAGCATCTCTTCATGAGTTTTAAGAAGTTAAACACTAAAACATTACGACAGATTGTCATGGTTTCACCCCAGCCAGCAACTAAGCACCCTGTAGCCACTCGCTTGCTCCCCCCACCCAGGGCGATGGAGGGGAGAATCAGAAAAAAAGTAAAACTTGTGGGCTGAGGTAAAGACAGGTTAATAAGACAGACAGAAAGAAAATAATAATGGTAATAATAATAAAATAACAATAATAATAATAATAATAATAATAATAATAATAATAATAATAATAGAATTGGAATACACAAAACAAGTGATGCACAATGCAATTGGTTGCCACTCACTGACCAATGCCTAGTTAGTTTCCAAGCAGTGATCTATGCCCTGCCCCCACGAGCCAAATGCCCCAGTTTATATACTGGGCATGACATCACATGGTATGGAATATTCCTTTGGCCAGTTTGGGGCAGCTGTCCTGGGTGTGTCCCCTCCCAGCTTCTTGTGGCCCTTGCTGGCTGGGCACGAGAAGCTGAAAAATCTTTGTCTTAGTATAAGCAGTACTTAGCAAAAAACATCAGTGTTACCAACATTATTCTCATACTAAAACCAAAACATAACACTATAGCAGCTACTAGAAACAAAATTAACTCTATCCCAGCTGAAACCAGGACACAGATGAATGTTAATTTTTAATCAAAAAGTTCTTATCACATTGTGCTAGTATCTT
>JANXJC010000078.1:62805450-62816115 GCA_027564655.1 Leptodon cayanensis | reverse complement strand
GAGGGGGGGATGATGGACATTCTGGGAGTTAGGGCAGAGGCAGGGAAACACCTTGCGCAATTTTCATAGCTAATATTTTCAATAGTTTAATTGGGGAAAAAAAATCCTCTTTCTTAACTTTGTCTTTGCACATTAAGGCAGTAAGTGGCAAACGCTAGAGAATTCACCACTTGGGGTAATCCTGGGCAGTATTGAGGACAAGGAAGAGGCACACACACACAGTTGGCTGTGTCTGTGGTGATGTTCCACAGATGAACATGGAGGTTACATCTAGGGTTTAGATGGGATCTTTACACTGTAAAAATTCTGCCCTAGCAGTGAAACCTCATGGCCTTCTGTATATGGTCTTCCGGGAAGGGTCCCTGTCCTATGCCTTCCCTTGGGCTGTGCCTGGGCACTGCCTTAGAGGTGCAAGTTGGCTGTGCTGGGGAGCATGATAATACGATGCACTTGGGGTGGCCAGACCCCATTCCCATACTCAAGCCCATGCCCTAGCCTAGTTAGGTCTGTCGCAAAGATGTAGCTGCAGATCCCTTTGGTGTTTGCTAGCTTACCTGCTGCTGCACTATTGACTTACCATTCAACCTCTTTGATAATCATAACTAAGAAGCTGAACAGCTGTAACCTGAATCCTGGTTTTGGAAGGATAACATTCATCCGCAGCTCAGCCTCTTGTAGGTAAAGATGTGGTTTATGTTTTTACATATGTTTTATGTATTTATAAAGTCAGCTTGCTACCCTCTGCCAGCCAGGACTGACAGTGACCTACAACGTGATGGTACCAGATAGCTCTCTGCTTTGTTCTTAAATCAATTTAAAGGTTCAACACCAATTCCCCTGAAAGCAGACTATTACAAGACATGCTTTTCCTTGCATTTGCAGGTGATTAAAATAGCCCAGAGTGACTTGCTGTAACAGGGCACTTAGCAGCCATCAGCCATTTAAAATCGCAGAAATAGGTATAGGGTTATTATATCCTCCATCCTCTGCCAATAACTGTCACCCCACTAAGATCCATGATAGTAATTTAGTTTCCATAAAGGACACTGTTAATTCAGCAGACATGCAGGGAAACATACAAAAAAATCTAAGCTGAAATGACAAAAGTGTCAGGACAAACAGGGCTTCCAGAGTGGAAAACCAGCATTTATTAAAATATGTATAAACATACATATACTTCATGTTTGTACTCTGAACTCTGAATACAGAGAGCAAGGTGAGTCCTAAATGTCTGAGCGTATGGATTTAGTCTTATCAAACATCTTTGGGAACATTTTGCTTGCGTTTTTTGGAAAGTAACTGTATTTGTGAACAAGAAAATTGTACTGAACCTTCAGGATTTCACATCTTGGCTACCATAATACCTTATTCATCCGTGAGGCATACGCTGATTTTTATTAACAATTACCATATTCAGCAGGATTCTTTCTCATTTTAAAAAGAAAAGAGCAGGTCTGAACCAGCCTGACCAAAACATTTGATCAGAAACAGGAAATAACGGTTAAAATTAGCTTGACATTTTAACTAAAAAACCTTTTGCAACTGGGGGAAGATTTAAAACAAGGTTAGCCTGAAAGAGCCTGTTGGCTCAGAGATGGTTACTGTTTTCTTGTTGGGTATGGTTTCTTTGCACGCTTTCTTGGTGCCTTGCCCAACTGCTGCCCCATAGCTGTTGCCAAGTAAGATCATCATGTGTGAGAGTTGCGCTTATTTCCCATAATGTCAATAGCAATGTCTAGAGATGAGCTCTAATTCTACACTTTAACGTAAAAGGCATTTACATCAGATTTGTTCACTTTTATATCTTGGGATGATGAATACTATGAGGTGTCTTGAACTGAAGTGAATGTCGTTGTCCCTTCAAATAACAATGTCCACCTTCCAGTAATGACAGTTCACCTGCTGAAGCCTTTCTTGGATAAATAAACCTATGGTTTATCTGCTTGTATTTTACTAGTTCCCTAATGTTTTGTGTCCCCTGTGTTTTCAACTTTTTCCTATTTTCTTCCTCCCTTCTTACCACTGATCTCATATCTCAGATAATAGTAAACATTTTAATCTTTTTTCAGAAAAAGGTCATTTAGTCTCTCCTGTACTAACAATATAGATCAGAGAATTTTGCCTAGTGGTGTTTCATTTAGGGCTAACTAGCTTTTGCTTGACCTGCTGGGTTTAGATTATTTTAGAAAGTCACCCAGTGTTGATGCTTGTTTTCTACCTCTTGGAATTTTTTGTATCTTTTTACCTCTTTAAATGCTTAATGTTCTTAAATGTTCTTTCTGTTAATCCTGCATTACTTCCGGTTTGATCTTTGCTGACTTCAGCTTCAAACTTCTTGCAGCTTGCCTTTCTCTACTATACTGAAATAATGTGCTACCACCAGCTGTCTGTTAGCCATGTCTGCAGAGTGCAAATAAATAATCTCTTACCCTGTTTCTCATAAGCTAAATCAATTAGGGATCTGTTGGCTGTGAAAAAAACCAACCAACCAAACATTTTTTGGACATTTCTGAAAAGTAATGTCTTCTAACTCCAGTGCATGTGAGGGATGTTAAGGATACAGGAAGACTGAATAAGGGAGACCCATATGTATAAAATACTTTGTTGTCCTGAAATGGTGTGGCTCAGTCTCTGACCTTACATATCACTCTATCACATATAGATATCATCAGCATCCTACATTTTAGTATCCTTCCGCTAAAGGCTTCTTTGTTCATTAAGACTGTATAAAAGATGATAGGCAGAGAGAAAGTAAAATGCCTGATGCTAATACTTTGAAAGCTTGAGTTAGGAGTTATTTTTAATATAATGAGACCATCAGCCACTAGAGGCCCTTCGCATCTAGGAGACTGGCTGACTCAAGATGCTATAGAATATCCCTCTGGTTTGATTTAGTGCACCCAGAAGGGAAATATTAAAATGATAAACCACCTAACTGAGAAGCAACATTCAGAGTGTCTGTGTTAGGCAGAATTTGGTCTCTTCTCAGCTGCTGTGTTATTCAAAAAACACCCTTGATATTAAAGTCTCTTTGCTCAGGCACATCTTTTCTTTTCATTCCCTCTTCTTCATCATGTTTTCTCAGTTGGTTAAATTGAAGTAAGGGCACTGATCTTTTGTACTGTTTCTGGTGTTAGTGCTCAAGGCACCTTATCTGGAAAGCAGAAGGGGACCCAGGTGGAAGGAGCAGCAGCAGGGCACATAGGCAGCACTGCTGCATGTCCCTCCCCAGTTCAAACAAAGTAAGTTAGGTTGGATCTGGAAGTAAATGGGGACTCAGACCTGCAAATATTTATTGCGAGTGCTTAGATAGAAGCATAACAGACATTTGATGACTCTTCCCAATATACTCTTGGGAAAGGGGATTCACAGTGAATTACCATTACTTATGTTAATACTATGCCAGAGCTTCAATCTGAATTAGGGTTTTGTTGTGCTGGATGCTTTTCAAATAATAACACATGTTGTCACCCTATGATGCTGGTCCAGCTCTCAACTCTAGAGGGCATGGCTTGGGATGTACTGATATACTGAGAAAAGTGGCTGCCTGAAGAAAAATTATCATTTGCCTTGTAAAAAGACTAGTATATTTTGCAAACCTACTTCCTGAATGCCAGGAGTGATGCCTGGCCACCTGTGCCTTCACAGCCCGCTGCTTCTTTCACAACATACACAAGTGATGAAGAGGAATAGCCAGTGTTTCTCAGGTGTCGCCTCTTTTGTATTTTTACTGTGTATTGTGTCTATGGCAATTAGTTATCACTGTTGTGGTCTTTAGTGTTGTTATGGTATTCATACAGAAATTAAAACAGGATCCCAACTGGAGACTAAAATGACTTTCAAGAATGCAGTTAAGCGAGACAGGAGCTCTTTCAAATGACTCACACCTTTCTCAGGATCAAAATAACCCTTTGAAATGGCCCAGCAAAACTTTGAAAGGCTGGTAAGATCAGAAGAGCCCTTGAGTTACTCAGATCAACAATAAGAAGCAGAAGAGCTGTGCTAACACCACCACAAAAAAAAGCAGATCTGTGTGAAGGAAGGACACTAAGCTTCAGCAGGACAAGAAACACATTATTCAAAAACACTCTAAAAAGTTGTATCAAGTCAACAATCCTGTTTGGGGTGGACAGATTGTGAGCTGTAAACAGCATGATTAATGTGGAGGGCCTGTTAGAGATTACCGGCTTTAGAGCTTTATAACAAACAAAGTGTTCTGAGATGGAGATGTGCCCAGCTTTGTATTTTTCTTTAGTCTATATTCCTTCTTTACACTTTTCAAAAGAGTATGTTTTATCAAGAGTCTTTTCTTGTACTTGGTTATTAATGTGACACCAGATACTGGCTGATTAGTAAGGAAGGTAAAAGATTTTCTACTTTTGTAGGACAGAGTGGTAAGAAGAAAACAGAAGTAGCAGAACGAACTATGACTCGCCGAGAAATACTCACCAGCTGAACAGAAAGCAGACTGCAAGTGATGTGGCATAACTGTGGGGGGAAAACAAGCTGAAAAGAGGCTTGTGCTATTTTAAACTTCCTAAAGGTACAAGAAGTGGAAAAACACATTGGTGGAGGATATCTATCAGCATTTTGATTTTGTTGCAATATACATTTATGCAGTGCAAATCTTCCTTAATCTTTCTTTTTCTTTTCCTTTATTATCCTTCCCTTTACATATATGAAGTTGTGAAGGGGGAGGGAAAACATTTGTAAAATGTTTGAGCTGCTCTCTAATTTTCCTTCCAGATAAGCATGGCAGGACGTAGCTGGAGGAAGGGTGGGAAAGACTTGAAGGACGACCAGCACGTCTGCCTCAGCCTTGCCAAATGGCACAAAGCCTGTGGGCACTCCGTGCAGGCGCTGTGGCACATCATGTTTAATGATCAGACACGGCATGGTCTGCATGTGAAACACGTTGCGAGCTGAGAAATGTTGGTGCCTGGATGGGAGCCACCATCCAAGGAGGTCCTGGGGTTCATAGTGCAATGAAAGCAGGAGCAGCTCTGGCCTTTATTCTTTACTTTATCTAGCTGTGAACTTCTGAGGGACATTTTCCTGGAAAATCAAGTGGATATGGCCTGATGGAAATCCAGGCCCCAAGGCAACAGAATGGACTATTTAATTCTTCCTGTGTCATGATAAAACCCATCTGTGCCTTGTCTCTGCTGGGATTTTCCACTGCAGGCAGATACCATGCTGTGAAAGGAAGCCTGAGATAATTTTCTTCAGCCCTTTCCATGTAGGTCTTTATGGGCCTGTCCTGAGTGTGTCTGCATAAGTCCAGCTTAGGGAAGAATGAGCACAGCTTAAGGGTGTTTGAGGTCTTGGGCAAATGTCCTTTTTCCTTTGGACTCTGCTTTTTCAACACAAGTTGAGGTGTGGACAGAAGTAGTTCAGGTAGACCAAACCCAGAAATAGCACCTGGTCTTTCACAAACACCAAAGAGGCACATCAGTGTCGGGCAGAAGAACTGGGAAAACTACAGGTCTTGCCCTGACAAGACCTCCTAAAGCAGAGGTGACCAGTATCTCATGTAGCACTTGAATGCAAAATAGTCATTACATGGCCATCATTGTGGACAAGAGGAGAGGGCAAAGATTATTTCTCTGGAAGGATAAATCTGTGTGGAGATCCAGTGTTGTCACGGACTTCAATTCTTCCAGATGAGTATATATGTACAAACACATACATAGGAATTTTTACAATATCAAACTACATGGAATGAGCACCAGAAAACGTTATTAATATGTGTCCAGCACCCCAAAATGAGAAAATCAAGGTTGTCTGTGCAATACAATTCAATCTCCTTGTGTGGCTGGATTTATGATAATTTTCTCAATTTCATGCATGTGTTTCTTCCACTCTCTTTGCATAGGGTAGGTATACGCAGCACTCAGTTAATGGGCTACCATATAATATTTGTTGCCCACAAGTCAGAGTCTGCTCTGAAGACAATATTAACTTTCTCCTTGGTTTTCAGCAGTTCTTGTCAACATATTATGTGTAACTGAGAAACTTTTTTTTTTTTTTTAAAGAGAACTGCTGGTAGAGTTTAGTCATTCCCATTCGATAGCTGGTAACAGAAAGATTTAGATTAGAGAACACTCATGTCCTTTTTTTTTTTTTTTTTTGTTGGTACGCCCAATCCCAGAACTCTTAGATGTAATTTAAAGAAAAGTAGCCCTATTCAGTGTGCTCAGAGTCCTGTTCTTGTGACCTAGGCAGTTGTCTCTAGATTCAGTGCTGCTGTTAAGCAGATCCTATACATTCATTAAATTAATGGGTAGCCCTGTTATTAGATAACATTCAGTTTTGACAAAATCAAGGTGTCACTAAAGGACACTGGATTTTTCATTATATTTACAACAGGAAAGTGTAACATTATTTTGAGATATTTTCTGCCCACAGAAATGGAAAATTTTAGCATGTTTTTACAAAAATCAGAAGCTGCCGGCAACTGCCTTACAATGGTGGGTGTCTGGCAGTACTGGGGTAAGCTGTCAGTCCCATTTACTACAAGTACAGGACTTGCTGTGAAGGACAGCATCTTCACTTCTCTCATTCATTTTTTTTGTCATTGTAAAGAAAAAGAAAACCAAAGAAAAAAAAAGACATTTCAAGAGTCTTATCACAACAAATTGATTACACTCTTATCATAATCTTGCCAGACCCTTCCTGGGTAATATATGCTTTAGACCTGATGTCTTTTGTGAAATCCATGGCTGTTTGGAAGGAAGGAATGGAAAGGCTTTTATTTACATGCTCCCAATGTTCATCCCTTGAAATTCCTACAGCTGCTAGAATTGAACTTTCGTAACTCATGTCAGGCTCTTCAGCTTACGTTGATGTCTGATCTTTAAGGCATTTCTTTTAAAAGCCATTTTCATTACTTTAATATGCTATCCCCCAGTGCCCAAATTTATACAAGTTAACAATTACTGAGAACAGCTTGATACACCACTGTACCCCTGCGTTCAGTAACAATGACATTATGCTTAATCTTTTTTAACAAAACTATCATTTTAATTGACCAGTCTTTCAAGAAACATATTTAATGAAGAGTAAAAAGAAGTAGGGCAAAGTCCCTAATGATCAACAATACCTGTTAAGTAAATGAAGTTGTGTTTGCTGTTGCCAGGATGCAAGCTGGGAAAAAAAAAAAACAGCCACTGCTTTGAAAAATTGTATGAAAGGAGTTGGTTTTAAAGTCTTTTAGTGCAAATGAATATAAGAATCTTTTTAGCCTATATTTTAATTGTCTTCAGTCTTTCAGCTTGCTAAAATTATAGATTACTTTTCAATTTTTTTATGTTAGCAGACCACCTCAACATTGTTTAGTGGATGGACAGACTGCCTTACAGGGAGTTTAAGCCTGCTGTTAATTAGGCTTTTTTGAAGACACGCTTTTCCAAATGAAGTGGTTGAGATATCCTTCAGGTTGAAAATCATGGGCTAAGTGTTTTCATGCAAAGTAAATTTTAAGCTAGAATGTGATTCATGTCCTATCACATGATGGTTGTATTGACCTATTTTTGCTGAGTATTTCTGAGAAAATGGTATACATAAAATTAATTTACTGCATAAGCTTGTTGTAATGAAGATCAACTAGAGAAGTTGAGACACATTTGGGGTAGCACTCAGAGTTGTTGAATCTGATTCTCTATTTCTTCAGAGTCTGTATGACTGGCTGCACTTGGGCAAACCACCTGGAGTGGGTTACACTTGCAAGCACTGGTGTAAATGAGTACATACTGTGCAAAGCTGCAAAGAAACAGCAGGTTTTATGGCTGAATGAGATCACGTCAGGCACTTGGCCACTTTCAAGAGGGACTTCTAGGACTTTTGGTGGGTAAGAAATAATTTACAAAACCTGAATACTGTAAACTTGGATGTCAGTGGTAAAGTGCAAGAGCAGCTTTCCAGTTTATTTTGTGTCCTGGTTTGGACTTCTTGCTTATCTAATTTAGAGGGCTGGGAGATTAAGAATAGTAACAGGACTTTTAAGGCAGACAGGTACTTCTAGAGTGCCACTCTTGCAACATATTGTAAGCACAGATTTGAAACTCAAATGCAGCCCTTGAATGAATTGTCTAAGTGGAAAAGTCCACTTTAGAAAGTGTTAATTGCAAATGTTATCAAATAAGTAACTGGCACATGAAAAAAGGAAGGGGTATGTGTCCTGAAAGAAAACCTTTCTTCAGAAGATGCAAGATCTAATGGTTCTGTGGGACATCCTGGGTACATACTACATCCGTATGTGTATGCTGCTCTTTGATCTGATTGAGTAATTTGCACAGATGAGTGTATTCATTTTGCCTGTCCCTCTGTCATGGATTTCTTGGATTTTCTTGTTGTTAGAAATCACTCAGAAGTTTTCCTGTGTTTCACACCTTTGGATACTGTGGCTAATCCACCCACAGGCCAGGAAGCCTTGGGAGGGTTACAAAGGGCACAAGGTGGGGCAGAATCAAAGACTCTCAGATCTGAGGCTCAGCCAGGAGGGAAGTGAACTTGTGTCAGGGCCTGTGGTCAGAGGAAAGTTGAGGGAAGGAAGTAATAAATTTGGAGAGCAGACACATGTCTGTGTGGGAGGATCCCTCAAGCTTCAAGGGCAAGAATCATTTTTTTAATTAAGAGAATAAGAGAAAATAAAGAACTGAAAAAGAATAAAGATAGCATGGACTAGGCAAGATTAGTATTTTAAAACCTATTAAATTAACTGTAAGGAGGAAATTAAGAAGTTTAATAAAATGTGTATTTAAGATTCATTCTAAAGTTATTATAAATTCAGAAAATATCCATTACCTCCCCTGAAGGTCAGGCACACATGACAGTAGGAAGATTAGGTCTGTCAAACTCAACAGAACTAAACATAATAAACAGTATCAGTGTATGAAGAAAAGATACTGGATGAATGTGGTCAACCCTGAGAAATGGAAGGAATGATTGTGATCAGTGCACTCTGAACTTTAATAGTTATTTGATTGAGTGCCTTGCAAAAACTTAACAGAAAACTTAATTAAAAACACCTCAGAAAAGAGCGGTGTTAAATGAAAAGAAACTGGCTGCATGTCTGTAAACAAATGATAGTGAAGGGAGAGGGAGAACTGCCTGGATGAGGGCGTGTATGCATACATGGGTGTGTGAAAATCGCTCTCCTCCAAGAGTCTGTTATGCCAAGCTGAACTTCAGTTCCTTATTTGTGATTGATCCAGAAGACGGAGAAAGTCTGTAGCAAGTACTGTACTGGCAATACTCCCTGTGCACATTTAACTTCCAGTAAGAAATGAATAAACCAAGAAAACATTTGCTAATAGATTCTGTGAAAAATCAANNNCTTAACTAGGGATTCAATAGAACAGTAATTACTGACAAAGGAGAAATGATACACCAGACTGCCTGCAAGAGGAGAGATAGCAGAAAGCTACTTAGGTAACAGGTTGTGTAAAACTAGACATTTAAAAACAAATGAAGAAAAGCAAAAACCCAGCTAGTATAGCCTTGGCTAACATGTCAAAATATTTGCCCAGTTTTGGGTTTAATGTGGTCGTTCTTCCGTATACATGAAATTTCTGTATTGAGATTCCTTTCCAGGTTCCTTTTAACTACAGCAACATAGCTATCAGAAAGGATAGCTGAGAAGAAGTGCTGATTCCACAAGACATGGAAATGCACACAAAGTTGAGAACTCTTAACTCTTAAAATTGCATAGGATCTGAGGGCTGAATTTAATGATCTGATGAGAAATTATTATGATGTGAAACATCTAAGAATAAGAACTTCAGGTGAAATGTTAACATGCCAAAGAGATCAGGAGACGCAAGGGGCACAGATGTCTACCCCTCTGATTTCCACCTGGCTGTATAGCACGGGATGGAGTGGGGAGATTCTGCCTAGGGCTTTCCATCACCAAACATGGGAACAACTGTTGTAAGAAGGAAAGTTAAAAAGCTGCCTGGATGTATATTTAAAATGTGATGTGGTGCCACAGTACTAATATTAATCTTTTAATTATCTCATAATGAAGAACTCTGAATAACAATATTAGGAAATATTCTGAAGTAAATATTAGGGTATATTCTGAAGAAGAAAGTAACATGAGTACTTGAAAGTAATATATGAAAAGAGGAGGGTGCAAATGGTATAAAGCTGTTGATGATCTTATTTAATTGTCATCAGACCTGAGTACTCTGGGGGTATATTTTCAAGAGAAGAACATTTGTTGAATAGCTAAAATGCAGTGAAGAATAGCAAATATATTAAAATTGTTTGGGAGACATTAAGCTTTGGTTTAGCAAATGTTTAATTTGAAAAAATCATAGAATCATACAATCATTTCAGTTGGAAAAGACCTTTAAGATCATCGAGTCCAACCATCTACTCAACACTACCATGCCCACTAAACTATGTCCTGAAGTGCCACGTCTACATATTTTTTTAACACCTCCAGGGATGGTGACTCCACCACTTCCCTGGGCAGCCTGTTCCCATGCCTGACAACCCTTTCAGTAAAGAATTTTTTTCTAATTTCCAATGTAAACCTCCCCTGGCACAACTTGAGACCATTTCCTCTCATCCTGTCACTAGTTACTTCATATGAAAGACCAGCACCCACCTCACTACAACCTCCTTTCAAGTAGTTGTAGAGAGCAATAAGGTCTCCCC
>JANXJC010000078.1:62790384-62800573 GCA_027564655.1 Leptodon cayanensis | reverse complement strand
CACACTTTATTTGTGTAGCCAGTAATTAAACATTGGCTTGCCTTAAATTGAAGTCAATGTAAATTATACATAGTTAATGAAATTGTCTATGTTTGATTTACCAAAAATGCCAGCCAATAAATAGGAAATATCCTATAATACTTACATATTCATTTTGAAAGAGATTGCTGACTTGATTTTAATAGCAATCAACATTTTACTAAAATAGTATAAGCATTAATTTATTACCTTAAAACACAGACTTCTTTTATGGTTGCTTCCTGTGTGTGCAAGAGATTTTTGATGCTCTTAATAGTTTGATCTTCTTGTCTTCAACCAGTTGAGACTGTAATGGGTATACAAGATACCTACCTTATTATCACATAGGAAAATTAGCCATGAAAAGTTAAATGTTATGAATTGCCTTTTTTACTTGTGATTTTAGAACGAATGCTACAATCTACTACAGAATAAATACAGCACAGCTACTAGTATTGTATAATAGGGAGCTGCCAGCTCTGACCTCTGTTCCTTAAGCTGAGATCTGCAATACACAGATATGCAATATGAATGTAAATGAAAACCTCCACTGTGTCTGTTAAAAATAATGTATGTGTGATCTATATGCATTTCTGTTTAGCACAGAGAAAAATCTCCCATACTGAAGATGGCTTCAGAGCTTAATTCTGTCTGTTCTTGATGCTTTTACCAAGAAACAGCTGAAGGTGGTTATTAGGTAGAGACAACCTGGAGAAAATAATGAGGAAAGCTTAGAGACCATGACTAGAGTCTAACACTATATAGGTCAAGGCTGCTGGGGGACAGTAGTCACTCCTTCTTCCTTTGTCAACTATGCTGCATTAGGAAGTGTCCTTTATTACTAGATGCACTCAAAAAGATTACCTACATTGCCCAGAGCCTAAAATATTGCTATAGAGTACATATACAAACCCCTGGAGTGCAGAGCTAGGGAGTAGGGAAAAGCAGACTATTTCAGATAGCTAAAACCTGCAGGAGCAAAAAAAGTGCATGGTGGGTAACCAGATTTGTTCTCTGATGGAAAAATGTTATCAAGTAGAGGTCACTAATGTAAGTGTTTGGAGTTGAATCTGGAATGCTTTTACTTAATGATGTTTGGTGCTTACAAATTATGTTTGTTCTCAGCATCAGCTGATTTTTTTTTTTCCAGAAAGCATCAAAGATTCTTTTAAAGAAGAATCCTGGGGTCATGAAAGGTTTGTAAGATCTCTTCCCTTTTCTGATGATATGTGCAAAGTGCTCACCAGCCTCTGGTGTTAATGTTTCTTTCCTTTCTTTTATTATCCCCCCACCTCTCACCCCTACATGCAAAGGCAAACACAATCAACTTCCGGATAAAGTCATTGCAGAAAATCAGTTTTCCCTGAGTGCCCACAATCACATGAATTTCTGGTGCCTCAGTTGCTCACGTTGTTGAAATGTGTGTGTTTCTCGTTCTCCTTTCCATTCAAAGCCTGGGCACTGTATCAGTGTGCTTTCCTAAGTGGTGGAGGCAGCTCAGGTAGGATTCTTGAAATTCTTCCCTATGACAACCTCTCTGTTTTGGTAAATACTCTTGCTGCAAATCCAATAGAATATGCAGCAATTTTCTACTGAAGAATAGGAGCAGGTGCCATCTCTGTGATAAACTTTGACTCCAAGCCTCAGTCATGAAGCCAAGGAAGCCAGTCTCTTGAATGCCATTTGGCATGGCTGACTCAAGAGCTGCTACATACATACAGCGTGTTGATCGATACATCTGCTTTTCCTCTGTATAATTGAAGTTCCTGATGGCTTTTGTCTTCCCTTTCTGATGCATTGTTTTTAGAAAGCAACACTATGTTTGTTACTTGTGTAAAACCAATTATTCATGCAGTGAAACTATTCCCATTTGAGAGGGACATGCTGCAAAACTTAGTAAGCACCCATGATAGAATACACATGGATGCAGCTCTCAGGCAGAAAAATAGGTTCAGTCTTCTCATTATTCCCAGAAAAAATGAAATCAAAAGGTTTAAAAATACATGGAAAACAAGCTTTCTGCTTAGTTACACTCCAAGCTTTTCAATACTAGACCTTTCAAATAAAAGGGAAAATATACGGCTTTGTCATCATGTTCATTTGGCTAAAAAAAAGGTAATCTGGGTCTAACAGATGATTTCTTTCTTCAGCTTGGTTTGGAGAGCCTTTGCCCTGGCTTCTTGCAAGCTATTAGAGCTCAGAGGTGTGGTGCCAAAAGATCCATGCATGAAAGATACAGTATGTCTTTCTCCATTAAACGCATTTTTCTCCCTCTTTACCAATGTCTGACACTGTAGCTCTGGCCACCCTAAAAATATGTATTTGAACAGTAGAGCTCTTGATGTAATGCTTTGCCTATGTGTCCTCAACCAGAGTGTTCGTTGCCATTGTTGGTTGACTGAACTTGTCATATATTTCAGTAGCTGTCATAGGGCTGGAATGATCTGGGACACTGGATGAATACAAAGAGGATGACATTACCACAGTACATATGTTTTTACTTCACAAGGCTGACGGGTGAGTAATTATGAAGGCAATCCTAGTGACAAATGAGATTAACAACCACAAATCTACATTTCACATTCTTGAAACTAGAGCCATATGACCTTGCTTTGTGTTTCTAACCAGATGAGAATAATAAAGTACTAAAACCTGAGGAAGCAGATATAGATTAAAGTAAATCCTTCCTTATGAATGTACCTATTCCAAGAACATAAAGAATGATTCATAAACGAGAAGTTTTAAATACAAACCATAAGGCCCTGCTGAAAACTAACCAGAATATCTCAGTGGATGATTTTGGAACTGTGCATGTAATGGAGACTTTTTTTTTCATTCTGCTATGAAAAGCTAGTAGCAATAATTTTATAAATATTAAAAAAAAAAAAAACAAAAAAAAAAACAACCACAAACATTTACTAGAATCTTGCATTTACTTGAAGGAATATTTTTACCTGAAGTTATTTGAACTGGCAAAATGCTGTCTGAAAAACTATCCAAGAGAATGTTAGCAAATCCAAAGGAAGATTAAAATTTGTTGCCAGCACAACATTAATTCTCATTCCTCTGGATTTCAATACAGTTACCAGAAATATAGGAACAAGATTCTCATAGTATAGACTTCCAACTGTAAAATTAATTTCTCTTCTTCATAAAGTGTGTAGATAGGTGTTGCTTCAGGAATAATTGTCTGCTTATTATTTTTATCCTTATTTGTAAGTATCTCTCCTTTACTGGATCATATTAAGCACTATTTTCAAACAACATAATCTTACTCATTTCCTCAAGATCTTTTCTGTTGGTTTTTTTCTTCCTCTCAACTCTTGTTTTTTCCCTCCATAACACCCCCCAAGCTGGCAATAATTAAGATAAGATAGATAATAACATTATCTTATTTTACAGAAAAGGAAATGGAGAGAAAGAGACTTCCTTAAAGCCATGCAATGAATCAGTGGTAAAGGCAGAACCCAAACCTACTTCTTTGAAAGTACCTACTTTCTGACTACATTCATTCTTCCAGAACATGCAGCTTGGCATTTTGATTGCATTTGTGAGAACTAAACATGTATGTATATTAGACTGCACTTAGGCACCCTAAAAATGAGGAACATGGAAGATGACTGTGCTGAGAGTTTTACTGCCACGTGGCAGTGCAAGGGATCCTTCCCTGAGGACTGCCCATTACTCCTTGCTAGAGGTTGCTACTGCAGGGGAAGAGCTAATGGAATGACTTGTGTGAGTGCCCGTCATCAACTCTGGTCAGCTATCTGCCAGCTCTGTGCAATGTCTTAAAATGACACAACGGTTTCTGTAGTGAATATCTAACTGTGGACTCTCTGGCCAGCTGCTAATATTGTGCTCGGTACCTTATACAAAACTCATGATGGTAGAACTGGGTTCATTTGCAAAACATTAATCTTCCATATCCCATCTTTATCTACCTGCCTTTATGGTCTTGCTTTCTACATATTTTGCAGGTCCCAGAGCACTTGGGACAGAGTATGCAAACAGCCTGATTCTCTTCCTCATTAATTCCTCTACACCCTCAGTCCTGCATGTCAAATGAGCATACTCCTAGGACCGCCAGGCAAAATGAGCTAAACCATGTTACTATGGCTGAACCTGCCCTTAGGTTCAGATGTTCATGTTCAGTTATTATTTTGCTGAGATGTACAATTTTGCAGTAAGCAAAAGCAAGAGAAGGAAAGAGACATTAAAAATACGGACATACTTACATGGGACACAACCCCCACAATTCTTTTTCCACAGAATGAGAGACAGTTGCAGATAATAGAGATAGGATGTGACCGATTTCCCTGAAAGGGTTAAAAAGCTATCCTTTAATGGAAAGTAATGGTGACCTAATGCTAGGGGCTACTGCCAGCTCCCTAGCATGATAATGTACTGTGTGTATAACAAGGAAGACAGTGAAATGTGGAAGCATTTAACTTGGAAATAAGGAGCAGAATGGAGGCAGACAATATGTCATTAATCATGTATGGAATCTGCGGACCACTCAACATCTCTACTCTGGTGAAAAAATTACTGGCTGCTTTTAGAGACTCCACATGAAGTTTATGAAGTAGATGTGACATTTAAGACCAAGTTGGGGCTCCTTCCTTGGCTGTGAATTTCAGCCTAAGGTCTCAGACCTGAGAGGAGGTGGATACCTGTAACTGAAAGCTAATGAGATCTATAGGGGATCAGCATCTCACAGAATTACATCCTCACATTTGAGCTCCAGAGGTTTATTCTTCATCTCCCTGATGAAACAGGACTGATGTCTGAGCAGGCCTGGTGATTGGTGTTTTAAGTACCTAGGCAGAATAGAAAATCAAGTAATAATTCTTTTTCTTCCGGAGTCATGCATAGCTAAGGGACCCAAAAATAGCTATTAGGTTGTTTCCTGCCACAACAGCCTCTTCTAACACAGCTGCAGAGTATTCATGGGAAGTACTTGATAAAATCACCATGATATCATTAGCAGCAATTGTGTTTCTATCTTGAAATGCTTATTAAATGAGAAAAAGCAAGGAAAATTAAATTATATTAGAGCTAGATGTGAATATATTTATTTCCTCATTCATTTTTACATTTTTGTCTGAAAAATATGCAATCTGACTACATGCAGTTCTTTTAACTAAATGTTTCTTCTTTTTGCCTCCTTTTTTTTTTTATTTCAGTCTATAGTTACTGTAGCAGAAACTTTCAAAAGAAAATCTGGTGAACTGTAGCAATATCTGTCACTGTCATTTCCATTAATTATTGGAAGCTCTATGCTAACATCATACTGAGGGAAGACAGACAATTCAGATGCAAAATAAATGAACACAACACCCCTAGAAGTCTCATTGACTCTGTGCATATCTGATAAAATTGGTAAGATTATTTCTTTAACCAACCAGCCTTTCACCAAGAGTAGAAAAAAAAAAAAATCAGCCTTCTTGGTCTGAGAGCCTAAACCCTATTGTTTATGGCTGCTGCTTCCCTTGGCTGTTCTGCAGAACTTAATACAGCTGAATTCATTACACGGCATTTGCTGCTATGCTGTTTTAATAACTATTTTGGCAGTGCACAAATGATTTGACAGAAGGAACTGTGTGAAAACTCCTACCAGAGCAGTAGCCCCAGAACCCCTCTCTCTAGGTCACCCAATTGATCTGAGCTGTTGTCAGCACTGAGCCATCAGTGTCATCCAGTGACCATCCAGAACTGTGACATGGTATATCATAGATCTGACAAAATCTGACAGATTTTGTTTTCCATGTTAAAGAATTTCCATGCTTGATAGAAACTAATACATGCTCTTTTCTCCCATCAGATCTTCCTCTTGTCTAGGATGGATCTTGTAATTAATGGTATAGAAATGCATGGCTAGTAAAAGAACCATTCTTCTGACATACAGAAAGCTTAGGATGATGACATTTTGCTGTGAATAGAAAGCTTGTTGGAAAAGAATTACATAAGCGATACATTTAGACAGTAATTTAAGTGCATTTTTTAATTTGATGATGCACGCACTGCTACTAAATATCTCTTCAGATACACGTACAGTTTCAAGCACTATAACCTTTATAACCCGCCCATCATGATGAATATACACCGCTCTGGTCTTCCTCTTGAATGGTATGCAGACTCTAAGTGTAAAGCCCTTGTTTGGGAAACTTTTTTAAGATTTTTAAAGTTACACTTTGTAACAAAAACTGTGCCAGAAGACTTAAAGTACTGCCACCTTCAGCTCCAGGCGGCAGTTTGTCCCTTGCCTGCAGAACCCACTGGACATGCAGAACCATAGTGGTGTCAGTGCTCAGACTAGGTGGTGACTGGAGTCAAGAGTAAGAGGCTTTTTTTCTTCAGCCCCAGGATACATAGCAAAGGGAGGTGCCTTCAAAGGGAGATGTATGAAATACCTGTTTGATCTCCACAGACCCGGGTGAGCTTACTGCAGACAAGACAGTGTGCTATGCAATAGAAAATGAAAAACACAATGCAAGTTTTCCCTTTTCTATATGCCAAAGAAACTATTGCATGTAGAGTATGAGGATGCAGGAAATGTAATGGCATATCTGGTGCGGTGACCCAGTAGCCATGGCAACAACAGTGCAAAGACAGATTACCCCAGTGCTCATTTCCATCAACGGTAGAACTATAGTGATTTACGCTGGTCCCTTACCCACAAAATGAAAAGCTACATTTCAGTTCTGTGTTACAGTTTTAGTGGTTGCAAAGTTTAAAAGGGAGGAGACTGACAGTATCTTCTATTCTGAGAATCCGCAGAAAAAAAAAGATCAGTGACAGGAACCATTGACTTGTCTTGCATTGTAATGCAGACCTGTCAAGTCTCATGTGATGAGCATCAGACTTGCTCTTTTAGCCACTGCTTTCTCATTCCCCGCTGTGGCATCTCCAGTTCATGCATCAGCAGCGTGCTGTCATGTGGCCTGACATGTGAGTCTCATCTGTTGGGATTTTAAGGACTTCCAGAATCTGGCTAGGTGGCAAAACAATGCATCTATACAACAGTGAAGCATCTTCATCTGTTGCAAATATAACAACTTCCATGGTTTACCCCATGACAAGACTCTATGTAGTTTATCTGTCTTCTAGCCTGACGAGAAGTCCGCACAAATTTTTTTCAATGGGTGTGTATCTATGTGCTTGAAACAGATCTTATCTTGTTTCAGTGCCACATCTGCTCTCAACAGAATTTCTAGTTTCATTTCAGAACTGTATTTCGTTAATTTATGCTTGTGTTCTTGATGAAATAATGTTTAAAACTGTCATTGGAATGAAACATTCCTGAGTTCTTTAATCACCATTTTCTGGCTCTCTACATTTCCTGTTCACCTAGTCAAATAGAAAGATCCGCCACTTTTTTTTTTATTTTTTTAAAAGAAAAGTCTAAAGAAGGCATACCTCAACATTTACATTTTGCAAGCATCAGCCAGACTTGCAAACATGACAGGCTGAGTCAGGGTGAACAACCTTTATTGCTTAGTGAAGGACTCGTGACTCTTTTTTCTTCTTTTCTCTGCATCCAACGTCCAATCCCAGGATAAGTCAAACGGCACACAGGAGTAAAAGAAACACTGCATTCTAAAAGGTCAGGGGAAAAGAGAAAGCTATTTGACATTAAGGAAGAGAAGATGAGAGAAAACATTGTCAAGATGTATAGATATTTCAAAATGGCTGGCATTTTGTACCATTATTTTCTGAAATCAAAACCTGAAAGGATTTGTATTTTGATCTGAAAACTACAAGAGGGGAAAAAGGATCATTAACTCTCATTGCCATATTATTCTCCCTCTTATCTTAGGCTTCTTCTACTTCTGAATATTATATGTTGATTTTATAGCATGGCCTGCTATAACTAGTTCTGCTATAACACTGTTCTACATCTAGATAAGCTAGGTTGACTGTGCTAGCTACCTCATGGGCAGCCTGCTCGTTCTAGGTTAGCTTTTGTGATGACATATGTTTTTTGAATGACTATTTGCCATCACCTAAGGAAAATGAAAATTTCTTTTTTCTTCAGTCCAAGTTAGTAAATAATAACTAACTTGTTCTGTGCATTCCATGATCCAGCATTTGGTATGAAAGAAAAAAATTCACTCCTGTGAGACTTAGCAAATTAAAAGGAAGTAGCATAATCAATATAACTGAAAACCTGAACTGATGTTCATGACTACTTCTGCAGGGCTTCTACTATCCCTGGTTAAAAGAATCAGGTATTTTACTAAACTGGGTCCCTTGAATGTTAGCACCTGGTGAAAATACCTAGTTCTTAGTAATTATATACAAAAGAGAGCTTCAAGTACACCACATTCCAAAAATGTTAACATATTGTAAGCCACTGATTAGCAATCAACAGAAGTCCCTGCTCTGTGAAAAGAGTGCTCTGCAGACAAGAGCATTCAGGAATATTGTCACAGCATGCCACTGGACTAAGATGCTTGAGGTATAAAACCTTAGTTGTGTCTACCATTACACTATTTAATTCTGGTCCATTTCTGTCCCATACCATCTTTAAAACCCTCTGAAGAAGACAGATGATAAAAGCCAGAAGACAAATAATAAACAAAACCTGAGGAATTAAAAAAAACAGTATCATCTCTTCAGCCAACACACAAAGCAAAATCTCAGCATTACTTCTTGCATTTTTATGCCTTTTAAAAATTAAACAAACAAACAAACAGAGAAGTATTGTTTATGCAGAGATGCTGTTTACTTTAAAATTTTTAGTTAAAAAAAAAAAAGATGATCCCATACTTTAAAGAAAGACATATGACAATTTAAAAAGTAATCCTGCTTTAAGTTCTATTGATAGTTCCCTGTATGGAGGTTTTGGGCGAGAGATTGCTTAGAAACTTCAATGCTAAGGTAAATGCCAATATAATAAAAAGATGTGGAGGATCTTTGCCTTGGGATAAATTTGGGAACGCAGCATAATTTAAGTTTTGCAATTTCTAATACAGTAGCAGCAGTAAATCTACTTTAAAAGTTTAATAGAATAATAAATCCAGATTATCTACTTTCTAAAATCTATAATCAAAAGGTTCCCTGAACACTTTAATCTACTGTTTCAAATATCTATTCAGCTAAGATTTAAAATGGCATTCCAAAATGAGAACTGTTTTATGGAAAGCTATAGTTTAGTATATTCATGATTGTGTAATACTTCACAATACTTTCTTAAAAACAAAACTCCATAAAACAATGCTTTAATAGGAAGAAGAATCTCTCTGTTTTTCCTTAATTGCAATTGATAACAAATATAATGTGCCCTGTTTTCAGAGGAAAATGGGTTGTTAGTCTTGATTTTTTGTATGTATTCACCTAAAATCAATAGCAAGATTAAATCACATGCATTAAAAAAAAATCAACTCTTAACATGCTCATGTATGCATGCACACACACAGATGGTTTAAAATGTAAGTATTGAGCAAATTCATGATGTCTAAATGCACACAGTGGCAGAAAGAGTAACATTCAATGTTTCATGCAGGAAAGAAAAATCAGCTGCAAAAATGCATGATGGCACATATCATGTCTGAAAAAACCCCCACTTAATTCCTATTTTCATGTTATAGTGAGGTAGCTTTAAATAGCTGTAAATGAAATTAAAAACCTGCAGAGCTAGAACGAAATTACTTCTGACATACACTTTAATCTGTATTCATGTCTCCTTTATACAATTTGCCTATGTCATAGCTCCTATAGGTGATTTACTTTACGCAACACATACCACATACGTAGAAATGTGTAGTCCACAGGACAGACTGCTGTTTTCACGCTGCCTTGGCCACTACACCTGCCTTCTCCTTGCTCTTCCCTCTCTGCCCAGACAACATCCAGCTCTTAAACCTCGGGCAAACATCCCCAGAGTGAGTTACCCATGCTGCTCACACCCATGGTTCATCTTCACCCATTCAGTAGTGTCATGGTTTAACCCCAGCCACCAACTAAGCACCATGCAGCCACTCACTCCCACCCCCCAGTGGGATGGGGGACAAAATCGGGAAAAGAAGTAAAACTCATGGGTTGAGATAAGAATGGTTTAATAGAACAGAAAAGAATAAACTAATAATTATAACACTAATGAAATGACAACAGTAATAATAAAAGGATTGGAATGTACAAATGATGCGCAGTGCAATTGCTCACCATCTGC
>JANXJC010000078.1:62751602-62762050 GCA_027564655.1 Leptodon cayanensis | reverse complement strand
AACCATTCCTGAGAGAAGATGGTTAATGGGGAATGTAGTTGTGATGGCCAGAATGCAAACTCTTTCTGGATTTTCTCTGTTAACTGAAACAAGGTGAAATTCTGGGCAGCTTTTGTTTTGGTTTAAGCTGCCCTTCAACGGCTGAATGTTATCCCAGTTGTTGCTGGATATTGTTAGCCTAAAATATTCCCTTCCTTCTCCTTTGCTTATTTCTACACAATATGTATCTTTGAAGAGCCATGAATAATATTTAACTGAAAGTTTTCGGGTACGATCCTGTTTTCATACTGCTGTATTATTTCATGCAGTGCTTCTTACATCTTCACTGAGAGCTCTTCCACATATGTGCAAGTCATATTTGGTATACTTTATTTCTCAGAAATACTGGCATTCATTAATCATTGGTTTTGCATAATTGTTTTTTTTCCCCCCTATTTTTTGTAGCACCTGGAGTTTTCAACAACAAATATTAAAGATTTGCACAGCCAACGGAAAGCCCATTATAATACAGATGGTATTGTTGGGTTCAGATCTCAGTCAGAGAACTGCCAGGAGTTTTTAGTCTTTGTGTAGCTTGGGGATCTTAGTTACTTCCAGTAGTTGTATGTTTTCCTTAATTCAGGGATTCTTAGTGCTCTCTTTACCTTGCCCTGTTTCTTCTGTATTCTGTTTCTTGTACCTGTTCTTCTGTTGATATTAAAGGTGCACCCATGGATCCAATTCAGCTCAAGTTTCCATTGTTTTAGGTAAGTAGCCAAGAAAAAAATAGTGGAATAATGCACTTTTAGCCAGTCAAGTGGGAGTGAACAGGTGGGAAGGGGAGATAGCTAATGAAGATATTTGTCAGGGAAAACTGCTTACCTAAAAAGCAGACAAGACAGCTTGCCTTTTCTCTTAACTTTGGTAGATACTAGTAGTTTATGTAATCTAAATAATGTATACGTAATGTAGTTTATATAGGTTAAAGTTTAAAGGCATCAGAGCAGAAGGAAATACAAGCAGAGACTGAGATGATAATATGGGTGCTGCTTTTTGAAGTTTGACTGCAATTGCTCATACAATGAGGCATGATGAGAGAGAAAGCACCAAAGAGTCTAAGTGAGAGTGGGACCAAGAGTTTATGAGACAGGGCACCATAAATAGTGTAAAAACTCAGAAACAGTTACAAATACTGCATGTGACGGCTTGTATTATTTCCTCACAAATCACACTGCAAAAGTGGTAACAGATGTGATACTGCAGTCCTTTACTGGAAAAGACAAAACTGAACTCTGTAAGAGTTCTCCATAAGAAATGCTACCTTGGGACCTATTCTGCATGTAAAATATAGATGCATTCATTATAAACAATATACATCTTGTAAACTACTAGATGTATTACTTGTATAGAACCAGGGCCCAGTCTTCAGTTCCAAAGAAGATCTTGGCAATGTAAAAGGCATGCTCAGTTCAGACAGACTTCAGTGCAAAGAGCACGTGTTGTACACTTTGTGAGATTGGCCACATTGGCCAGTGATGGCACTTTGAAAATTGATACGCTTTTATTTAAAAAGTAGCACTGGTTATTCAAATATTGATGTGACATTACAATTTTATTGCTATAAAAAGGACATGTCTTGAGGTTTTCAAACATCGTCTTTAAACCCAGCTCAAAAAAGGATGGTGCCTATCACTTCAGCTCTCTGGCTAGAGAGCCCTGTGGCTTGATCCCATGTGCTTGCTCTTACTCATACGCACCAAAGTGGTTGCATACTCCTGGCCTCAGATAGTTTGGAGAGGAAACTTGAGGTGAATGTCAGTCCTGCAACTGCAACTAGCTTTAAATTCCATTATTTTTCCCAATATCCCAAGGGTTATGTGAAAGACTTCTGTAATATTAGGTCAAAGTTTTTACTTTTTTACAAAATTCTGTGCTTTACAAAACCCTCCATTGCCTACTTTAACAATTTTGCTGTATAGCTTTGTTTGCAGCATAGAAATCATGTCCCTGTGACCAGCTTAGCACTATGTATATCACAGCTGGACTTTAAACATTCTCTGACAAAGACTCCTGTTATCAGTGAAATGATACATCTGCATTCAAAGGCAAAGATTAATTGGAAAGAGAAGGTGGCATTTAGCATAATTAAAATAATAAATAAGGCTTATCTCTCTGTTTAAATGGAAATTTTCATGGGGATTCTTTAAGAGAAACTGAGCTAGTTTAAGACACTTTCTAGAACACTTTTCTGCAGTGTGTCTTAAGCAGTTTTCTTCATCAGACTCCTGGGAAACACATCCTGCTATCGTTTAGGCCAAAAAATCATCATCCTGCCAGACCTAAAGTAACTGCAGCTCTCCCTAACCTGTGACCAGGGAGTCCGGTATAACATTTTTTCAGCTGCTTTTGCCTTCCACATCATGATCTGCGAGTCACCAGCTTTTCCCATGTAGGGAACCATATACCAGTGGAAGAACTGTCATGGACCAGCATTTACATGTGTGCAAGTATCATATAGATGCTACATAGGCTCCTTAAAAACTGGTGATGAGAAAGGGAAAGGGCAGATAGAAGTGTCTTTCATACATGTGTACCTGAATAGCAAGATCTTTGATTTTGCTGAAAGTGAGGAGTCAGGATGGGAAGCAAAAAGGGGATGGAATGATTTTGCTGTGATCGGGGTCTGAAGCAAGAACAATAATGTTTAGCTAATGTGAAAAACAAATAAGCTATTTTAATTGTTCAGGTTCAAAAAAATCCAGAGAAATCTGACAGTATACTTTAAACTGTGAGATGCAACTTACATTTACTAAGCTATCATTTTAAGAAGCAAGAACAACTCTATTTCTAAAATGGAATTAATGTTGACAGCATTCCTTAAAGTAAAATTAGCTGTGCTGCCAGGTCCTATGAACCATTTTAGCGGCACATTTAAGACATCTATACAGCTGCAGTGAATCTACAAAAAAAAAAAAAAAAAAAAAAAAAAGAAGAAGAATTAAAAAAGCCCATACAGCCTCTTCACTGCATTTCAATAAGATTTGTGTTGTAGATTAGAGCAAAATGTTGCACTCTTGCTGTGCAGTTGTTGCTTTGAAATCAGAGTACCAGAGCCTTGGACAGGAGCCATAATGTAAATACCATGGAAAGGGGAGTGTAGAAACAGTATTTAAAGCTCACTTTTGCCTTCTCCCGCTGCTCAGTGCAAGCTGTTTCCCTGTGCTGTGTTAGAATAGCTTGAAGTCATTCTGAAATTATGCTGGGTTGAGAGGGGCACAAGTGACTGAGAAGGATAGGGGTCACACAAAAGCAACTCGTTTTTATTTAACACTACCCAATTTGCATTACACTCTGGAAGGAAGCTTAAGTGCATTTTGTAAGAAGCTAGACTGTAAAGGGTTCTGCGTCACCTCAGGATAATGTTTGTAGTAGCTAACACATTATGGAAAATGTACCCAGCTTTGACATGTGAAATGATGACATCAAGCAAACCAGCATTCCTGGAGGATTTAGCTCTGTATTTACATTGTTATTTCTTGGTCAGCTAAGAAAAATCAGTGAGGATATTGTTTGCATTTTTTTCTGGCAGAGAGGCTGCTTTTTCCACTTATCTTTCTTTTCAGTATAATTGAAGGCTAATCTCCTTCAATCTTTTCTGAATAAATATATTGTTCTTCTGTAATCATTTAGGTATTTTCTGGTTTAACCCAGATTGTTTCATTACTCACTGCTCATAAACAAATTCTTTCCACAGTTTTTACCTGTTATGAGTTTATTTATTCATTAATCGCAGCTTGAGAAATACAGAGAATTCTGCCTCAATGAATTCAGTCAACAAGTCAGATGGAAGTTGTTGATGGTGTAATTTAGCCAACTTGTTTGCTGTAAAGTTAGGATGGTACCTAGATATAGAGAGTCCTTACTTTACTGCCCATCAGGTAATTACTTAGGTGTACTTAAAAAAGAAAAAGGAATTTAAGTCTGTTGCAGGAAATCAGTTTTTCTGTTCTGACAGCGAGAATGACACTTGGTGGACATTTTTTCCCATATAGGTTGGATGCTATTGACTTTGGTTTCTTTTATTTGGAAATAAAGCCAACCCTGCAGAAAGGAATATGAAGTAACCTCTCACAGGGGTTTCTCGTTTTCCTTTCTAGACAGTTTGGTCTGCCACACTGGCTAGTGAGGCCTATATTTGTTCATCTTAATGATCATTCTAGGGTGAGCTGAGCTAAAAAAAGCCTGGAAGTGTAATATTTTGTAATTCTATATTCACCTATAATTAGGATTTGTATTTTCTGCAGTGTTCTGAAATCTTCTGGGACTGCTTATTTCTAACCTCTTCTCCAAAAGATATTCAAATTCTAGTCATCATATGAGACTTCTTAACAGCAGTAAGTGCCATTTGCTTCAACTGTAATTTCTTTGGAGAAATTGTCCGTGATTAGGGTTCCTAGGTTTTAGTGGATACGCTCACACATGAGACGGCTTCACCTATGCTAACTGTGAACTAGAAATGTGAAATGTGAGAGTATTCATTGGAATATAGTTGTGGAGGCAACCCAGCTGGATGGATGTAAATGTAAGATTCTTTAACTGTATGAACAGAAGGAATCATGGACATTTCCTGGAGAAGATGGAGTTTAGTAATGAAAAGAAGGGTGGGTAAGGAACTAATGACAAGCTGTCTTGAAAGCAGAGGTTGTCAGACTTAGAATGCATTGTGGAAGGGTTTTAGGACTCAAATAGTTAGTAAACTTAATACATAGTAGGTATATGCTAATAAAACTTGTTAATGGTAGGAAGCTGGAAGTGTTACCAGTATAGAAGGGGATCAGTATATTATACAGAAAAAAATAGTGACTTTCAAGCATCAAGTAATAGAAATGGAATTTGATTTAACAGTTGGGCACTTTGGGAACAACAATAAGAAATTAATTTATAAACTAGAAGTTATTCAGTTAGCAATCACTGAAGAAAGGCACAATCTGGGTAGATGAGAAAGAGAAAGGATTCTTATCAACCATCCAGTGAAAAACAGTTAATATGGCTCTTGCATGTGCCTGGTGAAGTCCTTCCAGAGGAAATGGGACTGTTTGATTATCTGGAGTAGAAAGGAAGTCAAACTGAAGAGAGGTGTAGAAAAATCCTATTGTAATGAGTAGAGGAACTAAAGGAAATAGAAGGAAACATGAAGTGTGGCTTTTTTACTCTAGAAAACAAAGGCAAGAGTAGTGCTTTGTTTTTTAATGAAATAAATTTTATCAATAAATGTACTTAATTGTGTCCAAAATGCACAATTCTCCACTGAGAAACAGTTTGGATGGGAAAAACTTGTAGGCAGGCCTGTTATTTACATGACATGAATGTGCTGTTAGAAGAAACCTGTAACAAATTAACAGGATATACACTGATGGTCTGTGTAACAGGCAGAGGCATTCACGAATTGCCTTAGAAAACATGTGTGGAGTTGGGCTGACAAATGGCAGATGCACTGTTCTGAATGCTCCCGATTGCTCCCTCCCCAGACGTACAGTGGAAAGTAATGCTTGTATGATATTTTGAATATGGCAGTGGTCTTACTTACAGTACCTCAAGGACTCAAGTATTTTGTCTTGCTTCATGTCCATGAGCCACCATCCTTCTTCCTGTTCTTATTTAGGCTAAATTCCTTTCAGAAATTCCAACCATGCAGGTGCTAAGAATGTTTTTTTCACAGCACTCTGCTTCAGGCAGTTTAATGAAATGAGGGGGTCATTAGCTGGCTGCATCCCATAAGATAGAGCTGGTGACAGGTTGGAAGAATCATAACAGAAGCATGACTCGGGCAATCAACAGGAAATCAATTTGGTCATTGGATATCATGAGTCTGGTAGACAACGAAACTCACTAGACAGCAGTTGAGTGCGAACATGTCTGTTTGCCATGTTGCAGGGAGTATAGAATCTATCAAGGCAGAAAGGCATTAAAAAGATCATATAATGGCAAGGGGAGTTGTAGTTCCTTTGGCTGGGAAATGGAAAGGCTGAAAAAACCAGTATTGTGCTAATTAGAGGGAAAAAGATAAAAAATGATGTGATTGAAGAATGTATGAGGAGTCCTGTGAAAATGAATGTCAGACCTGAAGCAAGACAGTAATTAACAGCCTGAAGGATAAAAAGACCTTACGGAAAAGTCAGATAGTCCAGGAGAAATGCCTCTATGCTGAAGATAATGAATGCCATTATAATTGTACAGGAACAGGAGTCTTAAAAGCTAAATGGAAGAAACAGTGATAGAAGATGACATTTGTTTAGAACACCCTTAATTGGACATCAGCTCTGGGGGTTAAACCTATATATATTTAGAGCTAAAATCATGAGCACTTCTTGCTTTATTTGAAAGGTTAAGACAGCTTACAGAAATGTCCTATTGTAAACCAGCCATTATAAGGGCTGGTCTATATGAGAGGAATAAACCTACAATTTTAAACGGTTAGAAAGAAGAATCTCTTCATACATTCTGTCAGTCCCATACATGTAGACAAGCAGTGGAAGTCCTTGCTAAAGGACATTGCATGTGTTAAAAGCTTATAGGAGTTAAGAGAAGTCTCGGCAAATTCATGTGAGAGATACTCACTGTGAGTATTTACAGACATAGAAACTACTTCTAGCTCAGGAAACCACAGAGCTGCATGTGGTTGGAGGTTAGGGGGATGTTAAAAAGAATTGATCATATATGTCCACCTTGCTGTTACACTTTTCCCTAAGCATTAAATCATCAACACTGTTACAGAGAATAACAACTAGATACATTTTTGGTCTGACCCAGCAAGACTGGTCGTACATAAATGTTTATTTACCTCTAAAACAGATCAGTTCTTTGCCTTCTTCCAGGAAAAGCTTCCCTGCTTTTTATGAAACTAGATTTCCTAGCTAGAAAAGCGCAAGAAAATTCAGTCACAGCCCTTTTAATACTCAGGCCTCTGTCATTTACAAATGAGTCTTAATACTTTGAAAATAACAGGATCCAGGGAAATTGAAATTTTACCTGCCTGTCCCTTACAACAAGGCTTTCTGAGAGCTGTCATGTAGTAGTACACATGTAATCACAGAATAGGTTGGAGGTGAGACATGGCAGGACTGCAGTCTTCTTGTTTCACCATGGTGAAGGATGCAGGGTTAGGAACTGGGTAAATTCCAGGAAATCTTACAGTAATACTTGTTTTGATTCCCACTTTTAAAGGATTGCTAAGAGACTAAAGTTTGTATAGTTGTAGTTCCTGATAGATTATGTACTAGCTTTCTTTTGCTAAATTATACAATTTTTTTACTTCTTTTTAAGGGTCAGATATCACAGTCTATTTCCCTCTGAATTCCTTCAGCAATCCTATGCCCTAATGCAGTGGTTCTGAGCCATTCATATCTGGGCCTGTGGTGCCCTGTAGGACAGCCAGACAAGGTCTGTGAAATAACCATAGATTAAAAAACAAAATACATTCTCACACATGTAAGCAGGGAAACAAAATGAGGGAAAACTATTAGTTTACATTATTAGCCCAACCTATATTTGGCTAGAAATAAAAACTCTTGTGGGGCATCTCTGAAAAACAAGTTGAGTAACCTTGTCTTAGAAAGCCCTGTTTTTCCTCTGCAAACACAGGAACACTACTATCTCCTACCTGACTTGCAATAACCATTCCCTCTTGAGCTCTTAGTTTCTTTTTTTCTTCTTCCTTTGTATAAACTATGGAGTGAACTCCATAGTACAGTGGAGCACTTAGGACTTAGTTCTTTGATATTTTCCATTTTGTGCTGCCCACTAGGAAATGAAATAGAATTCTATGACTTTCCTTCTGTTTTCATATAAAAGAATAAGGAAATACATACACCTTCTTTATAAAAATGGGAGAAGGCTTTCAGAGAAGTCTGGCTTAGGTTTGCATAAGGAGATTGTTGTATTTTGAACATGTTCTGGAAAGACACTAGGGACTGTCTCTGTTGACAATGATGGACACACGTTCATCTAATACATCTTGTCTCAGTGCAATCACTTTGCAAAGCAGTTTCCAGCACACAATATGCTACTACAAAAAGGGTCTCAAACACAAAGCAATGACACAGAACCACAGCATGGCAGCCCTTGCATAGTAGAAACAGGCAGTGTTTTTCTAAACCTTTTTAAGTTTTGGGGCTTTTTCTTTTCCCTTTTGCTTTTTTACCTGATTTACTTCCATGTAGTACAGTGAGAACATAAAGAGTACCCAGTGGGTTTGCCTAATTTACAGCCCAACTCCAGATAAACTCTGCTGAGTACAAAGGTAAATTTGTTTTTTTTTTTCCCTTTGTACAGAAGTTCTTAGGAAATAGCATTGTTCTGCAGGCCAGGAGAATACACTTCCTACAGCTGTTTCTTTCTGGTTATGCAGAAGGGAGCCTGTGTTAATGATTTGACCAAATATAACTTTCAGCAGACCAAAATGAGTGTATGTCTTTTGTGAGAACTTGAGTTTTCAAGAGAAGCACTCATCTTTTACTATGGTTGTTTCTTTTTGAAGCATATAGTTAAATCCTCAGGTACAGTCCAGTGACACAGGGATATCTTATTTAGTGTGTTTATAAACATGGCCTACATAGAATGACTTTTAAATGCTGGAAGTTTCTTTTATTTTAGCAATTTAAAAAAAAGGGTAGGGTCACCCACATAAAATGTCCATTAGTGTATCTTCCATTGATTTTTCTCATTAAATATAGCTCCAAACTTAAATAATACAGGATTTTTTTTCCTGACTGCCTTGTGGATTTTGTCAGTGGTGTAGGAACAAGGGTTTTGGAAGTGGTTTACGGTTTCACAGTTTTTTATCACATGTAACTTTTAATCATTCTCTATGGCAAACCACTTCCAAACCTGAAAGAACCAATGTTGAATTACTGTGATTCATCCTCTTGGTAACCCAAATTGTATCTTGGGGGCAGCCAGACTGCTAGCATTTTGGAGATTAATAGACTCTGTTTTCTGTTTCTGGAAGGGATTTGGTAGTCTGGCTTTGAATAGGCTAGGGAGGAAAGAAGTAAGTTTAACAACTTTTAATGTCCTCGAGGGTCTTAGTTTAACTGATTGATAGTCCTTTTTCCAGAACTCAATCACCTGTGAATCTAACTTAGCAATTACCTTATAATTTGCATCTCTTGTAACAAATATAGACAAACCTCCTTAAAACGAAGGATTTAGGAAAGATTTTAGCTTCATTACAGCAAGGAAACAGGTGAATTTGACAATATTATATTAAGTTCAAGATCTAATATCAAGAGCTGTGACTGTTGTGACTAAGTCAGGAGCTACATTGTAGGAAAGTCAACCTTTGACTATTAACATCAGAAGATTTTCTCTTACACAGCTAAATTGAGTGATGTTTTCTGGACCTATTCTGATGAGATTTCCATTCAGCTTTCTAAATCTGATAATCTTGTGGGCAGAACTTCCAAACCTGGTAATGTTTGCTCCTGAGTAGTTCAAACGAGAAAGCCTGCAGGAAAGTATACAATAGCAAGTTCTTATTTTATCTTTTCTGGAATTGTAAGTAACTGTTACAGTTAGGGACAGATTGTCATTTGATATACATCAGTGTTGTTCCACCAAATAGAAGAGAAAAGTTAACAAGCTTGGTAAGGTGGAGATCCAGGTTTTATATTGGAAAATGAGGGAGTGAGAGATAACACAGAAGTGGAATCAGAAACTTAAGGTATTACTCAGCTAAGATTTAGGTATCTGCTCTAAGCTAGTAGTCTACCATGGCTCTATACCTGGTGGTCAAAAATATCTATCTTCAGAAGGTGATTTATTCTGTGCTAAAATATGTCTCTAAAAGAAAAATTCCCCATAAAAATTTCCATTTTGGAAATGTATGTTCTATTAAACTGAGAAAGAAGTAGGCCTAAAATATAGTAAAATATGTGCTTATTTTTTAGATGGCTAAATCCCACCCTTAGCAGCTGGAAAACAAAGGGATGCCTTTGACAAGAACAGCTAGTCGTTGAGAGATTACTCTTGGTTTAGTCATGGCTTTCCATAATTTTTGCAAAAATCTGTATGCTGTAAATTAATGACCACCAGAGCACTTTGGGCAGGCTCTAAGTAGCACAAATGATGTTAAGGAGACAGACACTAACTGATGAATCAGTGTTACACATGCAGAAACCTCCTTTAGCTGGATGTCATTGCTGAGATGATGCCAGTGGTTAATAACATTAAGGCATTTTTTAGTAGAAGCAGGTGCCTGTGTTCTCATTCTGAATTTCACTGTCTGGTGAAGAAAAGGATTTTACAGAAGGAGGATTAAGCTGAGTACTAATAATTATTAGTCAGGAAAGTTTTGAGCTCAAAGACATGAATATGCCAGCTTTGTTAAGTTTTTGAGAAAGGGAGTAGGAAAGAAAGTGGTCATCAAGGCAGAATCATTAAGCAAAAAAATAAAGCGTTCTAATCCGACT
>JANXJC010000078.1:62724023-62739169 GCA_027564655.1 Leptodon cayanensis | reverse complement strand
AAGTGCAGGACCCAGCACTTGGCCTTGTTGAACTTCATACAATTGGCCTCGGCCCATCGATCCAGCCTGTCTAGATCAATGCTTGAAATCAGTAGAACTTTGTGCATCTTCTCTCCCTGAGCTTATCCTTCTTTGGTTGGTTGGATTTTGGTTTTGGTTTTTTTTCATAGGTGCTGGTAAAGTTCTGTCTTTCCCAAATAGTTATTCTGTAATGAGTACATGCCTGAAGACACAAAGCTAGCTGAGCAAGCAGTGTGATAGTTGGTGTATGAGTGTGCTTTCTTCACACATATTCATATGATACTGCTTTGTTTTCATAGAATGACATTTCTTTCCCAAGAAAAAATAGCTTAAGGACATTTGTGGAAGAAGCAGTAAAAGGAGAACAGAAGCAATTGCATTCCAGTCAGATTCAGTTTAACTTGTTTGTGAATAACTATTTTCACTATTGTTGCAGATCTGCTCCTCAGTAATTAACAACTGAGGAAAGTCCTAATCTTTTAATTAATATATGGATATATTACAGCATTGAATACTAGCTCTGCATGTGCAGATGGCCACCGCCACTGTGTACTGTTATGCTTTAGTTTCAATGGAAAAACACTGAATAACTCTACTGGAATATAAATGTCTCTGTGGACAATGAGCTTACAGAAAATAGTTGCCTGTTCTGACAAAAAGGAAGGTAAAACTAGTTATTCATGTCTTGTGAGTGGCTGAGTTGAACGGGAAGCAGCAGATCCTGAAACTTCTTCTGATACCCGAGAATGAAGGTCTCGAAGATCAATTGATGTTTTTGTTAGCCTTAGTTTGCAAACCCACAAAACTGACAAGAGCTGGGGTTTTTGTTTCCTAACACTAACTAGGTGTAGACCTCAACATTTCTCATCCTCCTGACTTTTCTTGCTGAGGACTTTCTGCTTACCGCTGTCCCTTGCCACATGATGGGAAAGCTGTGCTCTGTGAAGGGTGTGGAGGAAAGAACTCTTGAAAGGAAAGAGCTGGAAATCTTACTTCCACTGAAGTGAATGGTGGGTTTGGCTCTTCTGCCATCAGTGCCAAGATCTCCTTCCTGGGAAGCAGAGGGAAGGAAAAGTTTTCTCTCACAGTAATAGCTTACTGCAGGATGCAGTAAGAAAAGAAGTAAGGATGTAACAGAAGAATCACAAATCAACTGGATTATAGCTAGGACATTAAGGAGGAAAATATTTTGGGGAAAATAACATCACTTTTCTTCTGAGATAGCAAATCTGATTCAAACCACAGAGGAACTACTAGGTTTAATAAATCATTGGTTTCTATTGACATATTCCTATCAGAATTTCTTATTTTGTTTTGGCTCTCCTCTGTTCCCCTGAGACCTATGAGGTACATAGTTTGCTTTACTAAAGAACGCTCCAGTAGATCCTTTCATCCCATGTCTATGCTAATTTAAGGTTTCTTTTCTATAAAGCATATAAAGAGATATGACTTAGACCAGTTAAAAAAGCCTACATTTTAGCAATGCAGGATTAATTAGAAGAAAATATTTGGGGTCTGCCATTCATTTTTGTATGAGTAACTGATTTATTTCTGCAGCATAAGAAGTGAGCAGATATTTTTCTGAAGAATTATTTTTAAATTGAATACAAGAAGATTATCTGCAGGTCTTCTGGAACCTAGTTAATTGATCAAACTGACTGTAGTTTACACTAATGGTATGGCTGCAACTCCTGACCAGGGTTTGTATTCACCACAATGTTTGGCTTCTTACAGTCCTACAGGACAGGAACAATGAGAATCTAGATCTTATGAAACACTTTTCATCTCTATGATTCTATAATTTCAGAACTTTAGTGTTCCAGCTCCTAAAAGGTACAGGAATCAAAAGGATCATAAATACAAGTGTGTTTTTCTCACAATTGACTGTATTTAATAGCTGATGCTTGAATGCAAGTAACAGACTTTTCTAGCTAGAAAGAATCACATGAGAGTCGTGGCAGTTTTTCCTTGCTTTCCCTAATGAACTCTTTAGTAACTTGGCCACTTTCCATATTATGGACTACAGTATTGCTTTGCCTATGCAGAAAAATAAATTATACTCTTGCAATGTTTTAGGGCCCGATCCATCTTATTTATGTAACTTTAGCAGGAGAGATGCACACATCTCTCCATTTGATCCAACAGTAGAAGCCAATACTATCTGAATATTTTCTGTCCACCCATTTTGCAATAGCATCATGGCATGTGCAACTCTTGCCACATAGATGAGTTTAAGACCAAGGCATATGCTTACACTTTAAAGTCAGTGGAAACTGTCCTTATTTCTATGGAGCCAGAACTCTGCAGAGTTCCTGCTGCCAGCTGTCCCAAGGAAGCAGGGGCTTCCTTTCCCTTAACCTTTTGCATATGATAGTCCAATGCTTCTTTTGGATGAGTAGTTAATGTAGGGCATTCATTTCCCATAAGGAAGCCAGTGTGTGGGACTTAAGATGAAACAACATCATTCTTTGGAGTGAATTTAATAATGGGATATAATATTCTGTTTATAAAGCATCCTTGTTTTATTACAGTAATAAGAAGAGGCTCTCAGAAGAATAATTCTGCAACACTTTGTGGAACATGAAAGCTGTGTGTCCTTTAGAGTGTCTCCATCAGGCTCTAACTCAACTATCAGCCTTTCAGCTAGCTTCAGGTGGCATCCTTAGCTGACAGCCTTGCAAATCCCTACTAGCTGAGCACTGGCCTATACACCTGACTTTGTCTCCCTGCTAATGTATAAGGGAATCTCAGCTGTTTCCTGTTGCTATTCAGCCAGTTTCTCGATTATATTATCTTCAGCTTTTATTTTATTGTCCCTGTGTTCGGCTCTGTCCTGATCTGTGTATCAGCTTCTACATCACGTTCTCCCAGCCCACTTAATTCTTACCTTCATGCTTGTTCCTGACCTTGTTTTCTGTCATGCTGATGGTGGTACCTCTTTCTGACCCATTTTCTTAGCTTTTCTTCTGTCTTGCCTACTTCTAGCTGTGGACCCTGCATTACTCTGTCATTGGTGTTCCTCACCTTTTATCTGTCTTCAAACCGTGCCTGGCCTTGCAGCATGTGTAAACCTCTGCTTGTGCACCTTAGCCAGACCTCTCATAACTCTTGCTTGACCTTTTAGGTTTTCTTTCTGATTTGGCCACGCTTTTACTCCTGCTTCTTCTCTAGGTCCTACGTTCAAGTTGGAGCACGCTGACACTCAAAGTTTCCCGTCCCCAAGTGGTAGCTTAATCTGTGTTGTCAGTTAGTGTGGCTATAGTCAGTTAGTCCCAACTCTAACAGTAATTGAGGATGAATCCTAGAGGATGTCAATGTTTAAAAGATAAAACAAGAAGGAAGTTGAGCAAATTTTTGTGGAGAAGGACTGTTTATATGCATATGTCTATGAATTGACTAGATATTCTCCAGATCTTCTTCAGCAGCAGCTTTCATAGCAGCAAGCCCATAAGTATTCTCAATATTTCTTCTACAACTTTATTTTTCAGGCTCAGCAGGACCTGTACAAGAGACCTTTTTAATGTGGATGAGCTTTCAGGCATTTTCTATCTTATTTTAGACCAACATGCAAAATCTAATTCTGCTGAAGTGGGGAAATGATCCAGGCTAAGAGGTGATAAAATTATCAAATTCCACTCTTTTCTCAGGATAGACTGGTTTTCTGAGAAAACAATGCTGGATGTAGAGCACTGAGTATTGAATCACAATTGCCACCACACTGTTGCGTATAGAAAGCATTTATCTTATATAAACTCTTTTGCAGGATCAAATTTGTTTTGAGAAATGTTTGCAATCCCCTTGTATGAGACAGCTTTATATCATATTTACCTCAGTCACTCTAACCTTACATTAAATCAATAATGTCTGTCATTGTGCAAATTATATACAATCATGATGTCAAATTAATTTCTATAAGGGTGCATTCTGGGTAATTCAGTAAAAATGCACCAAGCTGCCTGTTCTGCATCAAATTTATATGCAATGTGTTCCCAAGTACTTGTGGAAGCATGAATGTCATTAGCAAATAACAATTAGCAAGTACCTAAAATATAGCTGAAAAAGACAAAATTTCTGGCAGAATCCAGTTGCTGTGATAACTGCATGTGTATTCCACAAGTCTTGGTAAACCAGACTTTATATAAATATCAAGCTATAATATGCCAGAAGGCTACCTTTGTGGTCTTAGGATCGTTGAGGAAAGCAATGGAAATGCATTCATTTTTTACAATCCTTGGGACATGGGCAGATGCAGAGAAGATGGATATTTTCCATATTGAAACGTAATACAAAATGCTTATCACCTTCAGGGACTTTCTCTGAGGAGGAGAAAAAAAAAAATGGCTGCAGGTGCATATTATTGTCTTACTCTTCCTTAGATGCAGGTTTCATTAATAGATGAAAATATGGAGCTTCAGTATTGCAGTGGAGTAGCCTTAATATTTAAGCTGAGAATTATGTTTTTCAGGAAACTGAAATAGCTTTTAGATTTTTATGTAAGAGCTTTTGTGGAGGTGCTGAATTGGAATAAATCACCCACGTTTAATGGAGACTGTCTAAAACATTTCCTCTCACTTAGTAGGAAGCTATGGGTAGATATACTGCAGCATGAGGAAGTCAATCTTTTACCCTGCTCACCCTGAAAAATAATTGGTACCAATCTAGGAATACCTCTGTCTTAAAAAAAATAATTGTTCTAACCTAAACTGCCTCATATTAAGAAAGCTCTGCAACACAGAATGTACCATTTCTGGGTGAGTTCAGAATACAGAGGAATTAATCTCTTCCTGCAAAGGTGCTTTCTTTTTTTCTTGTCAGATGCATTTATCAAGATATATAATGTGAGAATGTTGGTACAAATGTTTTTAATTTCTCTGACATCTGGCCTACCATAGCTAGTCTAAAGGACATGATAAGCTGTTTCTTTAAAATGTCTGCTGTCAAGATGATTTCTATAGTGTTTTACACAACAGACAGTAAATAAATTATACTCTTGTCAAATTAAAATAGGTAGTTGAACCTTAGTAATGCAAATGCTGTTTTGCAGCTCCCCCTTCAAAAAATTTCGTTAGGAAAGTAAACAATTAAAATAATAGTGTGCTGTTCTACTAGAATTCACACTCACTTAATCTGTTCTTTGAGGAACTAAAAAGAAAAACTCCTGAAAGAAAATTAAAAAATACAAAGGAGTTGGTGTTGCTTCAGTTTGGCATAATTAAAATTATTCTGAAGGTGGCTAATTCTACAGCCCTTACAAACTGACCTATCTATTTCAGCAAGCTTGAGAAGAGTCTTACTAGAAATCCACATAAATATAAAACCTTGCAAAATCTTATGAGAAGAAGCAAATAAAAGATGTACAGTGGGAAAAACTTTAAATAAGGTAGATCAGCCCAGTTGTGCTATGTTTACAAACATAAACAAATAATTAAAAAAAACCCTCAGAATGGTTAGGGCCTCTACAAAGAGAAAAAAGTGGACTCTCAACTTAAAAGACAGAGGTAAGTGTTCTTTTTTAATACTGCCAATTGTAGCAGGCTTGGTCAGTCCTTCCTAGGTAAATGTTGGTTCTATGATTTAAATCACAACATTTTCACTTTTTGACTAAATAGGAAATAAATCTCTTGAGTAAATGTTAGGAGAACTACACAGACAAGAAATAAAATACTTGCTTAATGTGAGTGGTGAAAACCTTCACAATAAGAATACAGAAAGTCAGCCTGAAGGGTCATGAATAAAACCAAGAAACAAGTTAATGTTAGGTGGTTAGTTCAGTTCAGAAACATTTATTCATTCAGTGGATTTGAAGTGCATTTATTTCCTATTAAAAGTTTGGAAGAAAAAAAACGCATGATAAATGAGATAGATAGGCTACTGTATTTGCTTTTTCATACAGTTCTTTTCCTAAATACACAATGTGGAAAAGTAGCTATTTGTAATAATTTAGAAAGAAAGCTGTCAATCAAATGAGTCATAATAGTTGTCTTAGGATAGTTTTTATATATGAAGGAAAAAAGCAATCTATGAAGTAACCTGCTTTATTTTAGCTGATTTACTGGGCTCTACAAAGTAATGACTTCCAGATCTTTTTAGCTCAGGCTAAACTTGTATCACAGTTCTTGGTGTGTTAATAAAGTAAATATCCACCAGAGTTCACAAAGCAGTGCAAGTCTAACATGAAATAATAAGAAAACAATACAAATCTAAAAGTCTACCTTCTGTACACATTGCTTTGGATGAACGTGCTAGGCAATCTATACTAGAAATTTGTGGGAACTACAATTTTGAACTTTTTACTTTTGAGAATTTTGAAAATATTTCTTTGTGATAATATAGGCTTGCAATCACTGAAGAAAGAATGTTAAATGAGACAGATTAGTTCATGGGTACTCTGTTTACAAAATCAACCAAATCTAGGAATATGTAACACAGAATAGAAAGGCCTACTGAGTGACAGAAAAATATATTATGAGTTAAACCATTCGAGTAACAGATCCATATTTACCTTAAGAAAGACTGATACTGATCAAGTGTGGTATGCCTGTCAACAGTATTGAAAAAGAACACTTAGTTCTGTCTTTTAAGTTCAGAGTCCATTTTTTTGGTCCAACACTCCAGTAAAATTAGAAATCCGAATTAGTCGTGGAGACTGTTGTGCGTTTTGCATAATAACTACCTGTTCAAGCTCCTGATCTTTGAACTTAATTCTGTTGTCCCCATTTGTTAAATAACACATCTTGTTAAGACAGTGAACTACATTTAGGAGGAAGCGGCAAGTACTATGTAGAAAGCTCAGTTTCCAGTAACAAGAGAGGCATGCTATGTGACTGTCCCTCAGTCTGAAAATGCTGTTTCTCTGGCAGGGTGGTTAATTTGTTTGCACCCAGTAATACAAAGCTATTACTTGAATGAGGCTGAAAGGGATGATTTAGCCCTGAGAGCTAAAATGGCCCTAAGAGCCAGTATTTCCTGACCTCACAGTAGCAGTGTAAGTTGCAGATCTGTCAAAGGCAAATGAAGAGGAATGGGAGATTGTGATGGATATCAGGTTTGTGCAAAGCCTGTCCTAGAAAGAGTAGCTGCATTTCCTGTACCCGTGGCTGTGTTTTTCATGTGGAAATAATGTGTATGTGCATGTCTGTATTGTCACTAAATCTCTCCTTCATTTTTTTCTTTGTTTCTGATGTTTCAAGTACTTCAAAAAATATTTTCTGAGTAGCATTTTATTTTTTCTTTCTTTTTTTTCTCTAAGTGAGAGCATAATTTTTGGCAAAGGTTTAGCACAGGAATGCTTGGATTATTGCTCACTTCAATCAGTATTGAAACAAGTCAGACAGGTATTTTATGAGCTATTTATATTTCTCTAAATTGCAGAGAGGTTCAACTCTGAAGTTAGTCTATTTAAAGAATAAACTGTGACTTTCAATGCTTGCCCAGAGTTGGCAGCTCAAATGTCCAGTTAAAAAATAGAAGTTCCAGGTCTGGTAATTCATGTCTTTGTAAACAGTTAAAATTTTGGTCTCCTTTAAATCCCTTTTTTTGTCCTAAGTCAGTATCACTGTCAAAAAGTCAAGCTCCAGTGTGCTTTTTTCCTGATTAAATTAGGCATTGGCTCATTCTGCTTTTATCCTAAATTTAAATAACCATGGTACAGTAGCAGATATCAGATGTGGGGAAAATGTTGCTGATTTCATATAGTGATTATGAAAGAAATCTGTCTACAGCCCAGTGGCTATCCTCCAGCATATAGATGATGGCACATGTTATTGGATTTTACAGTGGAGAGGTTTATCATTACTTTGTTTACTGATTGTGTTCCTATGAATTTATTACACACTCAATTTTTTTTTTTAAATGTTTCTTTATAACACAGATCGGCAGTCTTTGCAGTTTGGGGGTTTTACTCTGTCCTTCTCCTAGTCATTAAGACACAGATCCATAAAGTGAATTAAATGTGGTGAGACCTTTTCTAGAGGCCTTGTTCCCAAAGTAGAAATCATATACCTAGATTAGACATCTGCATTTCCTAGTGCATACAGGTAGCTGAACATGTAGAACCAGAACTTAAAATAGCCAGGTGGTGCCTGGTGTGAAGGGCTGGTATTTGTAAAACAGCAATAGGAAGCACGGGAAATGATAGGTCTGAAATTTTGTGATCCTGAATTAGTTACATTCATGATATCAGAATTCAAGGCATAGAAGCATAGAACAGCCCAGGTTGGAAGAGACCTTGGAAGATCAGGTGGTTCAACCTTTCATGGGAAAAGGAGCCTAGATTTGGTAAAAGAAATAAAAATTCAGTTGTTAAAAAAAAGAATGGAGGGGTTGGACATGCAAAGCAATTTTTTATTATTGTTATTACTTTTAAGTTTTCCCCAGATTGTCCCCGAGAATTTTCTGTAGGATATATAAAATAGTATGGTTCATAGATTTTAAAATTGTGAGAGATCACTCTAGGCAGCAGTTTTTTAAAAAAGCAAATATCAATGAAGTCTGACTCAGGAATTCTTTCACCTAACCCAATAAAATGTGTGAAAACATCTGCTGGATTTAAGTGCCTTCTATGTTCTCTCTCTGCATGTTAAGTAACCAGTTTATTCCTAATCTGTTGGAGGTTAAAGAATTTAGTCAGGATGGGAAAGTTCAGTGCTCACTGCTGCCAGAAGTCAGTCTCATCTTCATGGAGAAAATCAACCTGCAGGCTCTGGAAATAAGTCTTCTTCTTCCATGTCTGTCTGTAGAAGATGTAAGTCTTTTCTTTCTATGTCTGTCTGCTCACTGAAGGCCAGAGACAAGAGAGGGCATTCACTAGGTGAGGGGAGTCAAGAGATAAGAACACTTTCCTGAGAAGTGGGAAAAAGTCTTTAGCCCTTGGACTGAGCAGGGCATTGAGCCATTTATTCTCCTTCCTGGATAAGAGCTATAACTGCAAGATTACCATATAAAAATGGTCACTGAAACCATAGCCACCACAGAACTGTGGTTTTCATGAGAAAAGAGAAGTGGCAGTAGCTGAAGTGTTTTGTGCTGAACTCAATATTGTAAGTGTGTGTAAAAAGCTGCTTTTAAGGGAAGCTCCTTGGGGTGTTAGGTACGTGGATTCCTAGTTTGTAGTTTCCAAATATAACAAGAGGGACCCTTGACCTAGACAGGAGGGTGAAGTTTTACACATGTACAATGACATCATTAACAGGACTATTACAAATGATAAGGTGAGCACATATAGCCTAAGCCAGGCAGGAAAGCTGTGGATTGTATTCTTGGCACCTGAATTCTCCATCAGACATGAATATTTCACTAAGCATTGAAAGTGTAGCCTTGCAATACGGAAAGACTGTAGTCAGTCTTTCTGCTTTAAGCACTTGATTCCGAAGTCAAAGTTTGACTCCTTGGTCAAAGTTCTTATGCTGGAATTCATTTCAGGGTCAGAGGGATTCTAATCTCAGTTAGTAAAAAATTTCCCCACCCTAACTTTTTTCTGATATCTATGGTTTACATTTGATGAAATGTTGTTCTTGATCTTCACTGGGCTTTTGAACGAGTCCTGCAATCCAGGATAAGAATTATTAATGATGATTTGAGAAAAGTAATTTACTTCATACCAGTCTTTTCTGTCATTTTTTCAATTGCCAAATGATTCTAGGAGTCAATATTTCATATAGAAGAGATTACTCCAACTCAACCATCATAATTCATTTTAGACAATAGCAATGACATTAGGGCTTACTTTACCTTTAAGCATCTGACTAATTCCACTAACAGAGGACTTTCTAAACACTGTGTTTAAGTCTGTGTGCAAGTGTTTTGCTGGATCAAATGTTCCACACCACAGAAGACTGGAACAACTCAAGAGATACTTGGCAGTTCCTGGGTTTTAAAAGAGAAAATGCAATCATGTATGTGTGTGATACTTCTACAAAAACTAGATAATAGCAAATACCATGAGTATTAACAAGTAAATTACCACAAATCATGGGAAAATGTGTCTGAATATCCAAATAGGTATTAGCTATACCCACAGCTCATATTAAATGTGGGGAATAGAAAATTTGTCCTAAACTGAATTATTTTTTTCAAATAAGGCCATCTTCTCTGTGTTCAACTACTGTTAATGGTGTAGTTCAAATGACCTTATTTATGTTAATGTAATTATAGGTTGCCTTCTAAGAGCATTCAGCAGGGGTTGGGAACATTATGCAGTTCACAATTAGTTTCAGAGCACCACTTCATATTACCCATGATACACACCTTCGCATAGAAAATATCTGAATCACAGTTATATTATTGCTCTTTATTTGCAGCAGTGACCACACTGTGCTTCCTGTTTTCCAGAAACTTGCTGAACTCTTGCTCTAAGCAGCTCGGTGTAATACTGATCAGAGGGGCAACAGGGGGCAATTTGCAGTAATTGATTACAAGGGGTCAATGGCTCACTGTAAGCAGTATAGCAGAAAAGTATAGCAGAGGACTAAAGTGGAATAGGGCTAAAGGTCTTGGGGCTGAGCTAAGGGAGCTGTGCCATGCACAGTGGAAACAGACATGGGAGAGAATCACATGAAAATATAGTAGTGTGGATGAACGAATGGATGAACTTCCATACCTGGTAAGCAGAAGTTGGTCATGCTCTGGTGTTATGCACTTTTCTCAGTGCAGTGCCATGTGGTGTACAATCAGAGCTGCATTATCCAACTGATGGTACCCAAACTGGCAAATGCTGGGTTGTCATATGTGAGTGACAGCTACCAGCTTGGACAATAGATACTGAGATTGAACAGGGAAACTTCCTCCAGAGCTGAAAGCCTGAGATGCTGTACTGGAGCTGAATGGTAAAGCCTCAGCAGCAAGAGGTGTAACAAATCCATCTTCTGCTGATAGCACTAGAATTCACACTGCAACACATCCTCATTACTGTGGCTAGCAATTACCTTCTGAAGATAAAGATTTTCATGTTGAGTTTTTCCATTTTCAGCAACTTGGGTAAACAATTCTTTTGATTTTCATGTAAATGCATGGTAGTGAACCCCCCTAAAAGTGTGCTGCAGTTATGATCCCTGTCTCTGCTTAAAAAAACAAATGCAAATTGATGTGATAGGTTTTTCATTAAAAAAAACCATCATGATTAATTCTTAAAAATTCTTTGAAAATCAAGAGTTGTCTTATCTGACCTAAGTTTTGGGTTAGGTTATAGATTGGATTAATATAGCATGCATTTTTATAGACTAAATAATAGAGGATATTATCCATGCTGTTGTTTCCTAATGACATCTAATTTATAATTTTATTCTGTATGGTTAGTAATATAAAATGCAGAGGAATACAAGATACCTACTAGAAAACGTTATCTATATTTACAGAAGTAAATATTTTTAACTATAGCTTTCTTAAAATTCAGTCCTTAGCCCTACGTCAATTAATTTTTATTAATGCTATCAAATTTTGTCGTATAATCCAATGAAATACTCATTACACATCTCTGCCTGTAAATATAAGTAATATAATAGTGGGAGGCATCTTTGTTCTGCAGTCAGGCATCGTGCTGCTATTGAGTTTTCTTTATTAGAGGGGAAGAGATGTCATGATAGTATACAGCAGATTTTACTACTTTAGGAGCAAATGAACTCTGTACTAAGGATTCAGTCACTCCTCAGGAAGGGAGAGTTGGAAGGGAAGAGGAAAGCTGGCATGGTTAAAAGAAGTCTTGGATTTAATATTCATGTTGCTATCTGTGGACAATTCACTCAAGCTATTCTGTGTTTCAGACACTCCACCTGGGAGGTATTCAGCTTACCTATTTCATTGTACTATAGAGATAAACAGGTTATTAATGCACAAAGGAACTTTAAGAGTCAGAGAGAAGATGGAGAGGATAATGCATCATGTTTAAACTGCAAAGTATAGCTGTTGTATTGAGCACTAAGAAAGAAAAAAGTGCTCCCTGCAGAGATTTTTCTTTCTTTAGTCTTCAGGATTCTGTTACACTGTTTACTGAATTAAAATATAAACAAACAAACAAACAACCCCCCAAACAATTCTTAGCCTCCTGAGTTAAGTGAGTTTTTATTGAGCCACTGTCATGGAATATGAATAATCTTAGGTCATCAGTCAGGACCCATGTTTCTTTTATAGTCACTGGTGCCTCATGACCCATACCCTTGCTCATGTCTCATGCCATACTTCAGTCAGTTCAAACTTTACTAGCCCTCATCATCCTACATGAATGAATCCTGGGGTGATGGTTGGAGGAGAAGATAGATATTTGTTTGGACCTCCCAGGTTGAACGTATACCACCTACCTTAGACACTATATTCCTCCTGTATCTCTCTTTTTGGTATGATTTAGCCTAAATTATCCTATAGAAAAATGGAATTGACAATTTTATGTTTGAACCTGTATACTGTTTTTTTAAAGGAGGCACTTGTAAATTATATTTAAGAATTAATTGGATATTTATATATATTTATATATATATATTTATTTATATATAATATATTTGTTGCTATACACTTTTCTGCTAAACGTTATTGGAATGGATAGCAGGTTATTTTCAGCAGTCTTTCCAAAGACTTGTTAATTCACAGCATGTTCAGAAAAAATACTGAGTGACTGACTTTGATGTTCCAGTTTTTCTATTTTAGATAAGCATATGGTAAGTCTAATGAAAGATTTGAGAGGAGAGAATCATTTTTGTGGTTAGTAATTTTGCTCCAAGTTCAATTAAATTGTGCCATGAGATTAAGATCATGCTTAGATATATGAAGTGACTAAATTGAGTGTATTTTGCTTACCATAACTTTGTGATATAAAAGTATTAATTAGTTATTGATTGACTCTACTATTTCCCCATATTACATTGTCAAGTATATGTAATACTTTATTATAAAATATCCATGCTGGAACCACTTGAACTTTTAGTATGTAGAATCTGGTGATGAGTCGACAGTTTGTGTAATCTTTCCGTAAATACTTGAGTTGTTTTTCCTCCTGCTATATCTGCTTTGGGAAAGGTCTAACACTGAAATAGCCACTTAAAAAACCCACATAATTTTTCTTCAGGAAGTACTAGGAAATTAACATAATTAAAACATAGAAACACATAAATACATCACCGCATTATACAGAAAGGAAAATGTTATGGTGAAATCAATGTCAGTAGGAATAAAATACTCAAAATTTTAATTCTTTCATTCGGGAAGTTAGATCTTCACTTTGGTTTGCATCAGTCTGCATTTCATTGAGGTTCATTGATTGTTTAATTATTTTGTGTAACTAAGGACAGAATTGGGCCTCCTTCCTTTTAGGTTTCAAATCCTATTAATCATTGCTATTTCTTTAGTGTCAATTATATTCTCAGCCTTCTTGAACTCCTGATGCTGTCATATGGAGCAGTCCTTATTCGCAGTTTTAAAGACTGGGTACCTGAAGTACTCAAACTCCTGTATAGGCACAAAAGAGAAGTTTGATTTTTGTAAATTTGGAGAACATGTAACTTCCATCAGTTACTGGACATTGCAGGTACTTGGCATCAAAGAAAATGTAGTACAAAACAAAGGATTGTAGTACAGCCATCTTAGCCAAAATTGTGTGTCATTACAGATCATATTTTCATCATTCTGAAGATTAAAAAGGAAAAAAATGGGAGAAAAAATCATATGTTCCACATATTAATTTGCCACCTCCACTCATCAGTAAAGGTCACTTTGAAACCCAAAGCACATTTCAGTGCTTCTAGGACTGAATATAATTTCCAGGTTTAAGTAGTGAGTTCTGTCATCTTCTAAAATTGCTGTTTGTGATGGCAGATGTTTGGAAAAGATTTGTTTAAAACATAACACTTAGGGCAAGTTTACAAAAAATCTTTCTACCATAATAGGAATAGTAGAACATATATGTTTTATTTTGTTATATACATATGGTCATATTACATATATATATTTATACATTTGTGTATAGACACAGAAATATGCACCTATGTGACTATATTGTTTACAAATTAGTGAACACTACTACTATAAAACCGCTATTATGTGACAGTTAGAAGATTGGGAAGAAATGGGATAGAGCTGCAGTAGAATATGGTGGCTTCCAGGAAGCTGCATCTTAGTTTTACTGAATTTTAAATTAGAGAAGAAATTGCACAGTGTATAAGTTAAAGCAGAATTGTTGTCATCAAACAATCAAATCAAACTGCTCCAATGTAGTCAGTGCTGCACTGTAGGCAGCGAAGCCCATTGAAAGTTATTTACACTCAGTTTGTTTTTAGACTGTTCTTTGACTGCATATAAGCCCAATGTCTGATTTTGTAGTAACTAGTGCTTTAATCTAGCTCTGATTATAATTATACTTGCTACAGATTTCACAGCTGGTCATTTTTCTGCTTCCATTAGACTGTACTTTCTTATTCCTTTATGATGCATTAAGACAGAATAACTCTGATCACTGGAAAAATACCTGTAGTTTGAAAATCACAGCTGAAGAATAACACTAATTATAGTACATCATATGAGATCCAAATCCTGCCTTTAGAAATTATAACAGTATGTTTTATTTTATTGAAATATTTGCTTTCAAAACTTTCCAAATAACCTGTGGCAATTATTCTGCCTGGTAATACATATAAGAATTACAGAATGTTTTTGGAAAGTAAGGTGCATTTCAATCAGGCCTTCTACCTTAACTGCTCAAAATCTTTTAATTCTGTTTTTCTTTGGTACTTGATTTGACTTCTTCTGATGACATTGCAGTTTCAGGTCCAATAGAATTGTCCACCTTTACTTGATCAGCATAAATGGTTTTGGTAATTAACCTTGCTAAAAGGTTAATTAATTTAATAATTATATGATCTAGGATTTCTGCCTTTGTAAACATACATTTTGTTATTTAAAAGAAAAACAAGTGTGGATATAACGTAACTAACTATTAGAGCTACAGAACCAACAAGTCTTTTTTCTCTAATTGTACTCTGCTTGAAAAATTCATGTTAGTGGATCCCATAATCCACTGGTTCACTTGCTGATTTAAAAAATAAACCAAAGGAAAATTAAACCAGTAGTTGTTTTAGGGTGGCTTCGAGGATTCCCGAGAAGGCAAACACAGACACACACTGACTATAAGGGAAAAAAGCAAGCAT
>JANXJC010000078.1:62710416-62723923 GCA_027564655.1 Leptodon cayanensis | reverse complement strand
TTGGAGAACGTGTAACTTCCTGCAGCATCCAGTAACTTTGATGGTACTTGGCATCAGAGAAAATGTAGTACAAAACAAAGGACTATAGTACATCCATCTTAGCCAAAATGGTGTGTCATAAAGATCACATTTTCATCATACTGAAGATTAAAAGGGAAAAAATGGGAAAAAAAATTTATGTTCCCCACATTCATTTGTTGCCTCTGCTTATCAGTAGAGGTGACTTTGAAACCCAAAGCACATTTCAATATTTACTTCTAGAAATAAATATCATTTCCAGGTTTACATAATGAATTCTGTCATCTTCTAAAACTGCTATTTGTGATGGCAGATGTTTGGAAAGGGCTATTTCCCCTCCCTCCATGCCCCATTAGCATCAGTTACATTTAGCAAAACCCACAAATTCTGTTTGAGCTATGTGCTGTGAGCTGAAACACAAACCCCTGGGAGCCTGTGTGGAGCTGACTAATAAACAACTCTGCCAAATTACCCTCCTCTTCCTTACTTCCTTGAAGCAGCAGTCTTTGAGCATGCTTACATGTGAAATGACCAGAATTCAGATTCCGCCCCCCTCCCCGCCCCAGGCCCAGTATTTTAGAATGTATATCAGAAAAAAAAAACTTTCTGGAGTCAATTCTCACTTTGATCTTTCTTTATTTGTCTCCTCTTTGGCTGTCAGTCTGTCTTGTCAGTCACAGTAGCATTTTTGTCAGCTGATGGACGATAATTCAGTTATGTCTGCACAATGAGAGAACATGTCCCACAATTTAATCAAATCAGGGTAGAAATAATCTTCATTTTTTATCTAGGATCAAAGAACACACGGTTGAGTGTCTAATAATGCAATTTCCAGTTAATATGCTGCTCAGTGTTATATTCAGTGAAAAGATCACTGGGATTTCTATTCAGGTTGCAGCAGCCAGAGGCAGAGATTGCATGCAGGAAAAATACATGTCCACCCGAAAAGATGTCTTTTGCAGTGAAAGAGACCTGGAGGGGCATGGTTAAGGAACCTGAATTATGTTAACTCTGCTGTGTACTTAACAGCTGCTCTATCAAGGAATTTCTTAACTTGGCTTTTGAAATTAGTTTAGTCTAATCTGTAATTGAAAAAGATTAATTTGATTGGCTATCATTTACATTTAACTTTATATTTGATTTTATTTGGTAAATAATATATGAATCTGAAGTAATTACGATGTCTTAGTGTGCTTGCATTTCTGATTCATACTGCTGAGTTACCTGCTGTAAGGTAACTCTCTTTGTTTATAATTAATGAAATGTAAATGTGTATGGGAACAATTATGAATAGGTATATTTTCTTCTCCTCGTGCTTTGATGAAGTTAGTCAGAATTCTGGGACTGTAGGCACGAATTTGCAATGTGAAAAATTTACTTCCTTAATCTTTGACATAAAGACATAATACTTAGTGCAAGTTTACGAAAAATCTTTATATCACAATAGGAATAATGGAACATGTATGTTTTATTTATGTTATATACATATGGTCATACTATATACATATATATATTTATAAATTTGAGTATATACACAGAAACATGCACCTATGTGACCATATTGTTTACAAATTAATGAACCCTACTACTACTATAAAACCACTATTATGTGACAGTTAGAAGACTGGGAAGGAATAAGATAGAGCTGTAGTAGAATATGGTGGCTTCCAGGAAGCTGCATCTTAGTTTTACTGAATTTTTAAATTAGAGAAGAAATAGCACAGTGTATAAATCAAAGCAGAATTGCTGTCATCAAACATCTAATCTTTGATGTAGTCAGTGCTGCACTGTAGGCAGCAAAGCCCTTTGAAAGTTATTTACACTCAATTTGTTTTTAGACTTTTCTTTGACTGTGTATAACCCCAGTGTCTGGTTCTGTAGTAGCTAGTGCTTTAATGTAGCTCTGATTATAGGTATACTTGCTACAGATTTCACAGCTGGTCATTTTTCTGCTTCCATTAGACCATAATTTCCTATTCCTTTATGATGCATTAAGACAGAATAATTCCGATTACTGGAAAAATACCTGTAGTTTGAAAATCACAGCTGAAGAATAACACTAATTACAGTACATCATATGTGATCTAAATCCTACCTGTAGAAATTACTATAACAGCATGTTTTATTTTATTGAAATATATGCATTTAAAACTTTTCAAATAACCTACGGCAATCATTCTGCCTGGTAATACATATGAATTATAGAATGTTTTTGGAAAGAAAGGTGCATTTCAGTCAGGATTTCTACCTTAACAGGTCAAAATCTTTTCATTCCATTTTTCTTTGGTACTTGATTTGATCTCTTGTGATGACATTGCAGTTTCAGGACTGATAGAATTGTCCCCCTTTATTTGATCAGCATAAATGATTTTGGATCTTCCTAAGAGGTTAATTAATTTACTAATTATATGATCTAGGTTTTCTGTCTTTAAACATATATTTTGTTAGTTAAAAGAAAACTAAGTGTGGACATAATGTAACTATTACAGCTAAAGATCCAAGAAGACTTTTTTTTAAACTGTATTCTGCTTGAAAATTTCATGTTATTGGATCCCATAATCCACTGTTTCACTTGCTTAAAAAGTAAGCCAAAGGAAAATAAAATCAACACTGTAAAATTAGAAAGTTCCTCAGAAAACTGAGAAATCTATCTGCTTGGATTCTAAAAGGATCTGTTGTGTTTGGGTGACGTAATAGAAGCGAATCTTCAAAATAATTCATAAATTCTCAGGTGTAAAGTGATATGGCATCTCATGTGCCTTTGCGTATGTTGTAGTCTATAAGCCTGTAAATGTGGACTAGAAGACAGCCTGGGATATTCAGGCCTACAATATCCAACAGTCTCTTTTAATCAAATGTTTTTATGATTTTGTTATTCCATGGATTTCTACAGCCTGTAATATAGTACCTATTTCTGGTGGGAGTTACTTTATGGTTTTGGCCAGTAATTCCTTGATGGGTTGGATTTGTTCCAATTACCTTCTGTAGTGAAATTTTTCCACACAAATAGAAACTTCAGCAAAAGTTCATTTGGATAATTCAGCATTTTCCAGTGAAATAACATTGCATCAAAAATCCAGAGTGACAGTATTATTTCTTCAGTTAATTTAACACTGAAATCATGATTATTTTAATTAAAGAAAAAATTTTTTTTCCCCCCCCCCCCATAGGGTCATATTATTTACTCTCTGTGAGTAGTCAGCAAACTGTTACTCATACGTAACAGTTAAAAATGGTCATCGCTTCTAAATGATAAAGCACCAGCAGTTTCACAGTCTTTTTCTGAATTTCTAAACAGAAATTATTAGTTTTAAAAATTATGTTAAGCCTCACCTCTCTTTCTTTGCCTAAGTCTAAAAAATCAGATTTCTTTAAAAGTCCAAGAAGTAATGTTTGTTCGTCTGAGACTTGATCCCAGAACGTGATTACCATTCTAGTCCTCATCCAGCAAAACACCTGAAAGCTTGAATTCATTTCGGAAGTTACTTCTTTGCAGGGCGACTTCTGGACATTTCTTTTTCTCAAAGTGCATCAGCCCACCCATGCATTTATAAAGTTTGTCATACACTTTGTATGACACTTGTAAAACTTAAAGCCTATTCCTTCAAGTGTAGGAATCTTGCTGCTGTTTTTTTGTCTGATGCTTTTTGAAATATAAATATAGGATGAAAATTTCCTAGTTAATATCTTTCTTCTTTTGATACCTGTTCTTTGCTTGACCTACTGCTTCTTTTATTGAAGAAACTTTTGTATAAATACATCTTTCTTTGAACTGTTGTTGACACCACTGTTGTTCATCCTTCTTTGTAGAAAAAAAATCAGATTTTCTAGCAAGATTTTGATAACACCTGACACTTGAGCCTTCTTGAATGTTTTAAAAGATCATAAGAATGACTGTATTGCATCAGACCAAAGGTCCAGTTAGTCCAGTACTTCCTCTGTGATAGTTGGCAGTTATGGAAGCTTAAGAAAAATGGCTGAAGAACAGGTAAGTTTATTTCTAATGTGTTGCTAGTGGAGAAAAGTTGGTGGCATTCTGCAGCTTCAATACATCACCGGTGAAGTTCTCCAGAAAGCACCAGGTGCTTTTTCAGCTGACCCTTAGAATCTTAAAATACCTGTCTAAGGTATGCTATACAAAGAGCTACCAGAATTTCTTTAGGTATCTTTGTCTGCCCCACAAGACAATGTCTGCCACAGTCATAGAAAGAGGATACAGAAGTTACCTACAGATCTTCCTACAAGGAATCTTCTAGACAGCTCTACAGCAGCATTAATTTACCAAGGCAGGAGGAAACTGTTTCAGCACAGACCACACCGTAGTCCAGTACTTTTATTCTGCAGGTTTTCTAAAGCACTAAGCCATGCCTTTTACCAGCCCTCATGGAAGTTCTGAATACGATTTAACTTCAGCCATGGCTGAAATATTGCATTTATAGTTTCTTGCTTAAAATAGGTTAAATGTGGCATGTTCTGTGTTGCAAATTGTCTCTTTTCCTTTTTATAGGTAGCTGAGATTTGAAACATTTTTATGTAAAAAGCGTAAGTTGATAGTAATTCTAATGAGCCTTTAAATGTGTTTTGTAAACTTAATATTCTCCACAGAAATGCATTATTTTACTGCTGGGAAGGTGTGGAAGGTTATTAATATTTATATAGGAACATTCCTGTAATTTGTTCCAAATGAGAGAAACTTCACTGCAGAGTTAAACACAGGTTTATCACAAGGAAAAGCAGAGGTGGAGAGAGAGTTTCTGGCAAGAATGCTTGGTTTATGGCTTTAAAATGTCCTTTGTACCACTAATTCATTTTTGTCTTAAAAGTTGGAGAGTTACAAAACCGTGCTTCTAAAAAAGGCCCAGAACAAAAATATGCTAAGCTCAGTGTTTTCATGAGGAAAGAATTATGTTCGTAGTTCTCAATAGTTAGGAGGTACTGTAGGTAATCAGTGGACAAGGATTTGCCTGATACTGTAACATGATGACACCATTATGCAAATTTGTTCAGTGCAATAAGCCACTAACACAGAGCTAGTGAAACTTTTCTCTATCCATGGATCTCACCTCATCCTGAGTAATAAGAGCAAGTTAATTAAATATGAGTAATTTATTAGTAGAGAAAGCTGTCTTCAAGATGCAGAATAGGACAGAATGACAAGGGAGAAAGAAAGCTGAAAGCTTATTATTCTTATTTTACGAATAACAAGCTCTAGAGAGAAGTAGTGAATCCAAAAGATTTAGAAGTATATAATCAAAGTACAGAAATGGGAAGAGGAAGGTACTCTGGCATTCCAATATACCTCAACATTGTTCTCTGTGATAATGGTCAGCTTGACTCTAAGTCTCTGAACTTATAATATAGCTCAGTGTTTTTTCCTATCTCTGCTAAATGAAAGGCACATGCCTTTAAAAAATAGTGCAAGATCAGGCAAAGATGTAAAAGCTTTAGTACAGCTGTAAAAAAAAAAAAATTAAAAACCAAACCAAAACAAAACAATGCCCCCCCCCTCCAAAAAAAAACAACAAACCAAAAAAAACCCCACACTTATCATAAGGCAAGAACACACCTGTTTTTAGGCTGCCAAGAGCTTTGTGGATTGAAGAACCAGTTTGAAACTCTGGCAAGTTGCAAATACCTTTAGCGGTCACCAAAGCCAAGTGAGATAAGTACTGAAGTTCTGTTTAATGCCTGCTTCATCTGTGGATGAAACAGCTCTGCTTCTTAGTTTCTTAAAAGGCGTAAGTCTCACAGCATTAGGATTGACTTTGGTGCAACCTATCCTCATCCCACTGTAAGTATGACAACCATTGTTTGTTTAGTGTCTAAATTACCCTTGACACTCCTGGAGCTTAAGGAGACTTTCTGTCAAGCCTGAAGATTGTCCATAGTGTATTTGAGTGTCAGGTTTCAAAGATTACCGTTCCTTGTAATGTTATTATAGATCTAATATTTCTTTGTGTCCCTTTCACTCAAAAGCAGGTTGTTCTGATCCTCTCAAGCTTTGCCAGAATTCAGTGCCAGATGTAAGTGTTCCAAAATTGTTTTGGTTTTAGTAAAAGTTTTATTCTTAATAGAGTAATTTCAGTCCATATTAAATGCCTTTGTTTTTCCATTATGCACTGGGACACATTTTTGCTCTCTGACTACAAAGATTAAAAAAAGATAAAAAAAAGAAATATTACAGCGTGATTTACAAATATTTGAAAATAGTACAAATAGAAGGTTATTCAACTGATTTTTCACTAGCTGTAGTTACAAGCTTGCATTATTACATGAAGTGCAAATTAGATTTTATAAATTCATGATTTCCACTATACATTTTTGGCAGCTGCACTTAATGTTTGATTCTGTAACAGTTTTCATAAAATAAAAGAAAGAAAAGTTCTTGAAAGCAAAACCTGAGCCTTTCCAGAAAGGGAAATTCTTCTTAACACCTAGCATGAAGGTTGGTTAAAATATAAAGTGGTACTTTAATTAACCTGTTTTACTTTTGAAGAGAATGCCAGGTCCTACTGATCTGACAGATGCTGTATACAGTATGTCCAAAGAAGGGGAAGAAGGACAAGAGGAATTGACCTTCACCTCTAACAGAGCAGGACAGGCCACAACCAAAGTGAAGACAGGACCAGGAGAAAGCTGCAGCTGGTGGCAGGGAAAGAGGGAGGCATGCACTGAGGTGGCAATGGGGCTCAAAACTTGTGTCCAGAACCAACGGCAGCTGAGGTCAAGTTACGCTGAGCTAGACAGGAGGCAGTGATACCATGCCTTTCCTAAACTTTGTGCTTTAGGAAGGCATGGTATCTGAACTGCAGAGAATGAACATTTTATGTGAGTCAAGAATAATGGAGAGAGAAGAAAGAACAGGAAAGGAGAAAACCGGAAAATCTAAAAGGAAATGAGCTTCAGGCACAGTCACCAGCTGCATGGATGGAGTGAGAGAAAGCAAATCTGGCTGTAAAATACTTTTACAACCCCAACTCGGACTTTCTAGGAGCCAAACTATCTCTCTAGCACAAGCTCTGCCCCACCTTCTGCCTGCCAGGACAGCCCTCTCAGGCCCTTTTTTTACTAGCCACATTTGGAATAATGCTATCCCCATTGCTCTGGCCCCAACTATTTCCAGCTGGCCCTGCAATGCTCCCACATCCCTCCCATACGATGAATGAACTTCCAGCTCTGATTTTGGGGTGAGTTCTAAGGACTAGCATATATTCTAAGGTCTCGCAGATGTGTACTGACAAGCTGAGTAGCTGGTTTCTCACACTCCAGATGTTTTTTTAATATGCATATATATATATTGCTGCAAACACATGCATGCATACACACACACACACACATATATATATAAACACATATGTATATAAAAGACAGAACTGCAGGGAAATCAAAGCCATGAAAAATCTGGAAAGAGCTGCTGAAAGAAGCTAGGTACTTAAGCAAAGACTGAGTTGGCGATATGCAGTGTTACATCTTCTGTGCATACATTAGCTAAAGAAACTGTTTTGAACTGTGTTTTCCATTCCTAGTTGTAAATGTTCATCTGTCTGTATTTCTATGTCCCTAACACTTTCTGTTGGAAGTGCTGTTTGTTGAGAAATGGTGCTCCAGGGATAGTCAGCTCCTCCTGCTCCAGCAGCTTTCCTACTTGTCCTCTTTCTTTTGTGCCCTGTCCAGTTGCTTCTGGTATAGACCCACAGCTGCTCTTCCTGGGTTGTTAGCAGCAGGCTTTAGGTGGGTTTATCCCTGTCCACCCCCCATCTCAAGAGGATTTTTGCAGAAGTTGTCCCTTGCCCCTCCCTGAATGGCTCTCTGACTGGTTTTTTTTGTCATACTTTTCTTTTTATCCTTTCTTCCTCGAGACCCCAGAGATCCCTGAGGAAAGATCAGAGACATCTTTTGTGCTGCTCTGAAACGAGCCAGTTTAGATTTTCATTCACTTACTGCCTCGAGTCTTTTTATGTATCACTAGGAGAAATTAGAGAAATATAGAGTCTCTTTGATAAAGTGTGTGAATAACCTTTGGGAAGCAACAGCAGGAAAGAAACATGAAACTCATAAAACAGCAGCAGTTCTTGATTGCTGTGCCAATTTTGTTTACTTTAACAGAAAATTTTGACCTGCAAAGTGAGAATTCAACCAATTCATATTTCTAATTTTATCTTTCTGTTTGCCTTGCCTTCAAATGTTGTGGATGTGCAGCAGAGATACAAATGCCATCTAAGAAATCCTCCTCTACTGCTGCCAGTTTTTTGACACATAACACAAGCTGTATTGTGATATGAGTAAAACTAGTAATATGGGGAAGTGGATCTAAAAAGGCATTTGAATGTTTAGCATACAGGACAGAAATGCAGAGGCACAGCATCACTCAAGTGTGCTACAAAATAAGTTTGTGTTTTGCAGACTGAATTCTTTCATGACAGTCTCATTAAAAGTTCTTGCTGCCAAATGCTGTTTGCTTTCACCTTCAAAACTGTCTGCATTAATAATGAGCAACTCCACTTGGAAGTTATTTACATAAAGTATTGCTCCTGTCAGTGGTGCAGTGCTAGGCAAGGGTGGGAGGAAGAGCATGCACTCAGCAAATTAATTCAAGGTTAAATTATAATTTAAATGTTAAATTATAATTTAACATATTTCTCAAAAACATAGGTATAGTCTAAGCTGGTACAGCACATTCTGGATGAAATCTAGTTTAGCAGGATTTGACAGTAAGGGGGATTTACTTCTGCTAAGTCAACTTAGCTAGCTGTACTTTCCAAGCTTAAATAGTTATCGTTTTCAAGATTACTATTAGAGCCTTGGTTTCTCTGGTTTGTATTTTGAGACTTTCCAGCCCCATAAAGTCTTAACTTCCTGTGAAATACAGGTTCTTCTTGAGTCAGCTAGCTTGCTATTCCTAAGTGTTTCTACTTACACAGACAGCTATTACGTTATATCTCCCCATTCCTCTGGGAGCATTGTCGTCAGCAGCTGGTGCATTCCCCATACACTAAGGCCTTCAATGCTATGGCAGTTACACAGTAATAATGAGAATCTGTAGGAAATTTCCCATAATATTATTAAAGGGTTGTTTCAAGGGAGAAGCACAGGACAAAACCTGGTTCATGTGGTTACTGTAAAAATAACATATCTCCACTTTAATCTTTATTGTACTGCCAAATTCACAGCTCTCAGTTTAACTCAAATGAACAGCCAAGGTAATCTGGAATTATCTATCTCCATACTATTTGATACATATATGATAAAGGAGACTTGGCCAAATACATACCAGATTGCTGTCCTCACCCTGAGCCAGAAACAGATATTTGGCATTCAATCTATACCTCTACCATTCCTCTTTCACTACCTATAGATATACATGCCCTATTCAAGATCTTTACTAATGGAAAACCTTTACTGGTCCTTTTAGCTCTTGACTTTCTGGTAAAAAGCAATGAATTTTAGTAATATGAAATTATACATACCGGGATCTGGAGCATAAAAATGTTTGCAAATATCTGATTTCAGTCATAAATGAAAAAAATAATTAAGAAAAAAAAGCCCGGAAACATACTAGAGACATCAGAGCACACAAGGCCAAACTGTGCAAGTCTTGGAGTCTTCCAAATACTCAGGACCATGGGCTATTAGCCAGTGTCCTGTATGCAATACTCAGAAACTGGATAATTTCTGAAGTACTATGACCACTGAACCTTATTCTGTGGTTTAATACCTAAAATCTGGTGCCTATTAAAAAAGACTCACTAAGATAGGATCACCTAACCAGAACTTAATAGAATTGTGGGAACTTTATTAAAAACAGAATTTATGAAAGTGAATATAATATTTGAAAATATTTCTTGCAGTTGCTGAGACATTTTTTGGTTTGTTTTGACTAAGATTTCTAAAATACCTCTTTTTGTCTTCTGTGCATTGAACTTTTCATAAAGCATTCCCTCAATGTCATTCATTCCCTTCTGCTTTTCCACTCTACTTCTTTAATGAACAGTCAGTTGTCCTTACCAGACATTACCTACATGAATGAGAAGGCCTCCAAGACTATCTATGTGGTGAGGAATTGCACTGTGCATCATTTGTATATTCCAATCCTTTCATTATTACTGTTGTCATTTTATTTAGTGTTATCATTATCCTTATTAGTTTCTTCTCTTCTGTTCTATTAAACCATTCTTATCTCAGCCCATGAGTTTTACTTCTTTTCCCGATTTCTTCCCCCATCCCAGTGAGTGGGTGGGGGATTGAGTGAGTGGCTGCATGGTGCTTAGTTGCTTGCTGGGGTTAAACCACGACAAATGTGATTATCGATGTTTGAAACGAATAAACTCCACTTTATTCATGGTCATCCATCTCTGCCATATACTGAAATACCACTTCAGAAAATCTTTTTTTTTATCATCACATTCACATAACATTGGCTGCAGGCACATATTATACACTTGTATTGAGAACAACCCCAAATACCTGGATCCTTCCCAGACTAACCCAAATCAAATGCCTGGGTCTAGAAGAGCATCTCCTATCCCAAAGTCAGTCAGTGTTTGGGTCTTCATCTGCAGCTTCATTTCCCTTTTTGTAAAATTATTTAAGAACTTGTATTTTGGTTTGTCTTCCTTTACACTCATTTTTTATTCTCTGTAATAAAGAGTGCCTAAGCCCACACTAGCTACCTTGAACACTGCACAGAAAATAGTTGGTGTCTTGGACAGAAAGTGTCACTGACTTACAGTTTTATTGCTAGGGCTGTTCACCCTTATCTGCAGACAGGCTTCAGTGGAAATCACCTGCAGCAAAATAAGATTTGCTTCAGTAGGAGTGGGCTCCTGCTTGTCATATCGTCGTATTTCTAACAATACATATCTCTGACTGACAAACAAGCAGATAGACACTGACAAAACTTGTTTGAAAATCACATCTCTTCTGTACAGAAAGGCTGCATGCTTGCTATAGGCCATATTTTCCTTCTGGCCCTCTCAGCTCATTTCTGTAATATCAAATGAAATAAATGAAGCCAACAAAACATGTGAGAGTAAACCTTATTCCATAAAAGAAATACAAAGAAATGGTTTTAAATAATGGCAGGTGATATTTATTCTGCTAATAAATGATTTTACTCAACATTTCAATGATACTTTCATCTTATTGACAGACTATGACCTACTGAGAAAGAACTGACCTCTGACTATTAGAATATGCACAGACTTAGTACAAGAGTCTTAGTACCTTAATATTCAGTAATACCATCAGAAAATTTGGGAGTGGCTATCCAACCTCCAGACCATAGTTGGTACAGGCTTAGCCAGCTCAGAGTATAAGCAGAAAAAGTTTAGGTCTGTCTGGCCTTTCCCACACAGACATAACCTAACCTTCTGTGAAACCTGTTAGAGTCTAACTTCTACATTAGTTTTGCATCTTTGATCACTGAAACTACATCAAAGCAGTAGTGGCTGTAAGCCAGAATGAACAGAATCCATATATTTTACCTAAGACCTTGTTTGGTTTCAGTAACTGTCTTTGTTGTGTTTCTTATTCTATAAGTGGTTTCTGATGTATGTAGAATTGCCTTTTTTAACTTCGTTTATGAAATGAATTATGTATATGTAAAGAAGGATACCCACTTAATCTATTTTTCTCTTGTTCACTACTAGCCCAGGAACCATTTCAGAAAACACACCAAATAAAACATTGTTTATCATTGGTTATTCTTCTCTCTCTGCAAGAAGGCAAATTAAATAAATTTGTCTGTATTGTAAACTATTTCTTATCCACTCAAAAAATCTGAAATAATGAAATTAAGTTCCAAGTTTGTTAAAATTGAATATGCACAGATGATCTGTTAGACAATTACAGTTGCACTGAATGTTACGTATGTCTCATCTAAAGCTTTTAATATTTATGGTTTAAAAATATCAAATAGGTGTGATGGAACAAAAAATAGTTATGCATTTCCTGTATTTTAGTTATTACCGTTGTCTCACAATCTTAGTACAGACATGGCTGGTTATGCTAGATATTGCATATAAATGTAGTAACACGTAGTCCCTGCCCTGCAAAAATTTCTACTGGAAATAAGTAAAGCAAGCAGTAGGAGAAAGGAAGACTTACATTTCTTACTTTAAAGGCAATTGAATGAGATGCAGAGAATGAAGGAGAAAACTGTTTCATGGTAAGGGACTGCTAGCAAACTTTTTTTTTCTGTCAGACGTTTATTTTAAAAGCACTGCCCTCAAGCTTAACTTGACATAAGCGCCAATGGTTTAGAATCGCAAGAACAGAACAATTAGACATTGCCTTCTCTGTCAGGATGTTTCCAAACTTCAGGAACCATCCTGATCTCATTATGAAGATCTTAAGTTTGCTATTTTGTCCCAGCATTTTACCCAGGAGATGAGATTTTACCTGTCCCCTCTGTCAGACCGGGAAGGTACAAGGCAGGAGGAGGAGGCAAGGTTCTTACCCAGCTCTCAGGTTGAATGACATAAATCAGTAAATGACTTAGGATATATGACCTGGCAGAGAGCGATGCCTTTCTGCTTCTCTCTACTCTCACCTCATGACAGAATGGATATGTCCCTCATATTATGATCCAATGCAGAATTCTCCTTTTTTTCTGTTACTCTGTTTGCTCCCGCTTGATTAGTTTTATGAGTAGGATTGCAGAGTTGTGCAGTAACTGTTGCCAGAGTTTTCTTTCTATTAAAACAAAATAATACTATCATTTGTCAATTTATTTGCAACATGTAAAAATTTTGTTTGTTATTCTTTCAGGACACAGCAGGTCAGGAGAGGTACAGAACAATTACCACAGCTTACTATCGGGGTGCAATGGGCTTCATTTTAATGTATGACATCACGAATGAAGAATCTTTCAATGCTGTGCAGGATTGGTAAGTAAAACTTTGAATTCATATTAAATAGCACAGAGATTATTTGGTATCACTCACTTGATATGACAATGTAAATTATTTTGGAAAACTTATTTCCAGATACAGTGGCCAAGCATTCCTATACCCAAATATACGGTGGATTTTTTTTCTGGAAAGACAATGAATACTTTAATTTAAAATGTGTTGCATATAATTCATTGAAACCATTGTGTTTTCTGTGATTTCAGTTAATGTGCATTACTCACACTACTAAAACCAGCAAAGTGCTAGTGTGGAGAGTAACTACTAAGATACCAGAAAGTGTTTCCATATTTCATGGAAATAAAATGAGATACCAAGTATCGGGTTTGTCTTTTAATTTAATTTTTCATCATGTTGTTTTTAACAGTAGCTGGTTATATATTATGCCGTCAGTCTTGTGCCTCAAGTGTAAAAATGATGAGCAAACTTCATCAGAATGGCAGAACCTAAAATGTCTGGTACTTATATTACCTTGTGTTATGTGAATGTCAAGATGTCTCCATAAGAGTGTGTCATTTCCAGGAAGAGTTTTTTTAATGGGTGGTGGTAAAAATCAAGACTGATACAGGCTTGTCTTACTA
>JANXJC010000078.1:62683774-62698748 GCA_027564655.1 Leptodon cayanensis | reverse complement strand
TTTTCCCGATTTCTTCCCCCATCCCAGTGAGTGGGTGAGGGAGTGAGTGAGTGGCTGCGTGGTGCTTTGCTGCTGGCTGAGGTTAAACCACGATGTTAGCCTTTTCCATCATTACATTTCACCAGGAGCTGTTATGCCCCATTCATTTCCTCTTAGTCGTTCAGTCCATATAAGATATTAGCTTTATGTCAGTGCTACCTTATGGTAGGAAGGAGAGGGTTAAGGCTTTGTGCTATCTTTGCAAATGCTACTAACTCTGTATGTTGAGTTCTAAAGAAGTGTCAGGAAAATAAATGCCTCTGAGTTGAAGTTAAACTTGTATTTGTAAATACAAGCTTTCTAGACTTATGACTGGATTGGAGTTGAAGAGTTATTTGAGTTATTTATACTCAGGGTATTTCTAACACAGTGTCTCTGGCTGGTCAGAAACAGCAGGAATGTAAACCACGATCTAAAAGCATGAAGTTTTATGTTCTAGGTTGAAACCCTAGACTTGAAACTTTGCCAAGTCTGATGGCTAGACAGGGACAGAGACCACATTGTGTATAGTTGTTTACACTCACTTTAAGTTGCTCCTCTGCACCTGAAAACATTGTCCCAACTTCAAGTGTATGTCCAGCAATATCTTTATCATTGTCTGGTGACTGCTGAAGGCACTGCTTCCTTGGAAGGAGGGCTTCCTTGTGCAGGAATTCAAAATTTGGTAATTCCACATCACTGAAGTCTCAGATTCAGAGGTGCTTCCTCAGGAGACACGCAAGGCTGAAGGAGCCTAAGAGGCTTTAAATTATTAAAGTTTTCAGACAACCTTTGTTTTCTAAGCCTGTCAAGGTCTACAGAGTTGGTTCTTCCTGCATTTTTGTCTGAGGCCTATGGGAGCAGGGAGGACAGCTTCCTAGGAAAAACTTTGATTGCCCTCACTCTTTAAAAAATAAAGTATTTTTTTATATAGTTATAGTTTTCAGCCAACCGGGTGAAAGAAGTTGCACATTGGTGGATAATTTGATGTCATTCTCCTATTTAGAACAAAAGAATGAAATGCTAATATTGCGCAAATTATATTTTGTGAAAAAAAGAGGGTGAAATTTAAGGATGAATATTTCAAAAGAATCAGAGTTTGGTGTATTTTTTTATTTGTGTCTAAGTCTTTCTTCTGCACAATGGATGAACATAGGAGGAAATTCTTTACAGACAAATATAGGAAACAAAACCACATTGTACAATTTGAAATATTGTTAGTGGTTGCAATTACATGAAATTCAAAGTTTTCCCTTTTAATGTTCACTAGTGGAAATGGACTTTTGTTGTGCACAAAATGAGACTAAAATTCTTTTCACTTTTTCTTTTCACTTTTTATTTCTTTAAGAAGAACTAAGGCCAGTGGCAAATAAGCTATTTTTTTCTAAAAAAAAATAAATTTCTCACTCAATATAGTATCAAGACATTTATCAAAATGTTAGTCTTGGTGGAATTACTGTGTTTTAAAATACTTAAACAAAACTCTGTATTCCAGGTCAGTTTGCTTAGCTGTTTTTCACCCATTGTTTGGTATGGAATTCCTGATGTAGTGAATTGCATACAGGAAACTTAGTTCTCTGAGATGACATCTTATCTTAATCATTCTGCCAAGGATCCCTAAAAGAACCTGCATGTCCCCTTAGTGTTGGGTGACAGCATGTTAAAGACAAAGAAATTCTGAATTTCTAGGTTTATGAATATAGAGTTATTATAAAATAAGGAAGAAGAAGGAAAAATATCTTGTTAATCCAAATTAGAGGTTCTACTTCTACCCACTGCTCACTCATGTATCCCACAATACAAGAGACATTAAGGCCCTCCTCTTTCTGGAGAGTAAGTAGGACAGAAAAGCCTCTCTTCTATTTGGGCCAAGGGTTTGTGTGTTTATTAAATAGGCTTTAGCAGGAAATGTATTTCAACAGCATCTAATTTCTCCAGACACCATGTGATATGCTTGCAGAACTGTGTTGTCGTATAACCCCAGTGGGCAACTAAGCACCACACAGCCACTCAATCAGTCCTCCCCCCCGACAGTGAGATGGGGAAGAGAATCAGGAAAAAAAAAGTAAACCTTGGGGGCTGAGATTAAGACAGTTTAATAGGACAGCAAAGGAAGAGAAAATAATAATAACAACAACAACAACAACAACGACCATCAAAGAATATACAAAACAAGTGATGCACAATGCAATTGATCACCACCTGCTGACCGATGCCTTGCCCATCCCTGAGCAGTGATTGCTGCTCTCTGGCCAATTACCCCCAGTTTATATGCTGAGTATGACATCCTATGGTATGGAATATACTTTTGGCCAGTGGGGTCAGCTGTCCTGGCTGTGTCTTCTCCCTGCTTCTTGTACACCCCCAGCCTCCTCACTGACAGGACATGAGAAGCTGAAAAGCACTGCTTAGCAACAACTAAAAACATCAGTGTGTTATCAACATTATTCTTGCACTAAATCCAAAACACAGCACTACAGCAGCTGCTGGGAAGAAAATTAACCGTATCCCAGCTGAAACCAGGACAAACTGGCAGTGACAACAGTGAGCCTTGGAGGTCACAAGCTGCTTACAAAACTCCCCAGTCCTCCCAGAGGAGGCACTGTCTTTCCTGCTTTAATCCTCCTCTGTGCTGGCCACCAAACATCTGCCCGATCATCTCAGTGGCTGAATATGTTGCTGTTGCCTTTGCTGTATAATGCAATGCTGCACAGAAAGATGCAAGCTAGCTGAGATGCCCCAGCGAGATTCTGGGATAACACTGTTCCCAATACTTAAACTAATTTGCTCCACCCAAACTTGGATATCACTATGCAGTGCTTAGTTTGTGCAGTATAGACTTTACAGACAAATTCGTCATGCAAAGTCATTGCAGTTCTCCCTGTGACAAAACCCAGCATACACAGCCTCAGCAATTTAGGGATGTTCATTGGAAGGGGTCAGGCAGTGACAGCTTAGTGATCATGTGACAAGTGTTTCATCTATACGTTAGTGCTTCAGCAGGAGGTGTGAATTATGGTTTCAGTAGAGTTGGGGACGGGGAATTAGAAGGCACTGGGTCTGTGCGTTACTCCTGGAAGCACCAAGCAAAGTGTGGAGAAGCAGATGCTGCTACATACCAGGTCAGCTCTAACTCTACCAGGGACAGTAGGGACTTCACTCCATCCTTTCCTCTTTCTTGCAACCATTGGGATTTTTAAAAATGCAGCTAAAATTTGTTTCACACATGAAATCACAAGAAGAGTTGTAGCTGTCCAATGTTCACAGCAGGGAAGGCTTTCATAAGCTCTCCATACCCCTCTACTTGTAGCAAACATGCTCTGCCGTGAGTTCACATCATAAGAGGAACATACTCCAAGGGGAAGAACAAATCAATGTATTTTATCTTGAATTAATTCCTGTCACTTGCACTATAAATCTCTATTTACAGTGCTTTCTTCACAGCAAGTGAAAAGAAAGTGTTATATCAATTAAAAAACAATTGATAGGGAACGGCTCCCTTGGAAAACCATAATACTGACAAAACTGATTTCAAGCTGAGTTTGACAGAGACAAATCTGCATGACGTCCCCAGTTTTTCCATATCTACATTTTAAATTGTGCCTTTCAGACACACACTAAACAACAAAAATAGCATCTGTCATGTGAGGTGGTTGTTTTTCCCTTTGTTCCTGGAGGGCAAAACTCCATAGGAAATCCATATTAATTGAACACACGAAATTCACGCTTATCTATGTGTATACATTAGCAGAGGCAAAGTGTACTAAAGGAAGCAAAAATAAAGAAAAAAAAAATAAATTCTGTTTCAAAACAATTCTGAAGAATGAACAGGACTCTAGCAGTTTCTGTTGCTAGTCAGTGAGAGGAACCTGCATATTACATCTCCCTTGCCACAAACAAGGAGATAATAGAACTGAATGTTACAGCCTCTGGGAGAAAAGGAGAGACCAAAATATGAGCCAGCCAGAAAGGATGCGGATGCAAACCTTCCTTTGATGTAATATTTAATATCAGTCCTTTCAGTTTTGGTTGCTGGGAGAGAATCAGCAAACACATCTTTAAGACCCAGTGACAAGTCACTCACAAGAAACCTGCATCTGCAATTAAAAAAAAAAAAAAAAAAAGGAGAGAGAGAGAGGCATAGATTAAAAGTCCATGTATGTAAGCTGTGGAAAAGCTGTGGAAAAAATAATAAATATCACTTTTGTATTATATTTTTAGATGCACAAGTTGAAATTAGCCATCTTAGCCTCTCTCCTTATTTAGTACAGCATTTATAATCTACATTTTTCTGAGCTTTTAAACCACAAATGCTCAACACTTTATATAGCAGTTAAAGTTCTATTTCTAGGCAGATTTAAAGACTTTTCCTTCATAGATCAAGGAAAATCAATATTGGTAGTGCACCTTAGATAGAAACATTTATTCATTTTTTATAATCTTCACAGAGTTTTGTTGTCTATGTTTGTATTTATGTGAGTAGATTACAGAAAATACAAAAGTAACCAAGAATGATCAGGAAATGTTGCCTCCATCTGAAAATTCATACAATATCTGCTAGGGGAGATTTATATTCTGAAAGTCATGGGTGTTTAAAATGACTTTTCAGTCTCCATGGAGACTCTTCACTGGGTTAGTTACTGCAGTCAAAGATTGGATGTATAAACAAAAGCATGGGTACGATGGCTAGAGGAGAAGTCTGAGTTTATCTGAGATTGTTAAAGGGCTTTTCATACTGTCTACCACAGTAAAACAGACTTCTGGATCCAGTGTGTTATTAAGAAAACAAAAACTAATCTTTTCCTCACATTTACGTTAAGTTTTTAAAATTTAAATAGTTATTTAGGTGTCCTTCTTTTTGCCTTCCCAAACAAGAGAACTTCCAGGGCTCATATTTTCAAGAAATTTGGGATATGTTACAAGGTCTTTTATAAGAATATCTAAACTGCAAGCCTTGAGCTAAAGCTTAATTTGTTTTAATTCCAGTTCTATACTTAGATATTTCTCTCTTTCCTAGTGAATTCACACAAGGAAAATCCAGGCAGAGCTTACAAGACCTGTGCCAGCTTAATGTGAAATGTCCCAGGAGGCAGAAGGGAACTGTGCAAGGGGGTGACAAAACTGGGCACCTCTTAAAGAGACCAAAAGTGCTGTCCCACACAGCAAACAGGTAGTGCAAGCAGAGAGAGTGAATGATCTGAGGCCCCGTCTCCTTTTTGGAGAGGATGGCGAAATCCCAAATGGACATAAAGGAGGTTTTTAAAGAAAGGATTTGGAAAAAGAAATAGGTCCTCCAAGTCAGCCAAGAAGAAGCAAAGGTGTTTGGCAAGAATGGTAGTTGTGTTGGAAAGTAAATATATTTCTAGTAGACAAGGACTGAAAGGTGATCAGACATCCTTCAGAGCTTTCCTCAAGACAGCTTCTGCAGTAAGTGAAGAGCAGCAGCTCTTGCTGAGGGCCACAGTCCTTGCAAGCAGGAGGGGGGGCACAGGGCTATGGGAGGTATTGCAGGGGCCTGCAGGAGCCAGAAAATGCCACTAATCAGAGGGAGCTGAGAGAAGGCTGGGGAATGAGGCAGCATCGATCATCCCCCACAGCTTGAGCACCTGTCTTCAGACTGTGACTGGGATGGAGCAGGAGGACTCACATGCCAAAGTCACTGGGGTGCTGCTGTTGGAAGCTTGTCTTTATTTGGTATTTCTGTTATTGATCTTTATTTAATTGATACATCCCCTCATGCTGATTTTTCTCCCTAGTCTCCACTGCAGCTCTTTAAAAATCATTTCTCACTACCCTGTGGCTATATTCCATGTCCTCTAGCCTATTGATATCTTCATTTTCATTGGCTGTCTTAGTTTTTCTCCTGAGTCCAGAACACCACCATCTTCTTTTCCAAAAATTGGGTTTATAGGGGATAACTTAACTGGTGAAAGGCTTAATGGGAAAGTATAAAGGAGGAAGGGAAAAGGCTTTTGCTAGGAAGAAGAATGCAGCAGGCTGGGAGCACTTCATAAAGTAGGAGGTTTGTAAAATGTATTTAAACAAGACTTGGAACAGTTCTGTTTTCATTTAGGGTCTGCCAGAGCTCACTCGTGGACACATACATATTGCTGGAAAGTCTCTGAAGCAGCTCTCTTGCATTTCAGTCTGATTTTATGTAATAAACTGCAGAAGTTGACTTTTCTGACAGCAAAGGTTATCTTGAGAACAGTGCAGCAAAAGACCAAACAAGGGTCTTTCAATATTGATCTGGTATATTCATAGCACAAAGCCGAAGCTGGTAATGACAGTCCTCCACAAAATCATTTCCTGACCACTAAGGGCTAGAATGCACTTTCAAAGCACACTCAGCTTAAAACAGTGCAGAACTGTGCTATCCAAGAAGTGCTGGGATGGCTTGGAAAAGCACAGTTATCCCCACTTGTATGGGCAGCACCCTGCTGTAAGAACACAGTCAGCTCTTCCCCCTGAGCATGGCTGGTAACCCACATTGCTTTCTGGAGGAAGAATTTCAAGTACTAGAGTTCATCCCATGAGTTACAGAAAGGTGATAAAAGTAAAGGCTTCCATTAAACTATTGGGTAGGTTAAGGCAGTTCATACTTCCATGAGGTGTGCAAAGTAAGGACAGCAGGACACAGTCTCCCGTGCTCCTCTGTCCTATTATCACATAGAGAGGAAATGCTTAAGTTTGCTTTTACGGCTTCCAGACTAATGCTGCCTCATATGCAGCCAGCTTATTCCCCAGCCATGGACAGACCTTGCTATCCTCTGTCTGTGCCTAGCCAGTCAGGCAGAAGTGGGGGAGCATTTTGAAGTGCAAAGTTGCATTGTACGTGCATGTTGAATTAAAATATTACTGTAGAATCCCACAGACTGCATGGGTCCCTATCATTACATGCAGGTGGGGTTTGCCTTTGTAAAGGCAAGGGTCTTCTGATGTGCAGCATTCTCACCGAAATACAGTATATTGAAACCAGTTTCTAGATTTCATTTTCTTTAATAAAGTTCTTGGAGGAAATAAATAAAAATTAAACTTTACAAGCTGCAAAACCTGTCAAAGCAAATTATAATGTAGGCTTATCCTTATTTAGTAGAATACTTCAATCATCAGCTGTCTTATTCCATGATGTATGTACATGTCCAATTTGTTTCTATATTTCTTATGCTTATTCACCCTGTTAATAGTGCTTTCTTTTAGTGGAGTCAACACCAATCTCTCTTAGACTTGGACTGGTTCGGACTAAAGATTGTGATTTTGAAAAAAGGGTTCTTCTCCTAGTAGTGAAAGTCACAAGGAGGTGAATGGCATCTTAAAGTAACTATTTTGATATTTGAATTTATTTAAGTTGTTTTTATTAGGCATCACTGATATGATTATGAATTAAAAACTCTAGGAAATGCAGCACTCTTTTCATATGTGGTAAGATTTGAACAGAAAAACTAACTCACTACATTCTGCATGAGAATCCAAGGGAGGAAAATGCTCATAAACACAAGTGTTTGGATTCACTTTTAAGTCAGTCAGTCAGTACAGATTTCATTATGTTCATTTTTACTGTGTTGCTTTTTGGAGTTTTTTGGTTATGCTGAAAGCACTGTTGCACTTTCCTAGGTCCACTTAATTGAAAACTACTGATTCATTACATTGGTTTCTCTCCTTTTTGATTTTTTCCTTTTTTACAGCCATGGCCAATTTCATACACATAAGAACCTGCTGCAGAGACAACTGAATTCCTCCACAGTATTAAAAATCAGGTTTTAAATATCTTTTGCTTTCTCATCTTCAGCTATATCTAAGGCTATCAAGGATGATACCAGCCAATCCTTCCTAATTAATTTTCTGAAAAATATGAATGCTTGGAGTATTGCTTATTTAATATTCAGCAGTTAATCAACATTTTTAGCATTTTTTGATTAACATTTCCTGGTGATTATTTTTTTCTGAAAATTGAATTCTGCATTCATAAAAAAAGACCAAGGAAACTAAGGGAGTGGAAAGAGAGAACTTCTATAAAGAATGCATACATACCTTACGATGGAGTACATGGTTTCCTTCTGAGCCTTTAGCAATGAAGTCTGCTGGGAACGTCTTTCAGTTTTCCTTAGGATTTAGACAGGGGGGAAAGAAGCAAAAGGCATGAAGAAAATGAGAATGAATCTTTGCTGTTAAATCAGGTGACTATTTTGTTGCGTTTTTCTGCTTGTTCTCTGTGCACATAAAGGTGTAAATTAGGATATTTGGGGAATGTAAATTATTTCTTTAGGCTTTGGCTTTTGGGGAGATGACTATGTAAAAAAGAAGAAAAAAGCATGAGTGAAAAATAAAACACCCGAATTAAAGGGCTATAAGAAAGGGGCTGTTAAGAGTGTGAATACTGAGAACCACGCTTAAGAAGGATAGGAAAAAACGGTAAGAATAAATTCTCTTTTTTGAAGAAAGAGGGTTGAGAAACAAAGTGGTTCTGGTGGGCTTTAATGAGGTCAGCGGCATTGGCTGTACTCATTCTAGCCATTTTCCACTTTGGGAAACTTCCCATGTCTTCACTGACAGCTGACAAGCGGTGCATGTTTTGTACTAGCTCACCATGACGCGAAAGAGCAGTGTTACTCAGCCTCCAGGCCAGGGGCAATTTAAAGCCAGAGCAAGCTGTTGTATTTGGAAGCCGCAGGAAATCCCTCTGCTCAGCCGGGGCACGTGCTAGGGGTGGCCAAGCTTCCTGCAGCACCAGCCTCCTTGACGTCGTCAGCAGAGCTTTAGACCTCCATGGGATGGGGTTCGAGAATATAGGTCTGTCAAGTTTTAAACAAATTCCAGACAAATTCTAAGACAAAATGCCATGTTCACATTAAAAATACGTCAAAATGTATGCCTCCTGTCATATATAAAACTGTGGAGGTGAAAAAATGAAAATAAAATACACTGGAGCTGAGCTTGTTTCTTCCTCCAGACATTTATTGCTTTGCTCAGCGTATTAATTCATTGCAGCAGGTAATTCATGATATCCATGTATTTAAAAACAATACTATGTAATCCTATATCTGTAACTTAGTGAACAGGTGGCAACTACAGTATAAACTAGAAACATAACAAACAGCAGAGTGTCTGTTGAGCAAAGCACATCCAGCCTTTGGTGTCTTACATATTAAGGAAGACAGAGACACTGTTTTTTAAGTATCTAAAAAAACTTCAGCCAGCCCTTTGCTTCTCATGGTAATTAAAAGGACATTGCTACTGTATACCTTGAGCAAGTTAAGACTTAAAGTAGGTCATACTTTACAACGCTACAATAAAGTAGCATTAATACTGTGTAATTATTTTGGCTATACTTCATACAAATAATACATCCAGAGTGCTTTATTGTCATTTTCACGTATGTATGACTGTTAAAGGAGTACTTGGAAGATCTACCAGTAGAATACCATTTTTCAATATTCAGAATTGAAGAAATAGTTGGGTTTCAGCTCTTCAGCTTAAGCAACTGTACTGTTGATGAGCAGCCTGTCCAATATCAGTTTTCCCACATATATTTCAACCTGATTTTTGGTGTTGCTGATCTGTATTGAGCTATGACCGAAAAAAAGGACAAAAAAAATCTAGGGAAGAATAGAGTCACAAACATGAAAGTATTAACATACAAAAGATTTCTGCTTTAGGTAAAATACGATCTGTGATACACCATTGACAGATGTCCTAGGAAGTAAGATGTTAATCTTCAACTAGACAGATTTAATTAGAATAATGCAAGGATATGAGAATGAGGTCTGTAAAATACTTTACTTATACTTGTATGTCAATACATAACAGGAAAAGCAGAGAATTGGACTTTGGGGACATTATGAACTGCAGAGATTACAGCCTAATTGTTGACACTTTATCCATATGAATGATTTTTATGATGGATTTTTAAACTGTGTTGTAAGAGTGTCAATAATTATCTGATCTGAACACAGTATACACTAAAGAAGGATGTAGAAATAAATGCTGTGCTAATAATTTTCAGCTATGCTCTGCCAGATACATGCCCAACATTTTAAAGACAAGTAGGTCCCTGTGTAGAGGTAGGGAGCATATCCTATCTGACCTGCAGCTGGCTACATCACTGGGCTGGGCAAGTCCTGTTTCTGTGGCCAAACTAAAACAAAATATTGCAGTCCATCCAAGAATCTTCTCTTTTATCTCCAAAAGGATATTATTACCAAACTAAGAACTGGATGGGGGGAAATATCCAAGTGAAGAAAATATTTTGTTCTCTCTTAAAACTGATAAGACTTTGTGGTGAAAGGCACTGTGTGTCTTGCAAAGGACTCCATTTTGGTTTTTTTCCACAGGTTGGGCTTCTAAGGTACCTTTACACCTTTTTTGGCGTTTTAAATGTTTTCAGACCTTTACCAAGGACCATGAGGCCCAACAGTATCCCTTTTCAAAAAATTACATGTAATACCACAATCTCAAGAGCTGGTATTTCAAAGAAAATGCTGAGTTTTATGAGAAATTTTAAGAGAAATGAAATTTTGGCATTTAGAATGCTGCAAACATATAACCTTTAATATATTTCCTTGCAAGAAACATACCCTGCCACAAACAAATCCATCTGTTTTCCCTGGAAATTATTAAAAAAATGGATGGCTTCAGAAAATATTATATATACAATGACCTTTAGAATGGCTCTAAAAATCACATTATCACTTAGGTATGATGATTTGAACTAACTGTACATTAGGAATGTAGCCCAATCCTATTTTCACAGTATTGCTTTATGCAGTTCCCAATTATTTTCTTCCTTCATCAGGTTTGGTTGAATTTCAGTTGGTGAGTTTTTGGCTTTCCTTTCTTTCTGCTCATTCCCCAGCTTGGGCTTTCCATGATGCCAAGGAACAGAGAGTAAATTCACCCAAAATAGTTCAGACCAAATGATAATTGGTATATGCACCAGGTAGGAAATCTGACTGCTTGTGGGATTTGATGTCAAGTCTCTGTGTGATGCTGCGTTGTATTGTATCACTTAGACATCCAGACTACCTAGGAGGATCCCTAAATTAGTAACGCGTAGTGCTGTACACATGCTCTCCATCTGTATTTGTGTGTGTATATCATCCCTACATTAATTATCCTTTCTGTTTTCACTTTCCTATACCCTGAAGTTTAATAGGATATGATGAGAAAGGTAGATTGATTTAGTCGCAGTTACCCTTCTATTGTTAATGCACTGCATCAAAGGTCTTGTCAGAACTGAGTGTTAGTTGTTATAGGCTTCATGAAAAAGTGCCGTGTAAAATGTCAGTTCTTACTGATAAATAAAACAAACCTTTGGAGCTCAGGTCGTGGAAGATAAAATAATGCTAAATATCTGGTGGAACTTTACTGCAGGTTTCTAAGTTCTGCGATAGGATGGGGAGCGGCTGGTTTCCACAAGCAATTGTTCACCTGTATTCATTAAGTAATTATTGTAAAGAAGATAATATGTTGATCAAAACGTTTTTAAGTGTTCACAAATACTTCAAATACATTGGAAACAAATTCTTGCCAAGGAGATGATCACATCCTTCTACACTTTTCCTTTTCTGTTCTCAACTATCTTTCTCACTTTAAAGGCTTAGAAGTATGGAGGAAGTGAAGTAATGCTTTTAAGCAGTACACATATACTCAGTGGTGATAGGAAAACATTTTTGTATAAACTTTGCAAAAAGTTCCACCTTAAATCCATACACAGCAGTTGGAAATAGGTCATCACTGAGCATCTTGTTGTTTGATGAAAGAATTCAAACCTGTTTCCAAGGTAACCAATCCCATCCTCTATAAATCTCTGCCATGCTTCCACCTGTTTTGTGAAGCTGAATGCTTTTTTCATTTCCTTAAGTATAGTTCAAACTTTAGCACACACATGTACACACACACCACATGCTGCTTTCTTGCCACTGTGATGAAGGAGACAACAAAAGTAAATAGGAGGTGGTTAATATTTAAACTGGTAATGCAGGTGTCTCAGTAGCACATTTTTAGAGGTATTGTAAGTGGTGACAAGCAGCACTTGAACAAATAGGTCTTACAGGAAAGGCAGATTAATTTTGGATTAATTCCTGGGTACCTGGATGTCAGGTCACTGCAGTCTCCTTTGTTCTCTGCCTTCTACACAGGCTACAAAGGATGCTGTATTTTATAGAGAGTAATGAGGATGTGTCAATAGAGGCAACTGATATTCAATAATACTATTTAATGCATAAATTGCCATCTTCTCTGTTGCATTAGGTAGTTGCTCCACACGTCTGATGATAGCATGTGAAGACAGAACACGTACTTTAGAGAGTTCTCTCTGCACATTCCACACACTTCTACACACATTAAAATATTTTCTGTAAAAGGTTTGAAAAACCACTCCTTCTTTTCTTAAAAATATTTTTTCTACTGAGACAGTAAGCCTTTAAGAGAGTTGGAATACAAAATGTATGGCAGGAGAGCACAGAAGAAGAAAGAGGGGAGGGAGGCAATAAAAAAAAGCCTTGCAAAAATATCTTCTTTTTTCTGGAAAAAAACATGGACATGATACCTGATTAAGGATATTGTGAATGTTGGCAGTATTTTACAGAAAGCATGAACAATTATAATTTATTTTGGTTTTGGTTTGTTTAAATATTGACCATAGAGGTAATTTAGAATTTCCAAAATGGGTCTCAGAGTAAAATAAGACAAAGCAATTGCTGCAAGATGGAACCTGTTCCTGCTCTGATGCAATAGGTGATGCATCAGATCTATAGCTCACTTTTAACAGAGGACTTAATAATGATATAAAACATGATATTCTGTATAATAATCCAATAGCAATGCTCTAGATCTACTAATCTATTAATCATATAATTCACTAGTATTAATCAAAGAATGTCTAGTTGCCGTAAGTCATTCATAATATACTTCCATGCAGTGTGATACACACTTTCAGTTTAGCTTTTGAATATCACTTAGATAAATCAGCCTAATAAAAGATAGTACCTGTGACAGACAGTGTCTCAAATAAAAGAAACAGGTGATTCACCAAATAAAATTCTGCCAAGACCTCTTCAACTCCACATGAGTGAATGCAGTGTTGTTCAGCTATCCATGCCTTACATTTAGTTTGTAACACCAAGGATTATCTTAAACTTCGGTTTGAGAAGGTGTTGTAAATAGTCTTGTATTGACAGAATTAGAAGAAGAAAGCCACTGTAATGAGTAAACTTCAAGGCTTGCAATTGCTTTGGGTAACTCTAGTGAAAGTGAATTTCAGAAGCATTTCCATCCATAACCGAAATTCTACAGAGCCTCAGTGCAGGGTGCACAGTTCAAGGAGAAGCAGTGAAATGGATTCATGTTTCCTTTATGAAAGTCATGTTTCTCTAGCTGCCTTTTCAGGAAAATGTCTTATAACAATCATCATAAAACACATCAGAGGTCATTTCTGCCTACATAATCAGAAAAGAAAAATGCATCCTTTGTACATGAGAATATTAATTTTTTAAATATTTATTTTACAATATTAATTAAAGTTGTTGATACAGCCATATCCTGTTTAGGTCTTGTTTAATAGCCTTTAACATTTTCATCACAAGAGAAGACCTATTAATTATGTAATTTTAAAAACTGCTTTTTATCTTGATCATACAGAAGTTGCAGAACATGTACTTCATGTTCAGGAAATTCCTACTTCAGGGGAGTTCTGGAGCTTGTCAGTAAACATTTGTCTTGGCAATTGCTCAGGTCACTGCTGGATTTTTTTTACCTTTGATCTCTCTTTGTATTTCTAGACCAAAGTTAATTTTCTCTATCTCTTCATATCTAGCATCTTCAACCTCTTAAAAGTCTGTTTGTCTGTGACCCTTCAAATCTGTGTAGATATAGATGATTAACCAATATGGTCGTTTAGTTATAATAGAATTAATGTCTCCTAACTTTCAGTTAAGTATTAGCCTAACCCAGTCACCAAAGCTCTGTTTAAAATCAAAGAAGAGAAATAAGAACCTGGGATGGGAAATTCATCTACCAGACTTTCACAGTCATTATACAGTGGAATGAACTGCTCTCTGTCAGGTCCTGTGCCTTTGCTTTGACTGTGGAAGGAGACAAAGCAGTTGACTTAGAGTGGATGCCTAGGCTTTAAGAGGCTGAAGTTAAAAGTGTTGAACACTAGTCTTGTATTTTATTTTGGATTTATGATGACTTACTGTTCCATGAAGAAGTCATGTAAAAATATTGTGGATGTTCAGGATCAAAATGTCAAGACACAGTATTTAACTAACTAGCTAAACGAGTATTCATTTAGTATCTGTTCTTGGATAAAGACATTTTGGGTGGATTTGGGGGCACAGAGCTCTTTCACCCGATTTAACACGTCATTGCATTCTTGGAGCATGGACTCTCAATTTGTGTCAAATGTCTTGGGTTTATCTTTTGTTAGATTTTTATAACAATGGGACTTTGACAGTTTGGGAGATTCAGAGACTCATCATGTTTTCAAATGTGGTGCCATAATGCATATAAAGGAATATTCTCTGGAATAGAGTGTACATAGCACATCTTCAAAGCATAAAGAAAAATTATGGTGTGTGCCTGGGTGACTTTAATAAGAAGTGCAGCAAACTGATTTGCCATAGAAAAGGATATTCAGAACCATAGTAAGCCAAGCTTGTCAACTACATCACTAAAAAAGATGCTGCATGAAATCAAAATGCTCTCTGCCAAAGGAGACTTTGGGAATCCCAGAACAGTGTCTATTTCATAGCCCTATGCTAGACATTCCCCATGGGCCACTGTCAGTGCTCACAATTTCTCATGGGCTATCCAACTTGTATCCAGCTGAGGTTAATGATTTCTTTTTCTTTGTATCTGTATTTTTAAGTATTAAAGTACTGTTATTATGTTGCTTCTTCTAACCAGCCTTTCTAAATTAAAATTATAATCCTTTAATATTTGTTTACAAGTTTCT